>CM075876.1:26987057-27587057 GCA_038021265.1 Cyprinella venusta
TGGCCACGAGACTTCGACCAGCGCGCAAAAATGGAGGCTCTAGACCCTTCCAGAGCCGAGATATCGGATGTCAAAGTTTTGACCTGAAAAAAAAAACATAAGGGGTAACACTGTCGTTTTTGGCCGAAATTTTGACCCCCTCCGATCTTCTTGAAACTCTGGATTCTGACAGAGGGCCACGAGACTTCGACCAGCGCGCAAAAATGGAGGCTCTAGACCCTTCCAGAGCCGAGATATCGGACGTCAAAGTTTTGACCCGAAAAAAAAACATAAGGGGTAACACTGTCGTTTTTGGCCGAAATTTTGACCCCCTCCGATCTTCTTGAAACTCTGGATTCTGACAGAGGGCCACGAGACTTCGACCAGCGCGCAAAAATGGAGGCTCTAGACCCTTCCAGAGCCGAGATATCGGATGTCAAAGTTTTGACCTGAAAAAAAAACATAAGGGGTAACACTGTCGTTTTTGGCCGAAATTTTGACCCCCTCCGATCTTCTTGAAACTCTGGATTCTGACAGAGGGCCACGAGACTTCGACCAGCGCGCAAAAATGGAGGCTCTAGACCCTTCCAGAGCCGAGATATCGGATGTCAAAGTTTTGACCTGAAAAAAAAAACATAAGGGGTAACACTGTCGTTTTTGGCCGAAATTTTGACCCCCTCCGATCTTCTTGAAACTCTGGATTCTGACAGAGGGCCACGAGACTTCGACCAGCGCGCAAAAATGGAGGCTCTAGACCCTTCCAGAGCCGAGATATCGGATGTCAAAGTTTTGACCTGAAAAAAAAAACATAAGGGGTAACACTGTCGTTTTTGGCCGAAATTTTGACCCCCTCCGATCTTCTTGAAACTCTGGATTCTGACAGAGGGCCACGAGACTTCGACCAGCGCGCAAAAATGGAGGCTCTAGACCCTTCCAGAGCCGAGATATCGGATGTCAAAGTTTTGACCTGAAAAAAAAACATAAGGGGTAACACTGTCGTTTTTGGCCGAAATTTTGACCCCCTCCGATCTTCTTGAAACTCTGGATTCTGACAGAGGGCCACGAGACTTCGACCAGCGCGCAAAAATGGAGGCTCTAGACCCTTCCAGAGCCGAGATATCGGATGTCAAAGTTTTGACCTGAAAAAAAAACATAAGGGGTAACACTGTCGTTTTTGGCCGAAATTTTGACCCCCTCCGATCTTCTTGAAACTCTGGATTCTGACAGAGGGCCACGAGACTTCGACCAGCGCGCAAAAATGGAGGCTCTAGACCCTTCCAGAGCCGAGATATCGGATGTCAAAGTTTTGACCTGAAAAAAAAAACATAAGGGGTAACACTGTCGTTTTTGGCCGAAATTTTGACCCCCTCCGATCTTCTTGAAACTCTGGATTCTGACAGAGGGCCACGAGACTTCGACCAGCGCGCAAAAATGGAGGCTCTAGACCCTTCCAGAGCCGAGATATCGGATGTCAAAGTTTTGACCTGAAAAAAAAACATAAGGGGTAACACTGTCGTTTTTGGCCGAAATTTTGACCCCCTCCGATCTTCTTGAAACTCTGGATTCTGACAGAGGGCCACGAGACTTCGACCAGCGCGCAAAAATGGAGGCTCTAGACCCTTCCAGAGCCGAGATATCGGATGTCAAAGTTTTGACCTGAAAAAAAAACATAAGGGGTAACACTGTCGTTTTTGGCCGAAATTTTGACCCCCTCCGATCTTCTTGAAACTCTGGATTCTGACAGAGGGCCACGAGACTTCGACCAGCGCGCAAAAATGGAGGCTCTAGACCCTTCCAGAGCCGAGATATCGGATGTCAAAGTTTTGACCTGAAAAAAAAAACATAAGGGGTAACACTGTCGTTTTTGGCCGAAATTTTGACCCCCTCCGATCTTCTTGAAACTCTGGATTCTGACAGAGGGCCACGAGACTTCGACCAGCGCGCAAAAATGGAGGCTCTAGACCCTTCCAGAGCCGAGATATCGGATGTCAAAGTTTTGACCTGAAAAAAAAACATAAGGGGTAACACTGTCGTTTTTGGCCGAAATTTTGACCCCCTCCGATCTTCTTGAAACTCTGGATTCTGACAGAGGGCCACGAGACTTCGACCAGCGCGCAAAAATGGAGGCTCTAGACCCTTCCAGAGCCGAGATATCGGATGTCAAAGTTTTGACCTGAAAAAAAAACATAAGGGGTAACACTGTCGTTTTTGGCCGAAATTTTGACCCCCTCCGATCTTCTTGAAACTCTGGATTCTGACAGAGGGCCACGAGACTTCGACCAGCGCGCAAAAATGGAGGCTCTAGACCCTTCCAGAGCCGAGATATCGGATGTCAAAGTTTTGACCTGAAAAAAAAAACATAAGGGGTAACACTGTCGTTTTTGGCCGAAATTTTGACCCCCTCCGATCTTCTTGAAACTCTGGATTCTGACAGAGGGCCACGAGACTTCGACCAGCGCGCAAAAATGGAGGCTCTAGACCCTTCCAGAGCCGAGATATCGGATGTCAAAGTTTTGACCTGAAAAAAAAAACATAAGGGGTAACACTGTCGTTTTTGGCCGAAATTTTGACCCCCTCCGATCTTCTTGAAACTCTGGATTCTGACAGAGGGCCACGAGACTTCGACCAGCGCGCAAAAATGGAGGCTCTAGACCCTTCCAGAGCCGAGATATCGGATGTCAAAGTTTTGACCTGAAAAAAAAACATAAGGGGTAACACTGTCGTTTTTGGCCGAAATTTTGACCCCCTCCGATCTTCTTGAAACTCTGGATTCTGACAGAGGGCCACGAGACTTCGACCAGCGCGCAAAAATGGAGGCTCTAGACCCTTCCAGAGCCGAGATATCGGATGTCAAAGTTTTGACCTGAAAAAAAAAACATAAGGGGTAACACTGTCGTTTTTGGCCGAAATTTTGACCCCCTCCGATCTTCTTGAAACTCTGGATTCTGACAGAGGGCCACGAGACTTCGACCAGCGCGCAAAAATGGAGGCTCTAGACCCTTCCAGAGCCGAGATATCGGATGTCAAAGTTTTGACCTGAAAAAAAAACATAAGGGGTAACACTGTCGTTTTTGGCCGAAATTTTGACCCCCTCCGATCTTCTTGAAACTCTGGATTCTGACAGAGGGCCACGAGACTTCGACCAGCGCGCAAAAATGGAGGCTCTAGACCCTTCCAGAGCCGAGATATCGGATGTCAAAGTTTTGACCTGAAAAAAAAACATAAGGGGTAACACTGTCGTTTTTGGCCGAAATTTTGACCCCCTCCGATCTTCTTGAAACTCTGGATTCTGACAGAGGGCCACGAGACTTCGACCAGCGCGCAAAAATGGAGGCTCTAGACCCTTCCAGAGCCGAGATATCGGATGTCAAAGTTTTGACCTGAAAAAAAAACATAAGGGGTAACACTGTCGTTTTTGGCCGAAATTTTGACCCCCTCCGATCTTCTTGAAACTCTGGATTCTGACAGAGGGCCACGAGACTTCGACCAGCGCGCAAAAATGGAGGCTCTAGACCCTTCCAGAGCCGAGATATCGGATGTCAAAGTTTTGACCTGAAAAAAAAACATAAGGGGTAACACTGTCGTTTTTGGCCGAAATTTTGACCCCCTCCGATCTTCTTGAAACTCTGGATTCTGACAGAGGGCCACGAGACTTCGACCAGCGCGCAAAAATGGAGGCTCTAGACCCTTCCAGAGCCGAGATATCGGATGTCAAAGTTTTGACCTGAAAAAAAAACATAAGGGGTAACACTGTCGTTTTTGGCCGAAATTTTGACCCCCTCCGATCTTCTTGAAACTCTGGATTCTGACAGAGGGCCACGAGACTTCGACCAGCGCGCAAAAATGGAGGCTCTAGACCCTTCCAGAGCCGAGATATCGGATGTCAAAGTTTTGACCTGAAAAAAAAACATAAGGGGTAACACTGTCGTTTTTGGCCGAAATTTTGACCCCCTCCGATCTTCTTGAAACTCTGGATTCTGACAGAGGGCCACGAGACTTCGACCAGCGCGCAAAAATGGAGGCTCTAGACCCTTCCAGAGCCGAGATATCGGATGTCAAAGTTTTGACCTGAAAAAAAAACATAAGGGGTAACACTGTCGTTTTTGGCCGAAATTTTGACCCCCTCCGATCTTCTTGAAACTCTGGATTCTGACAGAGGGCCACGAGACTTCGACCAGCGCGCAAAAATGGAGGCTCTAGACCCTTCCAGAGCCGAGATATCGGATGTCAAAGTTTTGACCTGAAAAAAAAACATAAGGGGTAACACTGTCGTTTTTGGCCGAAATTTTGACCCCCTCCGATCTTCTTGAAACTCTGGATTCTGACAGAGGGCCACGAGACTTCGACCAGCGCGCAAAAATGGAGGCTCTAGACCCTTCCAGAGCCGAGATATCGGATGTCAAAGTTTTGACCTGAAAAAAAAACATAAGGGGTAACACTGTCGTTTTTGGCCGAAATTTTGACCCCCTCCGATCTTCTTGAAACTCTGGATTCTGACAGAGGGCCACGAGACTTCGACCAGCGCGCAAAAATGGAGGCTCTAGACCCTTCCAGAGCCGAGATATCGGATGTCAAAGTTTTGACCTGAAAAAAAAACATAAGGGGTAACACTGTCGTTTTTGGCCGAAATTTTGACCCCCTCCGATCTTCTTGAAACTCTGGATTCTGACAGAGGGCCACGAGACTTCGACCAGCGCGCAAAAATGGAGGCTCTAGACCCTTCCAGAGCCGAGATATCGGATGTCAAAGTTTTGACCTGAAAAAAAAAACATAAGGGGTAACACTGTCGTTTTTGGCCGAAATTTTGACCCCCTCCGATCTTCTTGAAACTCTGGATTCTGACAGAGGGCCACGAGACTTCGACCAGCGCGCAAAAATGGAGGCTCTAGACCCTTCCAGAGCCGAGATATCGGATGTCAAAGTTTTGACCTGAAAAAAAAACATAAGGGGTAACACTGTCGTTTTTGGCCGAAATTTTGACCCCCTCCGATCTTCTTGAAACTCTGGATTCTGACAGAGGGCCACGAGACTTCGACCAGCGCGCAAAAATGGAGGCTCTAGACCCTTCCAGAGCCGAGATATCGGATGTCAAAGTTTTGACCTGAAAAAAAAACATAAGGGGTAACACTGTCGTTTTTGGCCGAAATTTTGACCCCCTCCGATCTTCTTGAAACTCTGGATTCTGACAGAGGGCCACGAGACTTCGACCAGCGCGCAAAAATGGAGGCTCTAGACCCTTCCAGAGCCGAGATATCGGATGTCAAAGTTTTGACCTGAAAAAAAAAACATAAGGGGTAACACTGTCGTTTTTGGCCGAAATTTTGACCCCCTCCGATCTTCTTGAAACTCTGGATTCTGACAGAGGGCCACGAGACTTCGACCAGCGCGCAAAAATGGAGGCTCTAGACCCTTCCAGAGCCGAGATATCGGATGTCAAAGTTTTGACCTGAAAAAAAAACATAAGGGGTAACACTGTCGTTTTTGGCCGAAATTTTGACCCCCTCCGATCTTCTTGAAACTCTGGATTCTGACAGAGGGCCACGAGACTTCGACCAGCGCGCAAAAATGGAGGCTCTAGACCCTTCCAGAGCCGAGATATCGGATGTCAAAGTTTTGACCTGAAAAAAAAACATAAGGGGTAACACTGTCGTTTTTGGCCGAAATTTTGACCCCCTCCGATCTTCTTGAAACTCTGGATTCTGACAGAGGGCCACGAGACTTCGACCAGCGCGCAAAAATGGAGGCTCTAGACCCTTCCAGAGCCGAGATATCGGATGTCAAAGTTTTGACCTGAAAAAAAAAACATAAGGGGTAACACTGTCGTTTTTGGCCGAAATTTTGACCCCCTCCGATCTTCTTGAAACTCTGGATTCTGACAGAGGGCCACGAGACTTCGACCAGCGCGCAAAAATGGAGGCTCTAGACCCTTCCAGAGCCGAGATATCGGATGTCAAAGTTTTGACCTGAAAAAAAAACATAAGGGGTAACACTGTCGTTTTTGGCCGAAATTTTGACCCCCTCCGATCTTCTTGAAACTCTGGATTCTGACAGAGGGCCACGAGACTTCGACCAGCGCGCAAAAATGGAGGCTCTAGACCCTTCCAGAGCCGAGATATCGGATGTCAAAGTTTTGACCTGAAAAAAAAACATAAGGGGTAACACTGTCGTTTTTGGCCGAAATTTTGACCCCCTCCGATCTTCTTGAAACTCTGGATTCTGACAGAGGGCCACGAGACTTCGACCAGCGCGCAAAAATGGAGGCTCTAGACCCTTCCAGAGCCGAGATATCGGATGTCAAAGTTTTGACCTGAAAAAAATGACCCCCTCCGATCTTCTTGAAACTCTGGATTCTGACAGAGGGCCACAAGACTTCGACCAGCGTGCAATAATGGAGGCTCTAGACCCTTCCAGAGCCGAGATATCGGATGTCAAAGTTTTGACCTGAAAAAAAAACATAAGGGGTAACACTGTCGTTTTTGGCCGAAATTTTGACCCCCTCCGATCTTCTTGAAACTCTGGATTCTGACAGAGGGCCACGAGACTTCGACCAGCGCGCAAAAATGGAGGCTCTAGACCCTTCCAGAGCCGAGATATCGGATGTCAAAGTTTTGACCTGAAAAAAAAAACATAAGGGGTAACACTGTCGTTTTTGGCCGAAATTTTGACCCCCTCCGATCTTCTTGAAACTCTGGATTCTGACAGAGGGCCACGAGACTTCGACCAGCGTGCAAAAATGGAGGCTCTAGACCCTTCCAGAGCCGAGATATCGGATGTCAAAGTTTTGACCTGAAAAAAAAACATAAGGGGTAACACTGTCGTTTTTGGCCGAAATTTTGACCCCCTCCGATCTTCTTGAAACTCTGGATTCTGACAGAGGGCCACGAGACTTCGACCAGCGCGCAAAAATGGAGGCTCTAGACCCTTCCAGAGCCGAGATATCGGATGTCAAAGTTTTGACCCGAAAAAAAAAACATAAGGGGTAACACTGTCGTTTTTGGCCGAAATTTTGACCCCCTCCGATCTTCTTGAAACTCTGGATTCTGACAGAGGGCCACGAGACTTCGACCAGCGCGCAAAAATGGAGGCTCTAGACCCTTCCAGAGCCGAGATATCGGATGTCAAAGTTTTGACCCGAAAAAAAAAAACATAAGGGGTAAACACTGTCGTTTTTGGCCGAAATTTTTGACCCCCTCCGATCTTCTTGAACTCTGGATTCTGACAGAGGGCCACGAGACTTCGACCAGCGCGCAAAAATGGAGGCTCTAGACCCTTCCAGAGCCGAGATATCGGATGTCAAAGTTTTGACCTGAAAAAAAAACATAAGGGGTAACACTGTCGTTTTTGGCCGAAATTTTGGACCCCCTCCGATCTTCTTGAAAACTCTGGATTCTGACAGAGGGCCACGAGACTTCGACCAGCGCGCAAAAATGGAGGCTCTAGACCCTTCCAGAGCCGAGATATCGGATGTCAAAGTTTTGACCTGAAAAAAAAAACATAAGGGGTAACACTGTCGTTTTTGGCCGAAATTTTGACCCCCTCCGATCTTCTTGAAACTCTGGATTCTGACAGAGGGCCACGAGACTTCGACCAGCGCGCAAAAATGGAGGCTCTAGGACCCTTCCAGAGCCGAGATATCGGATGTCAAAGTTTTGACCTGAAAAAAAAAACATAAGGGGTAACACTGTCGTTTTTTGGCCGAAATTTTGACCCCCTCCGATCTTCTTGAAACTCTGGATTCTGACAGAGGGCCACGAGACTTCGACCAGCGCGCAAAAATGGAGGCTCTAGACCCTTCCAGAGCCGAGATATCGGATGTCAAAGTTTTGACCCGAAAAAAAAAACATAAGGGGTAACACTGTCGTTTTTGGCCGAAATTTTGACCCCCTCCGATCTTCTTGAAACTCTGGATTCTGACAGAGGGCCACGAGACTTCGACCAGCGCGCAAAAATGGAGGCTCTAGACCCTTCCAGAGCCGAGATATCGGATGTCAAAGTTTTGACCTGACAAAAAAAACATAAGGGGTAACACTGTCGTTTTTGGCCGAAATTTTGACCCCCTCCGATCTTCTTGAAACTCTGGATTCTGACAGAGGGCCACGAGACTTCGACCAGCGCGCAAAAATGGAGGCTCTAGACCCTTCCAGAGCCGAGATATCGGATGTCAAAGTTTTGACCTGAAAAAAAAAACATAAGGGGTAACACTGTCGTTTTTGGCCGAAATTTTGACCCCCTCCGATCTTCTTGAAACTCTGGATTCTGACAGAGGGCCGCGAGACTTCGACCAGCGCGCAAAAATGGAGGCTCTAGACCCTTCCAGAGCCGAGATATCGGACGTCAAAGTTTTGACCCGAAAAAAAAACATAAGGGGTAACACTGTCGTTTTTGGCCGAAATTTGACCCCCTCCGATCTTCTTGAAACTCTGGATTCTGACAGAGGGCCACGAGACTTCGACCAGCGCGCAAAAATGGAGGCTCTAGACCCTTCCAGAGCCGAGATATCGGATGTCAAAGTTTTGACCTGAAAAAAAAAAAACATAAGGGGTAACACTGTCGTTTTTGGCCGAAATTTTGACCCCCTCCGATCTTCTTGAAACTCTGGATTCTGACAGAGGGCCACGAGACTTCGACCAGCGTGCAAAAATGGAGGCTCTAGACCCTTCCAGAGCCGAGATATCGGATGTCAAAGTTTTGACCTGAAAAAAAAAACATAAGGGGTAACACTGTCGTTTTTGGCCGAAATTTTGACCCCCTCCGATCTTCTTGAAACTCTGGATTCTGACAGAGGGCCACGAGACTTCGACCAGCGCGCAAAAATGGAGGCTCTAGACCCTTCCAGAGCCGAGATATCGGATGTCAAAGTTTTGACCTGAAAAAAAAAAACATAAGGGGTAACACTGTCGTTTTTGGGCCGAAATTTTGACCCCCTCCGATCTTCTTGAAACTCTGGATTCTGACAGAGGGCCACGAGACTTCGACCAGCGCACAAAAATGGAGGCTCTAGACCCTTCCAGAGCCGAGATATCGGATGTCAAAGTTTTGACCTGAAAAAAAAAAACATAAGGGGTAACACTGTCGTTTTTGGCCGAAATTTTGACCCCCTCCGATCTTCTTGAAACTCTGGATTCTGACAGAGGGCCACGAGACTTCGACCAGCGCGCAAAAAATGGAGGCTCTAGACCCTTCCAGAGCCGAGATATCGGATGTCAAAGTTTTGACCTGAAAAAAAAAAACATAAGGGGTAACACTGTCGTTTTTGGCCCGAAATTTTGACCCCCTCCGATCTTCTTGAAAACTCTGGATTCTGACAGAGGGCCACGAGACTTCGACCAGCGCGCAAAAATGGAGGCTCTAGACCCTTCCAGAGCCGAGATATCGGATGTCAAAGTTTTGACCTGAAAAAAAAAACATAAGGGGTAACACTGTCGTTTTTGGCTGAAATTTTGACCCCCTCCGATCTTCTTGAAACTCTGGATTCTGACAGAGGGCCACGAGACTTCGACCAGCGCGCAAAAATGGAGGCTCTAGACCCTTCCAGAGCCGAGATATCGGATGTCAAAGTTTTGACCTGAAAAAAAAAACATAAGGGGTAACACTGTCGTTTTTGGCCGAAATTTTGACCCCTCCGATCTTCTTGAAACTCTGGATTCTGACAGAGGGCCACGAGACTTCGACCAGCGCGCAAAAATGGAGGCTCTAGACCCTTCCAGAGCCGAGATATCGGACGTCAAAGTTTTGACCCGAAAAAAAAACATAAGGGGTAACACTGTTGTTTTTGGCCGAAATTTTGACCCCCTCCGATCTTCTTGAAACTCTGGATTCTGACAGAGGGCAACGAGACTTCGACCAGCGCGCAAAAATGGAGGCTCTAGACCCTTCCAGAGCCGAGATATCGGATGTCAAAATTTTTGACCCGAAAAAAAAAACATAAGGGGTAACACTGTCGTTTTTGGCCGAAATTTTGACCCCCTCCGATCTTCTTGAAACTCTGGATTCTGACAGAGGGCCACGAGACTTCGACCAGCACGCAAAAATGGAGGCTCTAGACCCTTCCAGAGCCGAGATATCGGATGTCAAAGTTTTGACCCGAAAAAAAAAACATAAGGGGTAACACTGTCGTTTTTGGCCGAAATTTTGACCCCTCCGATCTTCTTGAAACTCTGGATTCTGACAGAGGGCCACGAGACTTCGACCAGCGCGCAAAAATGGAGGCTCTAGACCCTTCCAGAGCCGAGATATCGGATGTCAAAGTTTTGACCCGAAAAAAAAAACATAAGGGGTAACACTGTCGTTTTTGGCCGAAATTTTGACCCCCTCCGATCTTCTTGAAACTCTGGATTCTGACAGAGGGCCACGAGACTTCGACCAGCGCGCAAAAATGGAGGCTCTAGACCCTTCCAGAGCCGAGATATCGGATGTCAAAGTTTTGACCTGAAAAAAAAACATAAGGGGTAACACTGTCGTTTTTGGCCGAAATTTTGACCCCCTCCGATCTTCTTGAAACTCTGGATTCTGACAGAGGGCCACGAGACTTCGACCAGCGCGCAAAAATGGAGGCTCCGCAAAAATGGAGGCTCTAGACCCTTCCAGAGCCGAGATATCGGATGTCAAAGTTTTGACCTGAAAAAAAAACATAAGGGGTAACACTGTCGTTTTTGGCCGAAATTTTGACCCCCTCCGATCTTCTTGAAACTCTGGATTCTGACAGAGGGCCACGAGACTTCGACCAGCGCGCAAAAATGGAGGCTCTAGACCCTTCCAGAGCCGAGATATCGGATGTCAAAGTTTTGACCTGAAAAAAAAACATAAGGGGTAACACTGTCGTTTTTGGCCGAAATTTTGACCCCCTCCGATCTTCTTGAAACTCTGGATTCTGACAGAGGGCCACGAGACTTCGACCAGCGCGCAAAAATGGAGGCTCTAGACCCTTCCAGAGCCGAGATATCGGATGTCAAAGTTTTGACCTGAAAAAAAAACATAAGGGGTAACACTGTCGTTTTTGGCCGAAATTTTGACCCCCTCCGATCTTCTTGAAACTCTGGATTCTGACAGAGGGCCACGAGACTTCGACCAGCGCGCAAAAATGGAGGCTCTAGACCCTTCCAGAGCCGAGATATCGGATGTCAAAGTTTTGACCTGAAAAAAAAACATAAGGGGTAACACTGTCGTTTTTGGCCGAAATTTTGACCCCCTCCGATCTTCTTGAAACTCTGGATTCTGACAGAGGGCCACGAGACTTCGACCAGCGCGCAAAAATGGAGGCTCTAGACCCTTCCAGAGCCGAGATATCGGACTGTCAAAGTTTTGACCTGAAAAAAAAACATAAGGGGTAACACTGTCGTTTTTGGCCGAAATTTTGACCCCCTCCGATCTTCTTGAAACTCTGGATTCTGACAGAGGGCCACGAGACTTCGACCAGCGCGCAAAAATGGAGGCTCTAGACCCTTCCAGAGCCGAGATATCGGATGTCAAAGTTTTGACCTGAAAAAAAAACATAAGGGGTAACACTGTCGTTTTTGGCCGAAATTTTGACCCCCTCCGATCTTCTTGAAACTCTGGATTCTGACAGAGGGCCACGAGACTTCGACCAGCGCGCAAAAATGGAGGCTCTAGACCCTTCCAGAGCCGAGATATCGGATGTCAAAGTTTTGACCTGAAAAAAAAACATAAGGGGTAACACTGTCGTTTTTGGCCGAAATTTTGACCCCCTCCGATCTTCTTGAAACTCTGGATTCTGACAGAGGGCCACGAGACTTCGACCAGCGCGCAAAAATGGAGGCTCTAGACCCTTCCAGAGCCGAGATATCGGATGTCAAAGTTTTGACCTGAAAAAAAAACATAAGGGGTAACACTGTCGTTTTTGGCCGAAATTTTGACCCCCTCCGATCTTCTTGAAACTCTGGATTCTGACAGAGGGCCACGAGACTTCGACCAGCGCGCAAAAATGGAGGCTCTAGACCCTTCCAGAGCCGAGATATCGGACGTCAAAGTTTTGACCCGAAAAAAAAACATAAGGGGTAACACTGTTGTTTTTGGCCGAAATTTTGACCCCCTCCGATCTTCTTGAAACTCTGGATTCTGACAGAGGGCAACGAGACTTCGACCAGCGCGCAAAAATGGAGGCTCTAGACCCTTCCAGAGCCGAGATATCGGATGTCAAAATTTTGACCCGAAAAAAAAACATAAGGGGTAACACTGTCGTTTTTGGCCGAAATTTTGACCCCCTCCGATCTTCTTGAAACTCTGGATTCTGACAGAGGGCCACGAGACTTCGACCAGCACGCAAAAATGGAGGCTCTAGACCCTTCCAGAGCCGAGATATCGGATGTCAAAGTTTTGACCCGAAAAAAAAACATAAGGGGTAACACTGTCGTTTTTGGCCGAAATTTTGACCCCCTCTGATCTTCTTGAAACTCTGGATTCTGACAGAGGGCCACGAGACTTCGACCAGCGCGCAAAAATGGAGGCTCTAGACCCTTCCAGAGCCGAGATATCGGATGTCAAAGTTTTGACCTGACAAAAAAAACATAAGGGGTAACACTGTCGTTTTTGGCCGAAATTTTGACCCCCTCCGATCTTCTTGAAACTCTGGATTCTGACAGAGGGCCACGAGACTTCGACCAGCGCGCAAAAATGGAGGCTCTAGACCCTTCCAGAGCCGAGATATCGGATGTCAAAGTTTTGACCTGAAAAAAAAAACATAAGGGGTAACACTGTCGTTTTTGGCCGAAATTTTGACCCCCTCCGATCTTCTTGAAACTCTGGATTCTGACAGAGGGCCACGAGACTTCGACCAGCGCGCAAAAATGGAGGCTCTAGACCCTTCCAGAGCCGAGATATCGGACGTCAAAGTTTTGACCCGAAAAAAAAAACATAAGGGGTAACACTGTCGTTTTTGGCCGAAATTTTGACCCCCTCCGATCTTCTTGAAACTCTGGATTCTGACAGAGGGCCACGAGACTTCGACCAGCGCACAAAAATGGAGGCTCTAGACCCTTCCAGAGCCGAGATATCGGATGTCAAAGTTTTGACCTGAAAAAAAAACATAAGGGGTAACACTGTCGTTTTTGGCCGAAATTTTGACCCCCTCCGATCTTCTTGAAACTCTGGATTCTGACAGAGGGCCACGAGACTTCGACCAGCGCGCAAAAATGGAGGTTCTAGACCCTTCCAGAGCCGAGATATCGGATGTCAAAGTTTTGACCTGAAAAAAAAAACATAAGGGGTAACACTGTCGTTTTTGGCCGAAATTTTGACCCCCTCCGATCTTCTTGAAACTCTGGATTCTGACAGAGGGCCACGAGACTTCGACCAGCGCACAAAAATGGAGGCTCTAGACCCTTCCAGAGCCGAGATATCGGATGTCAAAGTTTTGACCTGAAAAAAAAACATAAGGGGTAACACTGTCGTTTTTGGCCGAAATTTTGACCCCCTCCGATCTTCTTGAAACTCTGGATTCTGACAGAGGGCCACGAGACTTCGACCAGCGCGCAAAAATGGAGGCTCTAGACCCTTCCAGAGCCGAGATATCGGATGTCAAAGTTTTGACCTGAAAAAAAAACATAAGGGGTAACACTGTCGTTTTTGGCCGAAATTTTGACCCCCTCCGATCTTCTTGAAACTCTGGATTCTGACAGAGGGCCACGAGACTTCGACCAGCGCGCAAAAATGGAGGCTCTAGACCCTTCCAGAGCCGAGATATCGGATGTCAAAGTTTTGACCTGAAAAAAAAACATAAGGGGTAACACTGTTGTTTTTGGCCGAAATTTTGACCCCCTCCGATCTTCTTGAAACTCTGGATTCTGACAGAGGGCCACGAGACTTCGACCAGCGCGCAAAAATGGAGGCTCTAGACCCTTCCAGAGCCGAGATATCGGATGTCAAAGTTTTGACCTGAAAAAAAAAAACATAAGGGGTAACACTGTCGTTTTTGGCCGAAACTTTGACCCCCTCCGATCTTCTTGAAACTCTGGATTCTGACAGAGGGCCACGAGACTTCGACCAGCGTGCAAAAATGGAGGCTCTAGACCCTTCCAGAGCCGAGATATCGGATGTCAAAGTTTTGACCTGAAAAAAAACATAAGGGGTAACACTGTCGTTTTTGGCCGAAATTTTGACCCCCTCCGATCTTCTTGAAACTCTGGATTCTGACAGAGGGCCACGAGACTTCGACCAGCGCGCAAAAATGGAGGCTCTAGACCCTTCCAGAGCCGAGATATCGGATGTCAAAGTTTTGACCTGAAAAAAAAACATAAGGGGTAACACTGTCGTTTTTGGCCGAAATTTTGACCCCCTCCGATCTTCTTGAAACTCTGGATTCTGACAGAGGGCCACGAGACTTCGACCAGCGCGCAAAAATGGAGGCTCTAGACCCTTCCAGAGCCGAGATATCGGATGTCAAAGTTTTGACCTGAAAAAAAAAACATAAGGGGTAACACTGTCGTTTTTGGCCGAAATTTTGACCCCCTCCGATCTTCTTCAAACTCTGGATTCTGACAGAGGGCCACGAGACTTCGACCAGTGCGCAAAAATGGAGGCTCTAGACCCTTCCAGAGCCGAGATATCGGATGTCAAAGTTTTGACCTGAAAAAAAACATAAGGGGTAACACTGTCGTTTTTGGCCGAAATTTTGACCCCCTCCGATCTTCTTGAAACTCTGGATTCTGACAGAGGGCCAAGAGACTTCGACCAGCGCGCAAAAATGGAGGCTCTAGGCCCTTCCAGAGCCGAGATATCGGATGTCAAAGTTTTGACCTGAAAAAAAAAACATAAGGGGTAACACTGTCGTTTTTGGCCGAAATTTTGACCCCCTCCGATCTTCTTAAAACTCTGGATTCTGACAGAGGGCCACGAGACTTCGACCAGCGCGCAAAAATGGAGGCTCTAGACCCTTCCAGAGCCGAGATATCGGATGTCAAAGTTTTGACCTGAAAAAAAAACATAAGGGGTAACACTGTCGTTTTTGGCCGAAATTTTGACCCCCTCCGATCTTCTTGAAACTCTGGATTCTGACAGAGGGCCACGAGACTTCGACCAGCGCGCAAAAATGGAGGCTCTAGACCCTTCCAGAGCCGAGATATCGGATGTCAAAGTTTTGACCTGAAAAAAAAACATAAGGGGTAACACTGTCGTTTTTGGCCGAAATTTTGACCCCCTCCGATCTTCTTGAAACTCTGGATTCTGACAGAGGGCCACGAGACTTCGACCAGCGCGCAAAAATGGAGGCTCTAGACCCTTCCAGAGCCGAGATATCGGATGTCAAAATTTTGACCCGAAAAAAAAACATAAGGGGTAACACTGTCGTTTTTGGCCGAAATTTTGACCCCCTCCGATCTTCTTGAAACTCTGGATTCTGACAGAGGGCCACGAGACTTCGACCAGCACGCAAAAATGGAGGCTCTAGACCCTTCCAGAGCCGAGATATCGGATGTCAAAGTTTTGACCCGAAAAAAAAACATAAGGGGTAACACTGTCGTTTTTGGCCGAAATTTTGACCCCCTCCGATCTTCTTGAAACTCTGGATTCTGACAGAGGGCCACGAGACTTCGACCAGCGCGCAAAAATGGAGGCTCTAGACCCTTCCAGAGCCGAGATATCGGATGTCAAAGTTTTGACCCGAAAAAAAAAACATAAGGGGTAACACTGTCGTTTTTGGCCGAAATTTTGACCCCCTCCGATCTTCTTGAAACTCTGGATTCTGACAGAGGGCCACGAGACTTCGACCAGCGCGCAAAAATGGAGGCTCTAGACCCTTCTAGAGCCGAGATATCGGACGTCAAAGTTTTGACCCGAAAAAAAAAACATAAGGGGTAACACTGTCGTTTTTGGCCGAAATTTTGACCCCCTCCGATCTTCTTGAAACTCTGGATTCTGACAGAGGGCCACGAGACTTCGACCAGCGCGCAAAAATGGAGGCTCTAGATCCTTCCAGAGCCGAGATATCGGATGTCAAAGTTTTGACCTGAAAAAAAAAACATAAGGGGTAACACTGTCGTTTTTGGCCGAAATTTTGACCCCCTCCGATCTTCTTGAAACTCTGGATTCTGACAGAGGGCCACGAGACTTCGACCAGCGTGCAAAAATGGAGGCTCTAGACCCTTCCAGAGCCGAGATATCGGATGTCAAAGTTTTGACCTGAAAAAAAAACATAAGGGGTAACACTGTCGTTTTTGGCCGAAATTTTGACCCCCTCCGATCTTCTTGAAACTCTGGATTCTGACAGAGGGCCACGAGACTTCGACCAGCGCACAAAAATGGAGGCTCTAGACCCTTCCAGAGCCGAGATATCGGATGTCAAAGTTTTGACCTGAAAAAAAACATAAGGGGTAACACTGTCGTTTTTGGCCGAAATTTTGACCCCCTCCGATCTTCTTGAAACTCTGGATTCTGACAGAGGGCCACGAGACTTCGACCAGCGCGCAAAAATGGAGGCTCTAGACCCTTCCAGAGCCGAGATATCGGATGTCAAAGTTTTGACCTGAAAAAAAAAAACATAAGGGGTAACACTGTTGTTTTTGGCCGAAATTTTGACCCCCTCCGATCTTCTTGAAACTCTGGATTCTGACAGAGGGCCACGAGACTTCGACCAGCGCGCAAAAATGGAGGCTCTAGACCCTTCCAGAGCCGAGATATCGGATGTCAAAGTTTTGACCTGAAAAAAAAACATAAGGGGTAACACTGTTGTTTTTGGCCGAAATTTTGACCCCCTCCGATCTTCTTGAAACTCTGGATTCTGACAGAGGGCCACGAGACTTCGACCAGCGCGCAAAAATGGAGGCTCTAGACCCTTCCAGAGCCGAGATATCGGATGTCAAAGTTTTGACCTGAAAAAAAAAACATAAGGGGTAACACTGTCGTTTTTGGCCGAAATTTTGACCCCCTCCGATCTTCTTGAAACTCTGGATTCTGACAGAGGGCCACGAGACTTCGACCAGCGCGCAAAAATGGAGGCTCTAGACCCTTCCAGAGCCGAGATATCGGATGTCAAAGTTTTGACCTGAAAAAAAAAACATAAGGGGTAACACTGTCGTTTTTGGCCGAAATTTTGACCCCCTCCGATCTTCTTGAAACTCTGGATTCTGACAGAGGGCCACGAGACTTCGACCAGCGCGCAAAAATGGAGGCTCTAGACCCTTCCAGAGCCGAGATATCGGATGTCAAAGTTTTGACCTGAAAAAAAAACATAAGGGGTAACACTGTCGTTTTTGGCCGAAATTTTGACCCCCTCCGATCTTCTTGAAACTCTGGATTCTGACAGAGGGCCACGAGACTTCGACCAGCGCGCAAAAATGGAGGCTCTAGACCCTTCCAGAGCCGAGATATCGGATGTCAAAGTTTTGACCTGAAAAAAAAAACATAAGGGGTAACACTGTCGTTTTTGGCCGAAATTTTGACCCCCTCCGATCTTCTTGAAACTCTGGATTCTGACAGAGGGCCACGAGACTTCGACCAGCGCACAAAAATGGAGGCTCTAGACCCTTCCAGAGCCGAGATATCGGATGTCAAAGTTTTGACCTGAAAAAAAACATAAGGGGTAACACTGTCGTTTTTGGCCGAAATTTTGACCCCCTCCGATCTTCTTGAAACTCTGGATTCTGACAGAGGGCCACGAGACTTCGACCAGCGCGCAAAAATGGAGGCTCTAGACCCTTCCAGAGCCGAGATATCGGATGTCAAAGTTTTGCCCTGAAAAAAAAACATAATGGGTAACACTGTCGTTTTTGGCCGAAATTTTGACCCCCTCCGATCTTCTTGAAACTCTGGATTCTGACAGAGGGCCACGAGACTTCGACCAGCTCGCAAAAATGGAGGCTCTAGACCCTTCCAGAGCCGAGATATCGGATGTCAAAGTTTTGACCTGAAAAAAAAACATAAGGTTTAACACTGTTGTTTTTGGCCGAAATTTTGACCCCCTCCGATCTTCTTGAAACTCTGGATTCTGACAGAGGGCCACGAGACTTCGACCAGCGCGCAAAAATGGAGGCTCTAGACCCTTCCAGAGCCGAGATATCGGATGTCAAAGTTTTGACCTGAAAAAAAAAACATAAGGGGTAACACTGTCGTTTTTGGCCGAAATTTTGACCCCCTCCGATCTTCTTGAAACTCTGGATTCTGACAGAGGGCCACGAGACTTCGACCAGCGCGCAAAAATGGAGGCTCTAGACCCTTCCAGAGCCGAGATATCGGATGTCAAAGTTTTGACCTGAAAAAAAAAACATAAGGGGTAACACTGTCGTTTTTGGCCGAAATTTTGACCCCCTCCGATCTTCTTGAAACTCTGGATTCTGACAGAGGGCCACGAGACTTCGACCAGCGCGCAAAAATGGAGGCTCTAGACCCTTCCAGAGCCGAGATATCGGATGTCAAAGTTTTGACCTGAAAAAAAAACATAAGGGGTAACACTGTCGTTTTTGGCCGAAATTTTGACCCCCTCCGATCTTCTTGAAACTCTGGATTCTGACAGAGGGCCACGAGACTTCGACCAGCGCACAAAAATGGAGGCTCTAGACCCTTCCAGAGCCGAGATATCGGATGTCAAAGTTTTGACCTGAAAAAAAACATAAGGGGTAACACTGTCGTTTTTGGCCGAAATTTTGACCCCCTCCGATCTTCTTGAAACTCTGGATTCTGACAGAGGGCCACGAGACTTCGACCAGCGCGCAAAAATGGAGGCTCTAGACCCTTCCAGAGCCGAGATATCGGACGTCAAAGTTTTGACCTGAAAAAAAACATAAGGGGTAACACTGTCGTTTTTGGCCGAAATTTTGACCCCCTCCGATCTTCTTGAATCTCTGGATTCTGACAGAGGGCCACGAGACTTCGACCAGCGCGCAAAAATGGAGGCTCTAGACCCTTCCAGAGCCGAGATATCGGATGTCAAAGTTCTGACCTGAAAAAAAAACATAAGGGGTAACACTGTCGTTTTTGGCCGAAATTTTGACCCCCTCCGATCTTCTTGAAACTCTGGATTCTGACAGAGGGCCACGAGACTTCGACCAGCGCGCAAAAATGGAGGCTCTAGACCCTTCCAGAGCCGAGATATCGGATGTCAAAGTTTTGACCTGAAAAAAAAAAACATAAGGGGTAACACTGTCGTTTTTGGCCGAAATTTTGACCCCCTCCGATCTTCTTGAAACTCTGGATTCTGACAGAGGGCCACGAGACTTCGACCAGCGCGCAACAATGGAGGCTCTAGACCCTTCCAGAGCCGAGATATCGGATGTCAAAGTTTTGACCCGAAAAAAAAACATAAGGGGTAACACTGTCGTTTTTGGCCGAAATTTTGACCCCCTCCGATCTTCTTGAAACTCTGGATTCTGACAGAGGGCCACGAGACTTCGACCAGCGCGCAAAAATGGAGGCTCTAGACCCTTCCAGAGCCGAGATATCGGATGTCAAAGTTTTGACTCGAAAAAAAAAAACATAAGGGGTAACACTGTCGTTTTTGGCCGAAATTTTGACCCCCTCCGATCTTCTTGAAACTCTGGATTCTGACTGAGGGCCACGAGACTTCGACCAGCGCGCAAAAATGGAGGCTCTAGACCCTTCCAGAGCCGAGATATCGGATGTCAAAGTTTTGACCTGAAAAAAAAACATAAGGGGTAACACTGTCGTTTTTGGCCGAAATTTTGACCCCCTCCGATCTTCTTGAAACTCTGGATTCTGACAGAGGGCCACGAGACTTCGACCAGCGCGCAAAAATGGAGGCTCTAGACCCTTCCAGAGCCGAGATATCGGATGTCAAAGTTTTGACCTGAAAAAAAAAACATAAGGGGTAACACTGTCGTTTTTGGCCGAAATTTTGACCCCCTCCGATCTTCTTGAAACTCTGGATTCTGACAGAGGGCCACGAGACTTCGACCAGCGCGCAAAAATGGAGGCTCTAGACCCTTCCAGAGCCGAGATATCGGATGTCAAAGTTTTGACCCGAAAAAAAAACATAAGGGGTAACACTGTCGTTTTTGGCCGAAATTTTGACCCCCTCCGATCTTCTTGAAACTCTGGATTATGACAGAGGGCCACGAGACTTCGACCAGCGCGCAAAAATGGAGGCTCTAGACCCTTCCAGAGCCGAGATATCGGATGTCAAAGTTTGGACCCGAAAAAAAAAAACATAAGGGGTAACACTGTCGTTTTTGGCCGAAATTTTGACCCCCTCCGATCTTCTTGAAACTCTGGATTCTGACAGAGGGCCACGAGACTTCGACCAGCGCGCAAAAATGGAGGCTCTAGACCCTTCCAGAGCCGAGATATCGGATGTCAAAGTTTTGACCTGAAAAAAAAAACATAAGGGGTAACACTGTCGTTTTTGGCCGAAATTTTGACCCCCTCCGATCTTCTTGAAACTCTGGATTCTGACAGAGGGCCACGAGACTTCGACCAGCGCGCAAAAATGGAGGCTCTAGACCCTTCCAGAGCCGAGATATCGGATGTCAAAGTTTTGACCCGAAAAAAAAACATAAGGGGTAACACTGTCGTTTTTGGCCGAAATTTTGACCCCCTCCGATCTTCTTGAAACTCTGGATTATGACAGAGGGCCACGAGACTTCGACCAGCGCGCAAAAATGGAGGCTCTAGACCCTTCCAGAGCCGAGATATCGGATGTCAAAGTTTGGACCCGAAAAAAAAAACATAAGGGGTAACACTGTCGTTTTTGGCCGAAATTTTGACCCCCTCCGATCTTCTTCAAACTCTGGATTCTGACAGAGGGCCACGAGACTTCGACCAGCGCGCAAATTGGAGGCTCTAGACCCTTCCAGAGCCGAGATATCGGATGTCAAAGTTTTGACCTGAAAAAAAAACATAAGGGGTAACACTGTCGTTTTTGGCCAAAATTTTGACCCCCTCCGATCTTCTTGAAACTCTGGATTCTGACAGAGGGCCACGAGACTTCGACCAGCGCGCAAAAATGGAGGCTCTAGACCCTTCCAGAGCCGAGATATCGGATGTCAAAGTTTTGACCTGAAAAAAAAAACATAAGGGGTAACACTGTCGTTTTTGGCCGAAATTTTGACCCCCTCCGATCTTCTTGAAACTCTGGATTCTGACAGAGGGCCACGAGACTTCGACCAGCGCGCAAAAATGGAGGCTCTAGACCCTTCCAGAGCCGAGATATCGGATGTCAAAGTTTTGACCTGAAAAAAAAACATAAGGGGTAACACTGTCATTTTTGGCCGAAATTTTGACCCCCTCCGATCTTCTTGAAACTCTGGATTCTGACAGAGGGCCACGAGACTTCGACCAGCGTGCAAAAATGGAGGCTCTAGACCCTTCCAGAGCCGAGATATCGGATGTCAAAGTTTTGACCTGAAAAAAAAAACATAAGGGGTAACACTGTCGTTTTTGGCCGAAATTTTGACCCCCTCCGATCTTCTTGAAACTCTGGATTCTGACAGAGGGCCACGAGACTTCGACCAGTGCGCAAAAATGGAGGCTCTAGACCCTTCCAGAGCCGAGATATCGGATGTCAAAGTTTTGACCTGAAAAAAAACATAAGGGGTAACACTGTCGTTTTTGGCCGAAATTTTGACCCCCTCCGATCTTCTTGAAACTCTGGATTCTGACAGAGGGCCACGAGACTTCGACCAGCGCGCAAAAATGGAGGCTCTAGACCCTTCCAGAGCCGAGATATCGGATGTCAAAGTTTTGACCCGAAAAAAAAACATAAGGGGTAACACTGTCGTTTTTGGCTGAAATTTTGACCCCCTCCGATCTTCTTGAAACTCTGGATTCTGACAGAGGGCCACGAGACTTCGACCAGCGCGCAAAAATGGAGGCTCTAGACCCTTCCAGAGCCGAGATATCGGATGTCAAAGTTTTGACCCGAAAAAAAAAACATAAGGGGTAACACTGTCGTTTTTGGCCGAAATTTTGACCCCCTCCGATCTTCTTGAAACTCTGGATTCTGACAGAGGGCCACGAGACTTCGACCAGCGCGCAAAAATGGAGGCTCTAGACCCTTCCAGAGCCGAGATATCGGATGTCAAAGTTTTGACCCGAAAAAAAAACATAAGGGGTAAGACTGTCGTTTTTGGCCGAAATTTTGACCCCCTCCGATCTTCTTGAAACTCTGGATTCTGACAGAGGGCCACGAGACTTCGACCAGCGCGCAAAAATGGAGGCTCTAGACCCTTCCAGAGCCGAGATATCGAAGGTCAAAATTTGGACCCGAAAAAAAAACATAAGGGGTAACACTGTCATTTTTTTTTTTGGCCGAAATTTTGACCCCCTCCGATCTTCTTGAAATTCTGGATTCTGACAGAGGGCCACGAGACTTCGACCAGCGTGCAAAAATGGAGGCTCTAGACCCTTCCAGAGCCGAGATATCGAAGGTCAAAATTTGGACCCGAAAAAAAAACATAAGGGGTAACACTGTCATTTTTTTTTTTTTGGCCAAAATTTTGACCCCCTCCGATCTTCTTGAAATTCTGGATTCTGACAGAGGGCCACGAGACTTCGACCAGCGTGCAAAAATGGAGGTTCTAGACCCTTCCAGAGCCGAGATATCGAAGGTCAAAATTTGGACCCGAAAAAAAAACATAAGGGGTAACACTGTCATTTTTTTTTTTGGCCAAAATTTTGACCCCCTCCGATCTTCTTGAAACTCTGGATTCTGACAGAGGGCCTTGAGACTTCGACCAGCGCGCAAAAATGGAGGCTCTAGACCCTTCCAGAGCCGAGATATCGAAGGTCAAAATTTGGACCCGAAAAAAAAAAACATAAGGGGTAACACTGTCATTTTTTTTTTGGCCGAAATTTTGACCCCCTCCGATCTTCTTGAAACTCTGGATTCTGACAGAGGGCCACGAGACTTCAACCAGCGCGCAAAAATGGAGGCTCTAGACCCTTCCAGAGCCGAGATATCGAAGGTCAAAATTTGGACCCGAAAAAAAAACATAAGGGGTAACACTGTCATTTTTTTTTTTTGGCCGAAATTTTGACCCCCTCCGATCTTCTTGAAATTCTGGATTCTGACAGAGGGCCACGAGACTTCGACCAGCGTGCAAAAATGGAGGTTCTAGACCCTTCCAGAGCCGAGATATCGAAGGTCAAAATTTGGACCCGAAAAAAAAACATAAGGGGTAACACTGTCATTTTTTTTTTGGCCAAAATTTTGACCCCCTCCGATCTTCTTGAAACTCTGGATTCTGACAGAGGGCCTTGAGACTTCGACCAGCGCGCAAAAATGGAGGCTCTAGACCCTTCCAGAGCCGAGATATCGAAGGTCAAAATTTGGACCCGAAAAAAAAACATAAGGGGTAACACTGTCATTTTTTTTTTTGGCCGAAATTTTGACCCCCTCCGATCTTCTTGAAATTCTGGATTCTGACAGAGGGCCACGAGACTTCGACCAGCGTGCAAAAATGGAGGTTCTAGACCCTTCCAGAGCCGAGATATCGAAGGTCAAAATTTGGACCCGAAAAAAAAACATAAGGGGTAACACTGTCATTTTTTTTTTGGCCAAAATTTTGACCCCCTCCGATCTTCTTGAAACTCTGGATTCTGACAGAGGGCCTTGAGACTTCGACCAGCGCGCAAAAATGGAGGCTCTAGACCCTTCCAGAGCCGAGATATCGAAGGTCAAAATTTGGACCCGAAAAAAAAAACATAAGGGGTAACACTGTCATTTTTTTTTTTGGCCGAAATTTTGACCCCCTCCGATCTTCTTGAAACTCTGGATTCTGACAGAGGGCCACGAGACTTCAACCAGCGCGCAAAAATGGAGGCTCTAGACCCTTCCAGAGCCGAGATATCGAAGGTCAAAATTTGGACCCGAAAAAAAAACATAAGGGGTAACACTGTCATTTTTTTTTTTGGCCGAAATTTTGACCCCCTCCGATCTTCTTGAAATTCTGGATTCTGACAGAGGGCCACGAGACTTCGACCAGCGCGCAAAAATGGAAGTTCTAGACCCTTCCAGAGCCGAGATATCGAAGGTCAAAATTTGGACCCGAAAAAAAAACATAAGGGGTAACACAGTCATATTTTTTTTTTTGGCCGAAATTTTGACCCCCTCCGATCTTCTTGAAACTCTGGATTCTGACAGAGGGCCTTGAGACTTCGACCAGCGCGCAAAAATGGAGGCTCTAGACCCTTCCAGAGCCGAGATATCGAAGGTCAAAATTTGGACCCGAAAAAAAACCATAAGGGGTAACACTGTCATTTTTTTTTTGGCCGAAATTTTGACCCCCTCCCATCTTCTTGAAATTCTGGATTCTGACAGAGGGCCACGAGACTTCGACCAGCGCGCAAAAATGGAGGCTCTAGACCCTTCCAGAGCCGAGATATCGAAGGTCAAAATTTGGACCCGAAAAAAAAACATAAGGGGTAACACTGTCATTTTTTTTTTTGGCCGAATATTTGACCCCCTCCGATCTTCTTGAAACTCTGGATTCTGACAGAGGGCCTTGAGACTTCGACCAGCGCGCAAAAATGGAGGCTCTAGACCCTTCCAGAGCCGAGATATCGAAGGTCAAAATTTGGACCCGAAAAAAAAACATAAGGGGTAACACTGTCATTTTTTTTTTGGCCGAAATTTTGACCCCCTCCGATCTTCTTGAAATTCTGGATTCTGACAGAGGGCCACGAGACATCGACCAGCGCGCAAAAATGGAGGCTCTAGACCCTTCCAGAGCTGAGATATCAAGCTCAAAATTGAAACTCAAAATTTCAACCTGAAAAAGAAAAAAAAAAACGAAAGGGGTACCACTGTTGGGGTTTTTTTTGTTCGGGTCGAAATTTTGAGTTTCTCTGATCTTCTTGAAACTTTGGATTCTGATAGAGTGCCATGAGAAACCTGAGTGCAAAAATGGAGGCTCTAGACCCTTCCAGAGCTGAGATATCGAAACTCAAAATTTTGACCCCAAAAAACCCCCGAAAGTTTTAAATATGGATTCTTCCTCATCATTACTCCACATAAAGTAAACATCTGAGATATTTTCATCAGTTATATGTTCAAGCACTTCAGAACTGTATATTCTGCACATGAAAAAGTTTCAAAAATATTTCTGTGATATATTTTTCTTTATAAAAGAAATTTTAATCAGCATTACTGGAAATGTGACTTCAGTAACAGGCTTTCAAACCTACTGTCCATTCTAATGGACAGACACATTTAAAAAAAATATTGATTTAAAACGTGCAATTCTACAGTTGATTTTTAACTTTAATTAATAAGTTCAATCTTTCTTTATAAACAAACTATGAAATACTGTTAAAATATATACAAAATGTAAATAAACCTTAGAAAATGTTGCTTGCTTCTGTGTTTGGAGTGAAGTGCTGCCATGCTTCTCTTCAATGTAGAGTTTATATATATATATATATATATATATATATATATATATATATATATATATATATATATATATATATATATATATATATATATATATATATATATATATATATAATTACTACATGTAGAGCTTTAATGGCATTTGATTGGATGACAAACATCCAATCTCATGGACTTCAGGCTTTAAACTAGGTGAAATGCTCCAGAAGTTAAAAAAGGGGGCTGACATGTGATGTCCATTGTAATGGACACCGAGTCTGAATGGGTTAAAACAGCAATGACCCAAATCCCTGTTCAAAACATAGGCCTACCTAAAACATACAAATGTCCTGCACTTTATATTACTGTGATGTTGCA
Organism: Cyprinella venusta; assembly: GCA_038021265.1. Taxonomy (NCBI): domain Eukaryota; kingdom Metazoa; phylum Chordata; class Actinopteri; order Cypriniformes; family Leuciscidae; genus Cyprinella; species Cyprinella venusta. The sequence goes on from CM075876.1 coordinate 27,012,688, forward strand.
TGTTTAACGAGTATATCAGCTGTTGCCATTAATCTGAAGAACAATCTGTCCTGTCCTGGACTAGTAGGCTATATTTGACCATTGGATTTTAAATTAAACTTCCACTGGCCATAAATCATATTAAGAATAGGAACATAAAACCAAACAAATGCTTCGTGAAAAGTATGAAATATGATCAGTACAGCACCACAAAACACATCTTTCCCACACATGGCTTCAAGCATGACATTAACTTTTTATACGTTTGGCTCTGGGGGTTTGTGCTGTATTGTCTGGCAAATTGTCTTTTCGTAATATGCCTTGAGCGAAATGAAGAAGATAATACGCAATGCTGTGCTATCTATTATAACTGAAAAATGATAACAAAAACACCTGGTAGCATAGACGTTGGAACAGGGGGGGCTAAATTCACCTAAGCACGGGCGTCAGTTTGAAATTTGCTGGGCACAGAGACACATTCGGAAGTGCTGGGTACAAACTTGTCAAACTGTGCAGCCTTGCTGCTCAACCCGTAAATAAATGCATCGATCCGCAAGCGTTTTCTTGAGTGTTTCTGTGGTCTAGTGGTAGATCTTTTGCCAAGAGTGTCCGAGGTTACGGGTTCTAATCCGCCCTCGGGACAGTTTTTTTTCCCTCTCATCAAAACAGAATATGTCCATCAGTGGTTACAGTCTATATCAAGCATAGGACACGTTTATTTTGTGATTTTACCGGAATGAATAGAGTCTCCGTAACGACGATAGATTGAAGTGCGCGCAGCGCGCGTCCGAGACTAGGCGCCACAGAGAACACATGCATACAACTGACAGCAGCGGCAACAAGTGTTCCTCTTGATTTCAAAAACAAAACATTTTAGCGCTAGATCTCTTATTGAAATAAACTAAATTAATGCTCTGCTAGTTAACAGGAGATGTTTTATTGATGTTTAAAACGTTTTATTTTCCAATATGGTGATTCAAGCACTGATGGATCAAGGAGCGGTGCATCAGAATCACCATATATCGGAAAACATTTGGAATGGGTCGGACATAATTCTGACGTTTTTTAAAAGAATTTCGTTTTTTTATAAATTTTATTTCATTTTAATCAATGGTTTTAATCAACAAGTTGACTGGATTAATTTCGACATTTGCAGTAAAAACTTGAAAAAAGTAACCCCCCCCCCCCCCCCCCCCCCCCGTCCCTGCCTGGTAGGCTACTCATGAGGATTTTATTTGTTTTCACTTGTTCATTGTCAGGCAAAGATGATTTTAAATGGAAGAAGGCCGTGGAGAGTTTAACATGAATGTGCTCTAGTCTAGTGTAACAACAGATAATACTGTTCTGAGAGGCCTGAAGTTTACTTCATTCAAGGTTTACATTTATTTATTAACCCAGCTTTGCATAATTTGAGAACATTTTTATAAACTATTGCTTTTGCCAACAGCCAGTTTTGAAAATAAATAAATAAATAAATTTAAAAAATATTATTGGTTATGAAAACATAAAGGGGATCATTTGTCATGATTTGTTATCAGTTTGCAAACATGCTATTTTTGATTGTTCTCTGAAACAGTAGTGACATTTAAAAAACTTTACATTAACGTCCAACTAAAATGTTTCAGGAAAATGTATACACAAGTATTATACTGAACATCATTAAAGGTCAATTTGAATGCACAATCTATTAAAGTAGTAGTTCACATCTGAAAAAAAACTTTTGCTGATAATTTACTCACCCCCATGTCATCCAAGATGTCCAATGTCATTCTTTCTTCAGTCGAAAAGGAATGAAGGTTTTTGATGAAAACATTCCAGCATTTTTCTCCATATAATGCACTTCAGTGGGAACCAAACGGTTCAAGGTCCAAAAGACCGTTTCAGTGCAAAACAGCAAACTGTTCAAAAGGCTTTAAACGATTCCAGACGATGAATAAGGGTCTTATCAAGCGAAACTCTCCAAGTCATTTGGTTCATTCAACGAACGAAACGAACGAATTGACTCGGAAAAAGATTTGTTCATTTTAATTAAACGAATTCGAACAGGAGAGTCACAAACCTGTGTCAAAGAACAGAGCAAGGAATAATCGCTTTTTTTAAAGTAGCGATTCTTTTTAAAAAGTAGCGATTCTTTTAAAAAAGCAGCGATTCTTTTTGAAAAAGTGGCGATTCCAATAAAAAAATTAGCGATTCTTTTTAAAAGTAGAGATATTTTTAAAAAGTAGTGATTCTTTTTGAAAAAGTAGCGATTCTTTTGAAAAAAAAGTGATTCTTTTAAAAAGGGTAGTTTCTTTTTTTATATAAAAAGTACCAATTCTTTTAAAAAAGGTAGAGATTCTTTAAAAAAGTAGCGATTCTTTTTGAAAAAGTTACAATTCTTTTAAAAAAAATAGTGATTCTTTTTAAAAAAGTAGCGATTCTTTTGTAAAAAAAATAGCAATTCTTATTAAAAAAGTAGCGATTCTTTTTTATACAGTAGTGATTCTTTTCAAAAAATAGCGATTTTTAAAAAAAAGCACAAATCTATAAGATTGTAACTAATGTATTACATTATAATTACACTGTAAAATGTGTATTTACATTGTAATAAATGTATAATTACATTGAAACTAATGTATAATTACACTGTAAAAAATGTATATTGTAACAATTCCTTCTATGTTTTGCATTTTCAGTAGTCAGTCCCTAAAGAACCAGTGGTGAAGGTGGTCTGCTTTTGCTGATAGGAACCCACTCAATTGCATACAACATTACATTTAGTGAAGTCAGCTAACACAAGATCAATAGATATTGACTTCAATATCATGGAGTGGTTCTCAGTTGTGTCAGTACTCAGATTTTAAGATTGAACAACAAGTGGAAAATCAAAAAAGTATCAAATGTAAACACAAATGTCGCAAACACTGAACTAAATTTTGATTATTTGTTCTGATGTGATCAGATCCCCAAAAGTCTCTTGATTTCATATTCTCGACAATCATCCACAATCACAAAACACACGATGGACGGCTTAAACCTTATGTATCCTTCCTACAAGAGAAACTGTATTTAATATAGTCTAGGACTGGTCATATTTTCTTTTACCTTGCATAATTGTGCTAATGGTTTTCGAGATTGAAGGCACGTCACACAACCAGTCAATGTTGACATTGCTTTATCTGGCAAAAATACAACAAACATGTGTAGCATTTTCCCTCCCCTATTCATTTTGCTTTAATTATTTCAGTCTAGTTATTATAAGTTTAGTTGAATTTTATTATAATATAAAAAGATGTTCAACCCCATAGTCAAAACAGATTCTGGATTGTGAACCACCAATTGTGAATAAAGTATCTCCTGTATATTGATGGTTGGTCTCCTAGATGGTTCTAAGTTAAAGAGGATTTTAAATAACTGCATGGTTTTATTAAGCTAAAGCAGTTGGTGGGTAGCTTGTATTATCCATGTTTTTAAAGATGATACACAAAGAACACAATTTTGAAGTAAAATCATTTTAAATTAATTCCGCATTCTACATGCAAATGGTAAAGTTCAATGCCTCCTATTCAAGAATTGCATTCGTAGACAAAACACACTATACAGGCACAGACACTACGTGCATAGAAACATAAATACTCATTCAAAATAAAAGCAATCCAATTAAATTAAAGGGACGGATACTCCACACAAAAAAATAAATTCTATAATTTAACCTCATGTCATTCCTTTCTTCATGGCATTTCTTTCTTCTGTGGAAGACAAAAGAATATATTTTGAAGAATGTTGGTAACCAAACAGTTTTGGTTCCCACTGATTTCCCATTACATTTTTTGTCCATATAATGGAAGTCAATAGGAACGGAAACTGTTTGGTTACCAGCATTCTTCAAAATAGCTTTATGCTCCACAGAACAAAGAAAATGATGACAGAATTAAAATTTTTGCGTGGACTATCCCTATTAAAATATTTGATTCTTTTTTCCAATAGTCATTTCAAACTGATCCTAAAATAAAAGGATATTTTATTTCAAGTCAATAACTTGGCACATCTGTCATTTGTTTATTCTCCCTCTACTGTAAAAACAGACCATACCTTTTTTATAAAAAATAAATGTTTTTCATAAAATCATGTTCAGGAGAGAAATAGGCAAACATTGTTCACACCACCAACAATACTTCAACAAATTATCATGCACTTCGTGAAACCAATCATCAAGGACTTTGGACCTCCATATTATCAAGTAAAGTGTCTTTCTTAAAGAACTTTAAGGTGCGAACGGATCTCCAGACCCCTACATAACTGTCGCTCAGAGATTGTCTTGTAGGGTCCTCTGATGGGAGCCCCGGCCTTTCTAATTCTATGGACTCTGCCACTTTATTCTCACGAATGGGACCCTGGTCATTGCCATCAGCTGATGGCGTTGTCAGGCTGCCATTGGGAACGTTCTCCAGATCATTTCGAACGGTTTCTGTATCTCCATCAGGCTTGGCTGGTTCCACATAAGGTTCTCCTGGAAGTTCTGCATTTTCAGCGGACTTATCCATATCCTGGTAGGCCAGCTTCTTTCTGGTTTCGTGATACTTCACCGCACAGTACGTGATGGAGCCGATGGTGTTCACTACCACGCCTCCCACGAACAGTTTGGTTGGCATCACGTCAGTGAAGGCCAGCATGCCCACGGTGATAGTAGCTATACTCTTGACCACCCCCACAAAACTGGTGGTGACGGCCGAGTTGATATATGTACAATGTAGCGTGGTAAAGTTCATCGCACAGCCAATGAGGATGCAGGTACAGAAGATTCCTGTGATATACGGGTTCTTCCAACCTTCGTATGTCCACATGTCAATGGCATCCATGCTAACAATGGAACAGATGAAGAGAACAGGAGAAGCCACCACTGCAATGGTGTACTGGGCCGTGAGTGGCCCATAATCACTGTCTGCACTCACTTTTTGGATGAGTACCAAATAGGTGGCATGGATAATCACGGCTAAAACCCCAGTCACGTAGCCAAAAGGGTCACCTGTTAGATCTCCAGCACCTGCACAAGAACAGATCCACACAGTGCAAAGTTAAAGAGACTGCGCCATACATGATTTATGTTCATTAAAATGAAACTCTGCGTGAGAGAAATATTTCATGTAAACAACACATGCATAGAATCTTATATTATGGGTAATACAGCAATTAGGCAAGATTAGTGTAGTTGCTTTAAATTCTATACAGGATTCTATATATTTAGACTTTATGCAGGGCTAGTTATCAAACTGGGGCAAGTTGTCACACTGGCTGTATAGGTTTTGATTTCAGAGGACCCATTACAAAAATGCATGCAACTCTATATTCTAAAATATATATATATAAAATCTTCTCATATTAGAATAGTCAAACCTAAAATTTAAAACAAAAAAAATCATTAGCCTATATAATTTTTTTGTAGCTGTGAGTTAACAAAAAAAAAAACAAAAAAAAAAACTTGTTTGACCATGAATGTCACATTTATGTGGTCATGTTTAATGCTACAAATATATAGGCCACTTTAATAACTACTTTAATAATTGCAAAATTTATTTTAAAAATGTTTGCTGTTTGATGTTTAGAAAAAAATGTTTAGGTTCCATTGAAAAATCTCATTTTACTCAAACTCCCATATAGTGTGACAACATGCCCCTATAGTGGTAAATGATCTCTTCTTTTTTTTCCCCCGGCAAAATAGCAGTGATGTTCAAAGCCTTTTTTGTACCCAAGACTTTAAGGTATGTGCAATAATAAAATCTGTGGTTATAAGTTTAATATCCAAATAAATAAAGAACTAATATTATCTAGGTATAAATGTCCAAAATATTCCTACCAGCCAGTGCTGCTCCTCCAGTGGTGATGAGAACTGCTGTTACCACGCCAGCTGATGGGAACCCATTCTTCAGCACACACACTCCAATCCCTAACGTTGCCAAGGGCAGGCATCGCTTAAACACGACATACATGGGTAAACTCAGTCCCCTGAGAGACCAGAGGGTTAGCGTGGATTGCAAAGTTGATAAAATACAGACACTGGCAAAAACTTTCACTAACTGGAGGCTGAACGGTGGTATATCTATTTTGCCCAGTCTCCTCAGCACCTCTAATGTGAGAGCCGCAGTGCCGCTGGTCAGACACTGAATTAAAGTCAGATACGAGAAGTTATAGGTCGTAATGAGGAATTTTAACAAAATATTTAGCGACCCCGAAAAGAATCCATGAGCAACGGCCACCGAAATGCCCAGCAAACGTCCCTTGCAAACTTCCATGTCTTCCTTCGTAGACTGGGGGTTCCCGGCGTCTCCTTATTACGCACTGAGCTCCGAGTTCACTGCTGAATATTAACGCGCGCGCACTCTCCTCTCTCTCGCGCGTAACACACAACGCACGCGCTGGTGCTGAATAAATGCGACACGCGCTGCAGCTCCGACTGTCTCCTCTGTACAATGATTGAATTGGAGTCAACTGCAGCCAATCCATTTACTTTGATATACTTTATTTCTCCTTCCAGTTAGTTTACAGTTGTGAACAATCCAAGCTGTGGACAATTTAAAGCTGTAAACCGAAGTAGCCTATAAGGTGTTAAAGTCACCATGAAATCAAAATGGAAGTTTTTTTTTTTTTTTTTTTTAGTTTTAGTATAGAGCCTATGCTAGCCTAACTGTTATCTATAATAAGCTAGTGTGCTCCAAAATAATGACAAAAATTCGCATTTAGAAGATAAGCATTCAAAACTTAGTCTCACTTCTGCCAATATGGATCAGGGATTTTGATGACAGATTTTCTGTCCAATCAAATGCTCTTTAGAATATTGACCCGCCCCCTAGACTATAAATAGATGCTCAAGCTGCATCTGAGGTAAATTTGTTCACAAATTTACTATTATCTACAAAATGGCACATTGTGCACTATAGGAGATAGTGAATGATTCAGACAGTGTAAATATGATTTCCATTGGAGTGAATGAAGTCTGGTTTCACGTTTGTGTCACACGAATTGCTAGCACGCAAAAATGTTTGTGTTTTTTTTATTTATTTTAAGTTCAACAAAGGTTGTTTGGCTGTACGAGAACAGATTGCCCGTCAAAAAGTTTCTGTCAAACTCCCTGAAAGTGTTTATATAATCGCCACACGAGCTTAAGCGCTGAACATGGAAGCAATATCTAAAGTCACAGTTTTAGCTTCAAAACTTTCTGTTTACAATTTCAAAGGTTTCATATCAGTTCGAGTCGATTCAAGGTCATTTGGATAACAAGCCAGATTGGAAAATCCTTGACAGCCACTATACAACTTGGGATTATATAATTAATATATATTCTGAAAGTAAACTGTCTTTCATTGTTGAAGCCCAAAACTCACTTGAAAAATAAAGGGGATTTGGCTTTTTCTGTTTTCGGCTTCAGCTTGTGGAATCCCTGACATCAGATGCCTTTCCATTGAAATATTCAAATCTCAAATATTTGGAGCTTTTTTATTGTTATGTTTGATGTTTTCTTTTTTATATATATATCAACTGTATCTTATATAGTCCATTGGTCTGTAATGTAGTTGTAAAATGTTGTAAAAAAAATACGACTTGATAAAATGCTACAAAATTTATAGACGAACATGATACTCATTCAATACTACAGTACATACTTAAGTACCAAAGTACTACTTGATAACATCACGGTACAATGTTACCACTACATTTCTTTTTTTCTTAACACTATATTACTGTTTTACCTCTAAACGCTTGTATACATGGCATTTCTATTCCTATATTTTTTGCCCCAAGTGAAATATAACAAACAATATTCATTATGTGTCTCAAACATTTCTATAATATTCACCTATTTGTCTGCTGCAATCTAAACTGAACACAGTGCTGGAGACAATAATACAAATATTCATTTGATTTTTAACAAACCAGGCTCATCATTTGACTCAATAAGACTCCAGGCTCATCATTTGAGAAGATTGAGCATGAAAATGTAGATTAATTTATTAATATCAGTTTAACAAACTGGAAACAATCCAGTAGGGAACAACAATACATACTACATAATTTACTAATGAGCTTTAGACAACAATAAGGCACTCACTGTTCAAGGTAAACTCACTTAGCTTGATTTTACACTTAAGAAACTCTATCCTCACACTCCTGAAAGCAGTTTTCACACTCAGTGACAGCATGAGATTCCCTGTCCTCTGTACCGCGCTCCTGATGCAATGATCCCGATGTGCTCCACGAGTTCTCCTTTAATAGTGTCATTAGGAAAACTGCAGTGAAATCTTGGCAAACTCTGCACCTGTGATTAAAACCGCGTGACTCCCCCGTGCCTTGCAGACCCATCTTTCTGGTGCATCAACTCCTACTGGGCGGCCAGGCATGAAGGGGTGAAGACTTTTACAGTCTCATCCCAAGAGCAGTCCACAACCTGTAAAAAAAAAAAAAAAAAAAAAAAAAGGGAAGTCACGCAATTAGAAAGGCATCCACGTAATTTAAAAAAATCTGATAATTAACAAAGGACATTAACTCTCTGCCCGCCAGCGTAAAAAAATAAATAATCATATAATCATTTTATAATGTTCAAAAAACACATTATTTTTGATGTGGTTATTGCTGCTCCTCTATTCCCAGTCTGTCTGAAATGCACTAATTTTACAAGCCCTCCCAAGGCTTCTAAAGCAATTGTAATCATAATAATATAAATATAATCATCTGTTTGACCGTATAATTTCGAGCCTGAGTCGGATTCTGAAAATGCGGATGATCTATCGGAACCAACTTTGCGAGTACGACTTGAGCAGAACATTTGACAGAGATATTCTTTTGTGTACTCTCCGGTACAGGTTCAGGAAGATGTCCTGTTCTGAGTACACATTTAGATCGTACTCAGGAATAGCTTTATTAATAAATCTTAAACTCTGAGAACAAAAGCTGTTTTACTTTCGCATCCAAACAGTTTTAATGTGCTAAAACCTGCCTTCTTTCTTCATGGGCACTTTTGGGCGGGCATTACATAATATTTCACATTGTGACAATGGATGTTTGTGGATGTAATATCTGGACTTGAGGTTTTAAGAAGGATGCTGGTGTGATGGTACTGCATAACTGGTTACAAGCCCTTCCATTTAAAAGGTTAAGTTCATGAGAACTTCTGAAATTCTTTATCTTTTTGGATAAAAGTGCTTGATGTAGATGAAAATAACATTGATAAATGATGACTTCTTTTTGGCACAATAAACTTTACCAATATTACAAATGGACATCAGGGATAAAAAAATAAATAAATAAATAAACTTCTAGCCTGATTATAAAGAATGACAAAGCTAAAAAATACACCAATGATTAAATACAAAATGAAATTGAGAAATATATATATATATATATATATATATATATATATATATATATATATATATATATATATATATATCTTTCTCTCTCTTTTATATATATATATATATATATATATAAATAGATAGATAGTAGAGAGAGAGAGAGAGAGAGAGAGAGAGAGAGAGAGAGAGAGAGAGAGAGAGAGAGAGAGAGAGAGAGAGAGAGAGAGAGAGAGAGAGAGAGAGAAATTATACAAGCAAACAAAGGGATTTCTGTGCACATGCTGCTTTACTGAAAAGCACAATAATAATGTTCGGCCAATGATTTGCTTGGAATGGTTTGTTTCTTTTGATTCTGCTTCAAAGACTTTTGAAGCCTCTCCTTTTGAACATGTAAGGAATACAAGTGCACAAAAAATTGCTAACGTACCATGAACAAGTCAACAAAGAACCTCTGTTATGTTTTCCTCATTAAAATCATAATAGAAATATCAAGACAAATTTAATAAGGGCAGCTGATAATAACATGGGCATGATATATACACTCACCAAAAGAATTATTAGGAACACCATACTAATACTGTTTGACCCCCTTTCAGAACTGCCTTAATTCTATGTGGCATTCAAAGTATGCCAAGAAAACATCCCCCACACCATTACACCACCAGCCTGCACAGTGGTAACAAGGCATGATGGATCCATGTTCTCATTCTGTTCCACCTAATTCTGACTCTAACATCTGAATGTCTCAACAGAAATCGAGACTCATCAGACCAGGCAACATTTTCCAGTCTTCAACTGTCCAATTTTGGTGAGTTCTTGCAAATTGTAGCCTCTTTTTCCTATCTGGAGTGGAGATGAGTGGTACCCAGTGGGGTCTTCTGCTGTTGTAGCCCATCCGCCTCAAGGTTGTGCGTGTTGTGGCTTCACAAATGCTTTACTGCATACCTCGGTTGTAACGAGTGGTTATTTCAGTCAAAGTCGCTCTTCTATCAGCTTGAATCAGTCGGCCCATTCTCCTCTGACCTCTAGCATCAACAAGCCATCTTCACCCACAGGACTGCCGCATACTGGATGTTTTTCCCTTTTCACACCATTTTTTGTAAACCCTAGAAATGGTTGTGCGTGAAAATCCCAGTAATTGAGCAGATTGGGAAATACTCAGACCGGCCGTCTGGCACCAACAACCATGCCACGCTCAAAATTGCTTAAATTACCTTTCTTTCCCATTCTGACATTCAGTTTGGAGGTCAGGAGATTGTCTTGACCAGGACCACACCCCTAAATGCATTGAAGCAACTGCCATGAGATTGGTTGACTAGATAATTGCATTAATGAGAAAATGCGTTCCTAATAATCTGGACTAGAATAGAATGGACTGGAATATATTTCTAAGGAATGGAATAGAAGGCACAGTGTGTCCCAAGACAATACGAAAGTGATATATGGATGCCAAAGCAAAGTTCCGCTCCCTTTACTGCAGTCCTTTTCTCCGTGTCTCATTACTCCAGAGCGCTCCAGGAGAAAGCCTGTGACTCACCCATTGAGGGAGAAAAGTCCTTCATTAATTACTTAACTGCAAAATGCCCAACAGAGACCGAGTGCCAGCGAGCAGCCCACAGTGCAGAAAAACCAGATGCAGAGAGTGAGGCAGAACAGGCGCGAGCAGTGAACGGCCGGTCACTGATAACACAACGTTCAATAGAACTGGAGGAGAGATGTGATTCGGAACTTCCGGTCTTCTCATCTGAGGAACAATATCTGAGCAGAGAATACATGTCCTCTTTGGCAGAAATATTCTAGCTCATTGTCAAAAGCTGCAAAGTATGATGTATCACCTGCTGGGGTGTAGGTGGAGCTGGGCTTTTTCTCAAGAACCGGCTACAGTATAATTATACGTCACTTTGTTCAAAGGCAGATGTACAGATGTTCAGTGCAGAGAGCAAATCTGAGCAGAGGTGATCAATCAAATTCAACTGATTTGAATATAGTAAAGGGTATGAGTATAGTAACCATATTTTCAAGGAGAATGTGTGTTTTTTTATAGGAGTAGTTCACTTTTTTCAAAAAAACTTTTGCTGATAATTTACTCACCCCCATGTCATCCAAGATGCCCATGTCATTCTTTCTTCAGTCGAAAAGAAATTAAGGTTTTTGGTGAAAATATTCCAGCATTTTTCTCCATTTAATGCACTTCAATGGGAACCAAACGGTTCAAGGTCCAAAAGACAGTTTCAGTGCAAACTGTTCAAAGGGCTTATGTTCGCCTTGCTCTGTACTGCGATGCATGTTTGCGACTCTCCTTTTCGAACTCGTTCATCAAAATTAACTTATCTTTTTCCCGAGTCAATTCGTTCGTTTCGTTCGTTGAATGAACCAAATGACTCAGAAAAAGATTTGTTAATTTTGATGAACGAATTCAAACAGGAGAGTCACAAACGTGTGTCACAGAACAGAGCAAGGTGACCATTTGAGCTTATAAAACTTAAACTTTGTTAATTATTTATTAAATGAGCGATCCTTTCGCTTGATAAGACCCTTATTCATCGTCTGGAATCGTTTAAAGCCCTTTGAACAGTTTGCAGTTTGTACTGAAACTGTCATTTGGACCTGAACCGTTTGGTTCCCACTGAAGTGCATTATATGGAGATAAATGCTGGAATGTGTTCATCAAAAACCTTAATTTCTTCTTAATTTTCTTTAAATTTCTTGAAGTTTTTTCAAAAGTGAACTACTCCTTTAAGTCTACATATGTGCATTTTGATTGACTGATATATCAGCTATTTAAAATAATTGAATTGAACCTATAATCAGGCCTGGTTAGCCAGTCAAGGACACTGGTCGTGTTAAAAATCTATATGCTTGAGTATTTAACAATGGCTCAGACTGATTTGTGGGTTTGTATATTGGCCTTGACAGCACCTAAAAGCAGCACAATGTGCGTGCGTTTGTGTGTACGGCTGGCAGAGAACAGGGAGACTGCGGTAGAAAAAGCACTTCGCAGTTTTTGCCCTCGTCTTACAGGAACAACCCACAGCACCTGCAGCCTGCCAACAGCAGCACTTACGCCCCACGCCGAACTAACAATAAGAGAGAACCCTTACATACAGAATTTTCTAATCCTGCAATTTGGCTGACACACTGCGGTCCCTTTTTTGTGATTTCTCTAGTTGCGCGCTATTAGCATAAGAGACAAATCACGTCTTGTAAGAAACTCACAAAATGCGCAAGACATCTAAGTGAGCTTAAAAGCTTCCCAAATTTGCATTCTGATTGACAGGAAGCTCTACATTACCAAAATGAGATGTGATAATGGCAAACCCATTATATCCTGAAAACAATGAAAATAACTTTCAGGATGCTTTGACAGCGCAAATATTAATCTTTAACTGAAGCTCAAACCAGAGAAGTGGATTGTGAAAAATAAAAAAACCTACAGAAATTAAGTAATAAAATAAAGTAAACTTTTACTTATTAATTAAATTAAATTATATATATATTTACTTTACTTTTTACTTTATTTTTACTGTGTTTACTTTATTTGATTACTATAGTAATCAAATAAAGTAAACTTTTATTTATTAATTAAATTAAATATATATATATATGTATGTATATATATATATATATATATATATATAATTTAATTAATAAATAAAAGTTTACTTTATTTGATTACTTAATTTCTGTAGTATATATAAAATGTATATATACTATATATATGTATATAAAGTATATATAAAATTTTAACATTTTATATATATATATATATATATATATATATAAAATGTTAAAAGAGGTCTCTTATGCCTCGGTGAAGGTTGCATTTATTCTATCAAAATACAGTAAAAAAAATAACATTGTGAAATATTAAGATAAATGTTTTGTATTTTAATGTATTAATGTTACTTATTGCTGGGAATTTTCAACATCATTACTTCAGTCTTCAGTGTCACATGATCTTGATCTTTCAGAAATCATTCTTATATGCTGATTTGGTGCTCAAGAAACAATTATTATTCTAATTATTATATTAACAATATTGTTGAAAACTGATACATTTTTCAGGATTCTTTGATGAACAGAAAGTCTTTTTTAACATTATAAATGTCTTAACTTAAAAATTCCTATTGTAATAAAAGTATTCTTTTTTTCTAAAGACAATTCTTACCCCAAACATTTGACAGAATACTCTAATCAGCACAAAAACGCATGCGAATATTAGGTGACACGATGCATTTTCAGTGAGATATATAACATCTTACTTTCCATTACAACATAAAATTAAATTACCTTATGACTTATTTCTCTTGACTGCATAAAATTAATTGAAAATCAATCAAACAAATCTAATACATCATGCTCCATGTAAACAGATGGAAAGAAAGACCTTTATATTTACAGGCTTCAAAGAGCTTCTGAGGTGACTTATAATTTGCAAGAGCTTCAATGTTAAATCTGAGAATAATGTCCTAGTGGAGCTGAGGAGAGGTTTGCTGCAGACATCTCTTGTCAGCTCAGTGACGGCTCATTGACTGCATCACTGTGAGTGCTGATGTCAGACAGGACCAGATCCCCAGAGGACTGCGGCCCACATCTCAATGAGCTGAGTGCTCGGTTACTGTACGTGACCGATTCTATGTGCGCATGGCAACCTCTCCAACGATGAATGTTTTCAACAGACCAGGTAAAGTGAGGTCAACAGACCAGGCCATACAGTGAGGGTTAAGTAATAGCTGCAGATGGAGTCATGGAAATATTGATTTAAGTTTCTTAATTACTGGTCCATCAGAACAAATGTCATTAATTTGCAGGTTTCGCAAAAAAAAAAAAAATAATAATAATATCATCAGAGATCACAAAAAAAATCCCAGAAAGTTAGACTACGATAAGATATTGTTCAGCATTTTGGAAATATATGATATATAACTTACATTTATGTATTTGCTCTAAAATGGCTAAAAATGCAGAAAAAACGTAATATTGTGAAATATTATTACAATTTACCTCTTCTATATTTTTAAAAAAATATTTTAAACATGTCCTTTTTTCTCACAAAAGATGACAGAAAGTAAGATTGTAAGATATAGTATTAAACAAGCAGATCTCAATATTGTTCAGCCTTTTGGCAATATTTTATATATAACTTATATTTATGTATTTGCTATTTTTTTATTTGATCAGAAGTACTATACATTTTAAACACCCACTATAAGTAGATTTTTATGTTATTAAATAAAAGTTAAACTAAACAAACCACAAAATAAATAAAAAAAGACATAATTGAATCTCCCGTGGATATCTATATATCTATATCTATATCTATATATATATATATAAATAAACAACTAAATGAACACTTTATATGAAAAAAAAATTTCACTTTCATTTCTATTTACCGATATAACAAATTTTGTTAATAATTTGCAATATTTACCTAGTTATATTTTAATAGATCATTGTAATACATGTAATGATAATTTTTTTTATTAAAGTGGCATTTTTGGACTACTTGAGCTTATAGTCCAAGGTTGCTTGGAGTCTTTTTGCTGCATTTCTGAAGTTTCACCTAAAATTAATTTCCTTTTTGCCACTTATAGGAAGGAGACCATGGGAGGATACGTCGGATTAGGTGGAATGAAAACGGGAGCTAAACTGGATTTGAACCCAAGTTGCCTACAGTATATAAGCACTATAGTGAAGTCAATAAGTGTTGCCCACAGTAGTGTGTTTGGGCGTGTTTACCTGGTTGGGGATGTGCAGGTTGAAATCCAGGCCACACACGAACTCTGAGTGGTGCTCCAATGTCTCCAGCAGTGGCTGGTTCTTGGAGTAGTCCCAGAATCTGTGGACGCAAAGCAGAAGAAGGCAATCATGCTAATTGAACGGCCGTTTGTCTTTTCTGACGGGGCAGCGGCTCAAAGCCCTGACGCAGCCCTGGCTCACCAGGCCCCGACTGATCCATTCAGCAAATGTAATTAAATCACCTCTCAGGAAAAAAAACTCCCTGTCTAAAAGAAAACATTAGGCAGGCATTAATACTAACATTGCCATGGAGCAGAAGTGAAGGATATTATTTATAAGCACAGATTTTCACCCACAGTCAGTGCAGAAAAATGCAAACTACTACTATACACAGCTCCACAATTAATCATTAAAAGAACGCAATCTCGATTCAAACACCCATGCAATCTTATTTCTAAACGACATTGATTCCGTTAGATGCCTATTAAACCTTTGAGAAATACAATCACAGCAAACAGCCAAATCTGCATTGCAGTTGTCACACAATATTATTATTTCTGTGTAACCATAATTCAAATGATCACGGAAGTGCTGGGATAAAAGTTTATAGTTCGGAAATACTAATGTTTATGGTAGCGTCCATTCAGTATAGATTAAATCACCTTTTAAAAGTAGGCTAACTCGATGCTTCAAATAAAGATCACATCAATTCCATCGTTACACCAGTAGGTCTATGCATTTGTCATTGAATTATTCATTGGTTCAAAATACACTGATTCATCCAGTAATGAAACAAGTCAAGTTTTTATGAATGAGTCTTTGAACCATTCACTCAAACTGATAAAAAAAAAAAGATAATTCAAATTAATTAAATATTTTTTATATACCAGCAAATAAAATTGCTCAGAACCTCTAGTAATTTACATGTTATTTAGTTTAGAAGTCTATTCAGAATCAAGGGGAAATCGCAATCTCTTATTTTGAGTGTAGTTTGATATTTCGAACACTGATATTTGTCATACTTTATTTAAAGCAATGCATCAACCTAAACAAACTGTCGTCATTGAAAGAAAGAAAGCAGAGAACAATACAGTGAAACCAATATCCCAGTCTAATTACAATTTTCCTTCTGTACAGCAGCCCGTATTAGCAACTGCCATCATAGCAACTCAGAAAAGCCAGCTGTTATGTATGAAAGAGGACACCTTATCTCCCGTACACGAGACCTGACAGATCTAAAGGAGACTGGGTTAAGTAAACAGCTAGGTGTGTGTGGCAGCAGGTGGCCCACGTGTTCTTTTGAACACAAACCCTTCAAAAAGGCTTTGTATTTAAATAAACACACTTTTCTCTTTAATGCAAGGGAACAAAAAAGACTCGCGTTGTTCCGTTCCTTCTGCGGAAATCACTTCTGGTAATTACCTCACGGTCGGTATCATCACAGATTACCTCTGAATGTAAAACTAATTAAATGACACATTGGTCAAGTATGAGTGCCTGTCCTATTCAAATAGCAAATTTCCTGTAATCATTAGAATTGATTTCTATGAAAGCAAAACCACAAATACCAGTTCTAAAGCAAATTAGCTATATTTATCTTAAATGAACTGAGAAAATGACAACAAACTAAAAGTTTAACAAATATCACATTTTCAATACAAATTATTTTAATTTATGGACAGTAATACTTATAGTAATACTTATAATTATATCATACGACCTCACTCGTACGAATTAGTACGATTTTGCTAAATCGTACATATTTTACGAATTGACCAATTCGTATGAATTCGTAGGCATGACCTACCCCTTACCCCGCCCCTAAACATACCGATCACGTCGTTTTAGACAAATCGTACGAATTCGTACGAGTGAGGTCATACGAATTAGACACTTTTTAATCATTCGTCGAATTCGTACGAATTGGTCGTGAGATAGCGTAGGCTATTTGTATATGGCCATTAACACTCACTGCAATTTTTTTGCAACAAATATTCAATTTTTTACAACAAATATATAAATTGTGATTCACCGCAAAAGACAAGAGATGCAAACGCAATGGTCAAACAGGTCAATCTGGCGTGTGTTTATATATATATATATAAAGAAACAATAAAAAAATTCTTTCTGTGTGAGCCGGCCTCAACTCATATATAACTACTCATTACAACTGAGGTCTGCAGAAGAGCATCTCTGAACACACAACCCATTAAATCTTGAAGCAGAAGAGCCACAGCAGCAGAACACACACCAGAAACTGAGGCAACAATTCACACACGCTCACCAAAATTCGACAATAGAAGATTGGAAAAACGTTGCCTGCTCTGATAAGTCTTGATTTCTGCTGCAACATTCAGATGGTAGAGTCCGAATTTGGCGTAAATAACATAATAGGATGGATCCATCCCACTCTGGTGGTGGTGTGATTGTGTGAGGGATATTTTCTTGGCACACTTTGGGCCCCTATACCAATTGAGCATAATTTAAACATCACAGTCTACCTGAGTATTGATGCAAATCATGTCCATCCCAGTGTACCCATCTTCTGATGGCTACTTCCATCAGGATATTGCACCATATCACAAAGCCAGTGGGTTCACTATACTCAAATGGGCTTCAAAGTCACCAGATCTCAATCCAATAAAGCACAAATGGGTTGTGCTGTACAGGAGATTCACATCACGGATGTGTAGCCATCAAATGTGTGTCAATGTCAATATGGAGTCAAGTAAGACCTAAGCCACAAATAATTAGGGCACGGCTGGTGAGTATATATATATACATATACATACAAACACATGTTAATTAAATTTAAGCACAGACTGTCCCCACCACACACATAAACATACATTTATTACCATTATATCAGCTTTTTGGATGCATGAATAATTCAATGCAGGTTTCTTTCTCTTGTTTTAGGATCTGGGTGGTATAAAAAGGTTTCGATTTTCGTCCTACACAATTTCGCAGTGTTTATTTACAGATTGGCCGGCACATTTAGCCTCCAGCCTTAGACAAACACAATGTTTAAACAATAAGATGACTAGCATCGATGGAAGGAAAATCAAACTCGCCTCTAATAAGACCACTGCTCAATGTGCAAGTCAATTCTCATTTTAAAAGCTTGTCAGCTCAGATAATAAAGTACTCTCTGCAATCTTTCTCCAAAAGCCACAGCAAAGATCAGTTGTCACTTTTTGTCCTCTATCACTTATGGGGCTCTCACAACAGAACAGACTAACTATAAGGAATGGTATTTTCCATTTTCGAAACAAGTTAAGCTTTATTGACAGGCTGTCAATTACAACAGTCACATGTCCCTTAGTATAAAAAACCAACCGAAACGTGTAGCAGTATTTTTGTTAAAGCATTTCATTTTTCTACACAAGTGTTATCTAAATTATACAAATTATGAACCTGGAACATTACTAGATGTCTTGCAGGAGCATAAAGGCATAAGAATCATGAAATACAATGTCAGTCTTCTGTTAACTATAGTATTATAATTAGTATATTCTTCAAAGGCCTAAAAATATCAATCAGACTTTATCACAATTAATGGTTATTAAAACTCCAAGGGTATATTTGTATAAAACTAATTTGTGCATCCTTTATCAAATTACAGAGACTAGGCAGTCAGCAATCTTGGAAATAATTAAACCAAAAATTGGCTTTTGCTTTACAACAGTGATTTCTGCTGATACGTCCTTGACCGTCCTATTAAAGATCATTCTCCCTTGTGCAAAATGCAATAATCACGCTCAATAAAAACACAACCATGCACTAACTGAATAAACCCACTGCAAAAAGAAATAAAACAGTCTACCCTGAAATTAAATCAATGGCTTTTACAACCCTGTTTGATGGCAAAGGGATCAGTTTTTCTGCAGCAGTGCCAGCAATGCTTCACCATTCATCCAAAGGCCACTAGGAAAGATCATCTGCCCTTAACATGGATGAGTAGATTTGAATAGTTAAGGGAAAACCGTGGAAAGGTTCTTTAGAAATCTCACTGTCTTTATGATGGAAGACACATCATTTCAGTAAAAAAATCCTCTCAATTATTTTTTTCTTGCAAATTATTGAGTGCTGCTAAATGTAATATTGTAAACAGATGTAATTTCTTTGTGAAGGAAAGAAATTCTAGAACAATAACATATCCAAAAAAATCACTCATTGTGGATGAGTTTAATTCATCCAATCATAGAACAGTTAGTTCTAGTCTTTCAATTTGCTAGGACAATTTTGCACTAGGTTTATAGAACTGTATTTATAAAAAAAGTAGCAAATATGCTGTTGTGTTGACAATCAGAAGAACAGAACAGATGCATCTGTGGTCAAACATTTGACTTACCTGACAGTGAAATCATATGAGCAGGATGCGAGGACGGTCTTGTAAAAAGGGCAGAACTAGAAAAAAAGGACAAATGAGAGAAGAATTCATATACAGTGGCTGCTGGACAAAAAAATAAATCAATTGATGTGCATGCTAATATCTTTATCAATGAACACTGCATTAAAATGTAATATTTACACCAAAGCTAAATGTGGCCCAAATCTTTTCATCATTAGGTAGACAGAATAAAAAAAAAAAAAAACGCTCAGAATGTGTTCAAATTTCTGCTTTAATAAATGTTCAGTTTTCAGAGTATGCAGTAAGTGTCACGGTCACGTTTGGTTTTCAGTCAACGAGTGCGTCTCAATCAGCTCCCCAGTTCAGAGATCAGAGCATTGATCAGGGAATCGGCCATTTTAAGGGCTGTCTCATCATGTGCACTGAAACGTTTGCTGCCTAAAAACGTCCCCCCTCTAAGATAGAGATCTTATATCTATATTCACATCACAAATATTGTCATTACCCTACAGGAAGAGTTTTTTGATAATCTGCAGAACAGTAAATGTGAAAGACAAGAAATGAACCTCTTCATCACTGATACAGTATACGACATAATGATAATATAAAAAGTGTTCATTTCAAAGCTATTTGATATCATTGTATTCAGCAACACACAATCTCATGCTTCACAGCCCTCCTCTATTCCCAGTGTAATAGCAAAACTCTGTGTTCGTATAGCTCCTCAAACATTACATGAAAGCTGAGGGCAAAACCATTAACTTGAAACAGCTTGTGATTTCGCCCTGACCCAGCTGGAGTGGGTTTTATTCCCACAGCTGGAGATACAAGGATCCTCAAGTGGCATAAAATCAGATGGAAGGACTATTTTGTGTGTGTTTTCTTCACAGGTCTGGCAGCAGGCTGGTCAAAAGTGCACTGAACTCTTTAATCGACATAATTGCAGACTGTTTAGACACTCACACGCTCACATTTTCTCCAAATCAATTACACAGATCCCTAAAGATAATCCGTTTACATACGAAAATCCATAGCTGTCACATACAGTACAGAAATACGCTTTGAGTTTCACGCATGTTAATGTTCAACAGACTTGTTAAGTTAATTTAAGTCAAAGCAATGACCGAACTAATGTAACATTAAACGCAGATGTAGTAAGATTCTTCACCCTTTATCCAGCTGAATATTTCAAACTGTTACGTGATGTTACTCTATGGCCCCCTTAACACAAAGTTTGCATGGCCCTTGAAATCACATGATTCAAGACACTCTTCTGGAAGAAATTAAGACCAGCTTTTGAGCTAAAATACTAAAAATGAGTTGGCCATTCAACTAAAAATACCTTTACTCTGCGGATGGCGTAAGAATGGCCCATCATTTGAGCTAAAGGATTTCGGATGTTCCGTAAGTCCCAAACACGGAGACTGCAGTCCACGGCTCCGGTGACCAGAACATTCTGAGAACAAAATAGAAATGAAAGAAAACTGAAATTAATTGAAAGACAAAAATATGAATGGAATTAAACTACTTCACACCATTTAATTTATACATCATACTAGGTTTTTTTTTTAAAGTATGTGCAGTATACAGTATGCTACATTCTTGGTCACATGACTCCACTACATTACATGCTTAATTAGTGAGTGCGTGGTATTTAGTTATCATCTCCGAAATAAATAAATGCTGTTTCTTTGAGTTGCCTTTCGTCCTGGGAACTCTGTTCCCTGACGAATTGGGACGACACGTTTCCGTTCCCTGTTCTCAAGAAACGAGGGTTACATAAGTAACCGTAATTCAGCAAATAATCCTGAAATTGTTTCCACAAATAAATTAGATTTCAACACTGATAATAATAAGCAATGTTTCCAAAGTATCAAATAAGCATATTAGAATGACTGCTGAAGGATTATGCGACACTGAAGTGCCACATCATTACAGAAACAAATCAAATGTTACAAAATATTAAAATAGAAAAAGTTCTAGTAATATATTACAGTTATCCACTTCAAATGTTGACTATTGTAAAAGCAGCCTTGGTGAGCATAAGAGACCTTGCCACCCTAAACTTTTGAACAATAGTTTATATTACTACTTTAAATTGTTATAATACTTAAAAAAATAATCCTAATCTTGCTTAATGTTCCATGATAATTTCCTTAAAAAAGTATTGACAAACTTTTTTTCTGGATAAAGAACAAATTGTGTGCTGTAATATATTGTATATTTTGAAAATTAGATAAATAGTATTGCAGTACATCATTTTAAACATACCTCATTCCTGAACAGATGCCAAGGAAAATATTAACATCACATTATATCAATGTTCCTTAAAGGGGTCATATAATGGTACATGCACTTTTTCAAGTTGATTCTGGTCTCATTGACTTCAATAGTATATTTTTTCCTACTATGGAAGTCAATGAGACCAGAAACGGTCTGGTTACTGATATTCTTCTAAATGTCAGAAAATCGCCTGAATGGATTTGAAAACAGTAAAACTCAACTGTTTAACTCTGGGGGAGTTGTAAAATGAACCTATTTCCAACAAAAAGTGGAGTATCCCTTTAAGTGCTCTGAAAAACTTCTGTACAATTACACTTCAATGTAGCATCATAAATTGTGTTTTGAAACTCAAATCCCCATTTGTGCCCACAGACACTGAATGAACTGAATAGAAATACTCACCTGGTCGTATTTGCACCAATCACAGCTGAGGGCTTCAGCCCTGTGTGCAGGAATGGCCAGCCTGCAGGATCCCGCTTTCACATCCCAAACTCGCAATGTCCCATCCCCTATAGCAACATATAGATGAACATCAATTCTCAAGAGTCAGACCTTTAAATCTTTTAAAAAGCCACAACATTACTCATATAAATTCCCAGTTTTCTACCTCAGCAGAATCATCTGAACCATAACATTCATTTCAAGGGCCACTTCCACTCAGCATGAATGAACCCAGGGCAAAGCCGCAGAGGGAAATGTCACCGGCCAGTCCTCTGTACGCTGCACTGGCCGCAGATTTATAAAGGGAATTTCTCTTGTCATATCTCTTTTTACGCCGTTTATCTTACCTTCTTGAAGCACAGAACTTCTATTCTGAAGTAAGCAGTAAATGTTCCAGTCATTCACTTTAAGTATAAATGTAGTACCAACAGCCTGGTGAAACATTTTCATATGATCCCTAAAACCACAGGTCCCAATTTGAATAACCTAGGATGTTCTAAAAAAACCCATAAATAACTACCGTATATATCATGCAGAAGCTTAAAGCATTAAGTAAGCACCACATAAACACAACATAACCATATTAATGGATATATGGAAAGCTCACAGACAATAATGCATATTTAAAGTTGGGATGAAACTGAAACTGATGAAAGTCTTCCATATTGTGACGTATATATGCAAGTGAAAGGCTTCTCAGACAAGAAAAACTGTAGGGCGGGACTTGATTTTGTTCATAGGGAATTGATTGGATGGTTGTGGTTTGCAACTGGTGTGATGTCATGTGAGTGACAGGTTGTCCTGCCCTCATGCCAGCAAACACGTCATCAGAGTAGAGATGTTGCTGCAAAAGGGAGGGGAAGCTATTTTGTTTAAAGATTATGAGGGCACATGAATAAAAAAGAAAATGATTTGCACATCAAAGTCATTTATCCAATATTCCATAAAGATTTAGAATTGTCAGTTTGGATTTTGTGGTGACCATTTAAAAGTGTGTTAAGGCAAGAATCTCTATTATTATTATTGTGAACAAACCCCTAAAGTATTACAATTTTGATTTCCATCTGATCTTGCACCATTTGGTAGCACACAAACCAAGGTTGGACTAAACATGTTCAAAAAATATGTCTGATCCTAAATACGGCATCAAAATACATTGCATTTATTGATGATCCAATAGATCGCCATTTAAATGAATAGCCCTACTTTAGTTAATTACATCTCAGGAGACTCATGCCAATGACTATTGTAACCCCTATTGATTTGGTGATTTGCAACTGATGGAATAAATAAAAGTCACTCTGAAGTGCGACCCGCAGGGAGTTCCTGCCTGAGCTCCGCAGCCACGATAAATTAAGCCTATCCCATAAACACTTTAAAGTACTCTAGGAAGATTTAAACAGAGTGGTGTTTTTGTATCATGATATACTGCAACATGGTTCCATTTTAACATTGTAGCATCAGGAAAAGGTGTCAGAGAATCTAAAATATGGGACATATAGACCTATATGATTATGATTTTTCGTTTTGTTACTCGATAGTATTGCCAAACTTTGCTAAGCCTATTGCCTACATCATCTATTTTTAAAGACATCTTTCAAAGGCTTTTTATGTATAGATTTTATGATTATACCCTCGTCACAGATGCAGACTTTGATTTTAAAATATGAAAATCCACCATACAAATCTTACATTTTTTTAAATTATGAAAATGTTAATAAAGAGTAAACCTTTTCAGAAAATATTGTGTGTATAATTGATTCAAATCCTCAACAAGGCCCTACCATTCCAGCTCCAAAAGCTGATGAGAATATGTCAGAAAACATCACCAACAGGGCCTCAATGTGTAGGAGGCAGCTTGTAGATGGAAGTAAAAATTGTTTCAAGGATTTGAGGAAGATTAATGATGTCAATATTTGAATAAGCTCAAGTTTAACAATAACTTTGATATGTGGTCTGCTTTAGGCACTTCTATTTTAATTATTGCGGAACAGATCTCTTACTGAGATTGTTGGCATGCAAGCGTTTCGCATTAAAGATTTCATTGGCAACCCCGCCAGAGAAGCCAGGACTCCTGCTATCACTGCATTGAGCGGGAGGAGGTGAAATCTCGGATAAGGGAGGTGCTGAAATTGTCTCATCAAAGCACTTCAAGGCCCTGTTGAATACATTATCAGATGATATGACATAAAATAGGAAATCTAAGTAAGTTTAAAAAGATTACACTACTATATACACACACAATCCAATATAAGCAATATAATTACAATAAAAAAATCACAGTTTTCTATTTTAATACACTTTAAAATGTTATTTATTCCCGTGATGACAAAGATTAATTTTCAGAAGTTATTCTAATATGATGTCATTCTAATCTTCAGAAGTCATTCTAATTTGATGATTTGCTGCACAAGAAAATTATTTTTATTTTCAATATTTAAGTGTTGTGCTGGTTAAAAATTTTGTGGAAATAGTGATATATTTTTGTTTCAGGATTCTTTGATGAATAGAGTTATATGCATAACACGTTAATGCCACTTCAAATCACTTTTGATCAATATATAATGTGTCCTTGCTGAATAAAAGTATTCATTGACTGACCCCAAAACTTATTTATTAAAATTAATTTTATATATATAAACTTGATTTAGACCCTAATATGAGATATTACAAGATTAAGAGAGTATTGTATTATTAAGATTTATTTAAATATTCATATAATGAAATATGCCAACATTACAATAGCAAATTCTGTGTAATTTTTGTCTCACGAAAGACTCAACTTCCAGCTATGAGTCATGTGGAGGTACTGACGTCAGTGTCCATGCAAAGATGGTCAGACTGAAATACCAAAATACCAATTTGGCATTTGCATATTGAAGAGATATAAGGAATGCAACTTTCTGCAAGCCTGATATTTATAAATAATCTCTTTCACAGCCACAACCAGCCCTTTTAAATCTGTATGTGAAAGCTGTGGAAAGATGCCACATACATGGAACGTGAAAACCTTTATGTTATGTTTAGGCTTTATGTTATCTGCTTACATAAGTGGTTTCTGTGATGAGAAAAGCCAGCATATATATAACTTAAACATCTTTGCTGAGGCGGCATTTCATGGAAACTGTTTCTCCTATGATCACATTCGCCATTAGGTACTGGGATTTAGTATTGATTTTCAGACACATCTCATTACACGCATAGTGTGAACGTTTAACAGCAAAAGAAAAGGGTCCTCTGTCAGCAAAGGAGTGTGCTATTCTTAATTCAGCTCCTGAGGAAGGATCAAGGAGTTTTTATGCATGATGATCTTCCAAGAAACCATAAATGGGCTTCATGTGTGTATGTGCAATGCATCTTTAATGTCTGATGCACAATAAAGGGTGCTTGACTCCTCGTCACCGTGCATGCATACAATGCATTATAAAGGGATGCATATCTCCATTGGTGCTCCATAGAATTAAGTAATTAAGGTTTGCAACGATGTGAGGGCGAGTAAATAATGGCACAATTTTCATTTCTAGATGAACTATTCGTTTTAGACACTGAGACTCTGATCACATCAGCAGTGAGTGGGTGCTGCAGGCCCAATGTGCGGCTGATAAGATCACGACAGAGCTGTTTGGAGCTGATGAACCCAGGGCCCTGAGCTACAATGTGGTCACCAACCCTCTGCTACATCTGAAAAAGATGTGTGCTCGTGACCTTGTGAGTCTTCTTACACACGTACACATATAAAGATCACTGTGTGGACTCAATATCCAATATTACGCAATCATGATTATGCAAATCTCTACTATGAATGAACGTATTGTATATTTTCCCAGCACAAAATGTATCAAAACTAGGGTTATTCAGTCGATTGAAAATGTAATTCTACATCAAAAAGCAGATAACTAATTCATTTTAAATCTAGAAAAAAAGAGGCATATATTCATATTTTTTGGTTGAGAAAACAGAATAAGGGAATTTAGATACATGTTAGGGGGCATGGTTAAAGGGACAGTTCACCTAAAAATGAATAATCTGTCATCATTTACTCACACTCATGCTGTTCTAAACATGCATGAATTTCTATCTTCTGTTGAACATAAAGGAAAAATATTTTTGTTGGCAACCAAAAAGTGGGAGAGAGAACTTCTTTCAAGGTTTAAAACAACTTGAGGGTGAGTAAATGATTCATCATTTTTTCACCACAGTCATTTTTTTGGGTGAACTATTCCTTTAACTACATTTACTTTGTGCGTTTTTTCCTCATAATTAATTTTAATAAATTAACACATTAAATTCTAATTCAAAACTGAGCAAAAAAGCGAGCTGAAGAGGATGACGAAAGCTCGCTGCTGACCTCATGGGGTGAATGATGGTACTGATGAGGTGAATCATATGGCTACTAGACATAATTAAATAACTCAAGCTCAGTCTGCACCTCAATTTGTTTTTTCTGTTAATTATATTGAGGGGAATGAGATTTTGAAATGGTGCTGTATGTCTTAATACACAATGTATTTCCTTATATATTGTCACTTTAAAGTTGCTCTCTATTGTATAATTTGTCTGTGATGCAATTTTAATGAGACAATTATTAATAAAATAAATAAATTAAATACTTGAAGTTAAATAAATGTTACTGATCAAATAAAATAGACAAACTTGTTT
This sequence comes from Cyprinella venusta, assembly GCA_038021265.1. Taxonomy (NCBI): domain Eukaryota; kingdom Metazoa; phylum Chordata; class Actinopteri; order Cypriniformes; family Leuciscidae; genus Cyprinella; species Cyprinella venusta. The sequence goes on from CM075876.1 coordinate 27,039,472, forward strand.
TCTTTCAGCTATTTGCCAAGGCAACACTGTCATTTAGTTTAATTTGATGTACTAAAATAACTAAAAATAGTAAATAAAACTGAAACAAAAATTAACAAAAACTAAGGACACATAAAAAAAAATTTTGCATGTATATACTTTATATATATTTATACAAAATTAATATTATACATAAATATAAATATTTGATATATTAATAACACATTTTTCTTAAATATATACATGCATATGTGTGTATTTATATATACAAAATAATTATACACACTACACACACATATATTATGAAAACACAAACTTTTATTTTGGATGCGATTAATTGTTTCCCAGCCCTAATATATATATACATATATATATATATATATATATATATATATATATATATATATATATATATATATATATATATATATATATATATATATATATATATATATATAAAATTATTAATAAAATCTAGTTTCTTAATGATAGTAAAACAACTGTGTTAAGTCATCTTCATCTTCTCATCAAAATTGTCTGTCCTTCCCCATCCCTCAAAATATAATTAGCAAAAAGCCCCTTGAACTGGTAACCTGTACTGAGAGTATAATACACAGTATAATTCCCCCAAAAAATTAAATCAGTACATGCATTCCTTGGGAATTAAACCCATTGTGTGAGTTTACTTTGGTGTTGCTCTACCACATGCTCTACAAACTTGCATATGCACGTCTGATCAGATCTAGATTATACAGTATTTCTAGTCTTCATCCCAACACAGCAATTTTCCGAAGGAAAGCAGCAATCCTGCCAAGCTTCATGGGAGAACAGATACAGCTCATTATCCTACCTGAGGCTGAAGCAAAGCATGCTGGGATATAAGGAGACCAGATGGTGCTGTATATGACACCCTCATGACCCTGCAGGGAGCTCACTAACTGACATCGCTCCGGATCCCACTGTGTGGTAAACAGAACAACCATGTAAACTCATTAGTAGTGTTTAGGGCACCAATGCACATGAAAGAATGTTTTTCTTTTAAAGGTTATTTGGTATCCCAACAATGCATGAGTATATGGTTAGATGCATTTAATTATTTGTATTTAGCATTGTTTAGTTCGGCATGAAAGGAAGTTGCAATAGTCTTTTCTTCCCTATTGTGATGTATATCTAAGTGAAACAGCTTCTCGAACAAGAAAAAAACTGTAGGACAGGACTTTTTTTGTCCATGGTAATTGGATTGTTGTGGTTTGCTATTGCTGTGACAGGTTGTTCTGCCCTCACACCGAAAAACACGTAACCAGAGAAGAAAAGAGATGTTATGGAAGTTTGTTTCCGCCACAGGATAAAAAAATTAAAAAGTAAAAAAGTTGACTGTTTCTCTCACATAAAAAGTGGTGGAAACAAGCTTCCATAAGATGTTGCTGCAAGAGGGAGGGAAGTTATTATGATTAATTGTTATAATAATAGTAATTATTACGATAATATAATAATGATGTGCATGGAAAAATCATTCATAACACATACTGTGGAATTGCATTAAAAAATAAGAATTTCCCATTTTGATTTCATGGTGACTTTAAAGGGTCATGAACTGCATTTATTTGCGTTCATAATTTTAGTAAAGTGAAAGTAAAGTGAGTGCATATCAAACAATCTGTAACAGACAAAGCAAAAGTGACAAATGGTAAAAACATTATTACTGACACTTGCGTGTTTTGTCATTACTGTGTCAACCGGGCGTAAAACTCCACTTACCACTTTTGCAGTGTGGTCCCAAGATCCTGATACCACCAGGTTCTCTCCCTGTGTCTGACTCCAGTCTACTGAATACACCTACAGTATAAGGCCAGATGTTTAGCAGTCTAGGGGTTATGAAGTGCAGGAAGCTTTAACATGCTGTTTAGTGTGAACTGTGAACTGACTTCTTGTGTGTGCCCTTTCAGCACCTGCAGAAGACCTTGCGGGTTGCCCGTGTCCCAGATCTGCAAAGATCCATCACCTCCTGCCGTCACCAGCACATGTTCATTGTTCTCGCTCCACGTCACATCGAAGAGGCCATTATTCCAGTCAAAACTGCCCATAAGACAAAAAGATACTAAACTATCAGTCACATCACTGATGATCATCACTGCAAGATGACATGGGTTTACAATGGCCTCAAAAATGTATGAATGTGCATGCATTCAAAGTAAAATACAAAACAAAAGTGTTATCTGCAAACAAATGATTCAAGATGTTTACGGAATAATCATAAATAATAATGATGATGAATATCATACTGCAGGACCAGTTTTGGACAGACGACCTTCTCTGTGAAGAGTTCTAAACTATGGAACTCTTTATCTTTTGAAATCAATACTGTGTCCGACAATCAATACTGGAAATGATGTTCATTTCCAGGCTGAAAAATTGGTTAAAAATAAACCAAAACTGTACTCATTTTTAATGAGTATTTAATTATATTTAATTAAAATACTAATTTTAATGAGTATTTAACTATATTTAATTATTAGGGTTGTATATGATATGTATGTATGTTTATATTAGAATTTTTATTATATATATATATATATATATATATATATATATATATATATATATATATATATATTTTTTTTTTTTTTTTTACTGAAGTAGCTAATCATGTAAATTTCATTGTGTATATAAGACAGGAGTTGAAAATTAGCAATAACTATAAACTTTACATGCAACACTTCATGCTTGGTCTTGACATTGTGTTTGTTTGCATTGTCCCTGTCATAAATTAAATGATAATAGTACATTATATTTTGCTCAAAGAAAACAGAACCCATTTTCAGGTCCAATACAATTTTGTTGCATTGGAACATTACTTTCACAATAATTATGAAAACTTCCTCAATTTTCTAAACAGTTTTAATTGTATATCACATTAATATTAAATAAACAAAAACATAAACAAAACAGTAGTCTGTTTGTTGAATTCTTTTATAGAATTCTCTTTTCTTTATTTTTTCTTCCTTTTTTAATATACTTTGTGTATGTGTCCTGAATAAAGACGTGATTGATTGATTGATTGATTGTTGCTTATGGTTTTGGTAATCTATGACACATATTTGCAGATGCTCTATTTAATTCCCTAAAAGAAAGCAAATTACCTTCTCACAAGTGAAACATCTGCTTCTCTCTGCTCCAGCACAAGAAGTGTCCCACATCCTAAAAGACACAAAATAGGTTTTCATTGGCATTTACGTCAATGTCATCTAACCATGGTCATGCAAACTAATATTACCTGCTATTCCATAATACTGAGAGGAGGCACAGGCGACAGTAGAAGCGATAAAAGGTGAAACCTCCACCGCATATCCATGACGTCCTGGAGATTTAAACGACTTCATACTCTCTAATGACCAACGTTATATAATACAGAGATAACAGCGCCTAGGTCATTGTACTATTGACTCTACTTAAGTCCATCAATATATTGTCACATGTAATAACCTCTTTTGTTTGAGGTAAAATGCCAAGCTCTTGTCAACAACGGCAAAAATTCGATAAATTCCCAACAATTAATACAACAGTACATTAAGAAATGAATGCATTTGTCAGGTAAACTCAAATTTGTCGCAAAACATGTGTGTACCCAAGTACCAGATATTTACTTCCGTGTTTTGACTGCGTGAAGAACGCAAAGCTGTGATTGGTCGGGTGAGGATGAGGCCATAGTTAAGCGTAGTTATGATTTACATTATGCTATTTTTCCTTTTTTATTCAGTGTGGTTTTCTTAAATGAAAACTTGATCAGAAAATATTTTTAACTAACATTCGTGCGTATTTGAAAAACAACAACAACGAGTGACTGAATTTAGAACAAGTTGCAGCTTAAATGATCTCACGCCAGATGGCAGCATTTCTCTGGTAAAAATCACTTTTTTGGCGACTAATCAAAATTCATACATCTAAACAGTTTGGTGTAGTGTCATCATTAATGTAGTGTCACTTAGTTTGATAATAATTATCGCACTATGATATGATATAGTCCCTATAGGACTTGTATTTACGTTATGTATATATGTATAGTATATTTACATGGTATTCCGAGGTATGTCAAATAATTTGTTATGTAATATTTTACAGTAGCCTACGTGCACTTACCTAAGAAAGTGTTGGTTAATATAAGGTAACCACACTGTAAAAAAATTGTTGGTTTAACTTAAAAAATTAAGTAACCTGGTTGCCTTAAAATTTTAATTGAGTTAATACAATGAAGGAGATTGATTTAATCACCAGAAACTCAAAATATTATGTTATCTGAACTACATAAATGATTTAAGTTGATTTGACAATATATATATATATATATATATTTACAGTGCATGGCCATGGGTTAAGTTTTGGTTTTGGATATATATGCAGTATGTACACACACATTATATATTAAATACTCCAGATAATCCCAAACAGTAGAGGTTAAAAAGTCTAAACGACTGTGTGCAAACTCACTGTGACCTTGAGCCAAAAACATGACCTGTCTGAGCTGTGAATATCCATATGCTGCTTTTATCTTGTGGTCTGGTTTATGAATCTCATCTTGTAGTAGCTAAACCATTTTCATGTGTGGAAAGTAATGAAGCTGACAGGCTTACTGACCACGTTCACACCAGTGACTCTTTGCCCGTGTGATGTTTTGGGGAGATCATGTGCGGCCTTGATATATGACGGCCACTTCAAAGGCAGGGGCCCGGCGTGAGAACCAGCCGCTCTAAAGCAGATAACCGGCGGATTTATGGCCTCGCACTTTTCCCATGATTGCCGGTGGGTAGCAGGCGCTGTTTGCCTTAATCCCCATTCACTTGGAAATGCTGATACTTTTTCTCTTAAGGAATTTAATGGTGTGACAGTGATTTACTAATGTAAATCTGTCTAACAGACCCCGGCATAAAGGGACTGGATTAGGCCGGCATAAAGACCCATCTTGGGGAGGAGTGACTGGTGTTGTTGTGCTTTCATGTGGCGCACACTACTGCAGTCCGACCGGCGGTTTGTTCACGCCCGCCAGAACAGCTACATAAGTTTTGACTTGAGCTGTCCCTGAGGGACCAATGGGGACCTTGAGGGACCGTGCCTTCAAATAACAGTAAACAGCAAATGAGAACTGCTTTTGTTTTTAAAACATTGTTGCAGCATCAATATACAATGGCATTGAGACGTTTCATAAACAAAAGGGAACATATTTTGAAAAATTGCTGGCGACTGTAACGACTTTGACTGTTGATGAATGCGTTTTATTCAATAAATGTGTTCGCAGCTTACTTTAAAGTCTGTCGACAGATTTATAACTGTTCACGTAGCACTTATAATTGCAGTTGTTTGTTTGACTTCAGTGGCTTCTTTCGCATTATTAGAAAAACACATAAAAGAACGCAAATATTTTTTTCGACCATACAATTTCAAGAACTCAAATTGTGCTATGGGAAAACAATTACTTTCTCTCATAACATTCCACGATCTGTTGTGGTGAAGGCAAATGGAATGATGGTTTTATGGCATATGCGCCAGAATGAAAGAAAACACTTCAGTTTCACTTCAGACATCAGTTTTTTTTTTCTTTTTTGCATAGAAAAAGGTTACATCTTACAGAGCGTGGTAGGGCTATTAAAAAGGGTCACAAAGTTACAGTAGTAGAAAATCTCACTTATGAGTATTAGTGAATGTTATTTTTAACAAATTTCAGTAGGCCTATTGTGTAAAGTGGAGAAGATCCCGTCTCCACCAAGAAAAACAAAAAAACCCAGTAGTGATTGAAGTGCATCATACCAATTAAGTCATCTAATTTCAATATAAACTCTAGTTACAATCTTACACATGTACAGATTTACAAAACTGGATTGTTAAATCATAGGTTACAAAACTGATTCACACATCACTTTAGTGATTATCTGCAAAACCTTTGGTTTGTCTTTGAACAAGCTGTTTTTTTAAAAAAACTCTACAGTGTGTGTGTGTGTTTGTGAAAATCTGACAATATGCTTTTCTATGGAGAAATATCAAAGCATACATATCAATTGCAGCATTTAGCAGTGTTTATGCAGGCACTATCCCATAGCATAGTCCTTAAAACAGTATTTTTCTTTAAAAATGACAATCACTCTTCATCCTTACGGGTGTCCACGCAGTGTGATGTGTAAAAGTCTGTCTTTCTTTCCCTCCCAGATGTGATGTGGCATATGTGCACAGGAAGTGTACAGGAAAAAAAAAAGCCCATGGTGCTGACCAAAGCAGGCACAATAGCTGTTTTCTTTCCTTTATGTACAAAGTGTGGAAGACGTCCAGATGCAACGAGAGCAAATCCAACACTTAAAACGCTCCCACTTCAGTCCCCCACGGTCGATATGGTTTACTGCTGCTTCCGCTGTTCCCGCTGCTCTGTTGGGATGTGGTGGATGTGGAAACGGAAGAGCTCACGGTGGAAGAAGCCACAGAAGATGGCGTTACGCTGGGGCTGAAGAGCGGGAATCCGCTAAACGACAGAGGGAAGGTTTGCGCTGCAGCGGCGGCGGCCGCCGCGTGAACGGTTGCCGATATTGAAAGCAGCGAGGTGGAGAGCGGCGGCACGCAAGGAGCGACGCTGCCTGTAGAGGGCGCTCTGAGTGAGGAGTCACTGTGGGTGAAGGAGGAGGTCAGCAGGGCTGCACCCCTCTGAGGAACCTCGGACAGCCTGCTAGAGGAACTCTCTGAGGATGGAAGTCCGGTCTGGTGCAGAAACGCAGTGGGGATGGGATGCAAAGCGGCAGCCCAGTGATGCGGGTGGAGGGCCTGCTGGTGATGGGCTATGGATGTGGTCATGGCGGCCGCTTCCCTCTGCGAGGCGCAGCTGCTGAGGTGAGAAACCAAGCGGACGCGGAGCGGGTCGCTGGAGTCCAGACCTTCCACGGAGCTCAAATACCTCGCCACTTCGGTCAGACACTCCCGAAAGCCAATGCTCATGAAGTCCATGGCCAGAGAATGAGCATCAAAATATCCTGAAAGAGACAGAGTGAGGCTTTAATTGTGATGAATCAAATGCAACCCCACTGTGGATTGTGACCTGACCTGTTTGTATGTTTGTTTTGTCTCCCCTCTGCTTCGGTTTTAACACTCATTGGAAAGCCCTAACAAACCCCCAACAGTGCAGCCTGTGAATGTGGCCCCACTCCCCTCCCATGGATTTATGAAAGCAAACACAATCCCAGGGTCAAGTGCTTCTTTTGTCCTGCCGGCACTTTCCCACGAGTTCAATCCTACCATTAACATTGATTTCCACTTTAATCTGGTCAAAAGGGAACTCTGTGCTCAAGTTTCACCACGGCGTTAGGTGGAGTGCAAAACAGGAGCCAATAACAAGCAGTCTACCTTTTCCTCCTGTGGCCTGGAGCATCTTCAAATGATCCACTGTCATCTGCAATATTTCCGCTTTCTCTAACTTGGCAGATCCCTTGGGAGATGAAATAGGATACGTTTTTAATATGATAGCTTTGATGAAATAATGTGGCAACATCCTCTTCCAATTACTTTTAATTTATTATAATTGTCATTATAAATAATACTTTCATAAAGCAGAATGAAGCACACAGGGATGTGAACTCACCTGTTTCTCAAATGCTGTTGGCACCAGACGACGTAACTCTGATAAACTATTATTTATTCGGTCCCTCCGTCTTTTCTCGATAATCTGCAATATATAAAATAATCAACAATGTATCAGTACTCTAAATAAAGTATTTTAAAGATTTTAACAAATATGAAAATGATCTGAAAAGTTATGAATTACCCCTCTCCGCTTCTTTCTGGCCATGACTTGGGATGTTGTAGTAGGTGAGCCACATCTTATAAACGAACCGCTGCTTTGACTTTGGGGGGAATGAAAACTTATCAGTACACTGTACATTGTAAAAAGTGTTCATAGTTACCATTAAAATGACTTTTTTGATCAAGTCCTATTTAATTATATTTTCGATTTTCAACCAACAAATCCAGGTTACCTAAAATGTTTGACAGACAGATAACACTTCACTAAAACTTTCACTTGTAACTCATTACCAAGTATAAATACTTAATATAAAATTAAATTTATATCTATAGCCTACATTCAATGTCTATATAACTTTACAATAATATTTAGTAACGTACATGTACAAAATGTATACAAATTATAACAAACAATTAGTACATATCAAACCGATCAAATTATTATTGGTGCAATCTAATGTAAGTCTAATGATTGATTTAGTCATATTAAATAATATTTTAATATTTTAAGTAACATGACAATTACAAACTTTATTTAGTTAACAATAGTTGTTTATGTACATTCACCATATATGAACTATATTAAATTACATTAAACAGTGTCATTTTAACTATTGACCTGTTGAGCATACTTTTTGTTAATTTTATTAAGTATTAGCTAACCAAATCTTTTTGTGTGTCATACAAACTGAGTTTATAATGTCTAAGATTAAAATATTGAAATTAATTATTAATTAGAATTAATACACTTATAAATGAACTAGAATGTTTTTAAATAATCCATTTAATTATATCACAGGCCTATATAGCCTATATTTATACATGTAAAAATGTCCAAAATGAAAGATCTGAGGATAACACCTAAAAGTGAATCCTCAGCTACAGAACAACAAACAAGCATCCCATGCAATTCTTGCTTACCCCGAGTAGTTATTCTCGCTGCCCACATCAATAGTTTCATCCATGTCGCTGTCGGACGTGCTGTCCTCACAAGGCCGCTTCATGATGCAGTGCGCACAGGTACAGTCACCAAACACTCTGAGCGTCTTTCCCACGAACCGCTGGAGCCTCAGTCTCTCATTCACGCCCACGTCCTGCTTTGGGAACACCCACCGAAAAAAAAAGAAAACACGCCCCGAGCCACCGAATGGAGGTCTCAAACTTCATTCCCTTGATAATTGACTCTGCCCAGCTTCAGCACTCGCGCTCTGCACCCGAGGGCCCCAGAAGCGTGAGAAACACTTTACACAAGGCGACGGTGTTTCACAGCCTGACAGAGCTTGGACACTGTACGCAGATAGGCAGGAAATCTAGGTAAAGGGTTTCTGGCAGGGCTAATTTCAGGATGCAGAGTGACTTGCCAAAATGTAACGTAGTTTTTTCAGCGCGCGAATTATTACGGAAGGAATTCCTGTCAATAAAGTTTGTTCAGTCTCGCGCATCCTAAACTGTTTTAGCTTCTCTTTGCACAGTTAGCTAACCTTCAAATATCCTGAAGACGTTTTAAATACAACAACAATTAATGTTAAACATTTATTTTAAATCTATATTAATATGAAAATAACGACATGTTTTCGTCAACTTGCCATCCAACAGCGATCAAGCTGCGTTGCTATGGTTACCTCACGTGCAAATTTGTGTAGCCTACGCAATCGGACAAACTGTATTTTTTTACTTTTAGGTTACCTAAAAGGTTATTTAAACGTATATTATGTAAAATAAAACTAAACAAAATCATATTCTTCTACCTCCAAAAGTTCAAGTCTTTTTAATAACATTCAACAAAAAGTTAAAATTGGTCAATATTGCCTTACCATATATAGGCTATTGTATAAAAAAGTATATTACAACATAGTCTATATTTGTACATGTTTTTAGAAGCAAAAACTACCTTAATTACCTTAAATCTAAAAAAAGAAAAAATAATTATATTACTTTTAGCCTATATTTTACCATTAAAGGTAGGCAATTTGTTCCAGAAACATTTTTTTGAGTCCACAATTTTCGCATGCGTTTTTTTCGTAGTCTTCAGACGGTGAATATATATTGTCAAAACAGAAAACACCATTCAAAATGGTTTCCACGGATGCGAAAACGCAGAAAATCAAACCTGATCTAACTTTTTTATGACGGATGAATGTTTCGGAGGTGGTGTGTAAGCTTGATTGACAACGTGAGGTCGTAGGCCTATTTATTTTTTAACCTGTGAAAATTTCGGGTGCAAATTTCAGACTCTGTGTGCAAGGACCTTTATGCTGGTTGAAAGTCTATTACCATTTTGATAGCAATCACCAAGTTAAGTGGTCTAAATGTATTTATTAGTTGCCCATAGGCGTAGGGCCATAAAATGTTCGTCCAATCATCACATTCGGTCCGAATCTATTTCAATTGTTATGGGGAGTCTGTCTCATTTCAGTCTGAACATGCTGAACTCACTGAACACGCTCCTAAATATATGCATACACAGTACACACAGGCAGACACACTTTCACACATGGGCTCCTCATCTACTTGGAGCCTCCAGCTGTAGTGAATTTCCTGGGTTAAACGGTGAAGACAGCACATTGTTTGGGCTCACAAAACCCCCCCTTTGTCATGTGCCTTCCCCCTGGTGGAGCGTAGCACAGTCTCCCAGGCAGCCCGCCAGTGTGATGACTCGTTCCCACAGCTCGAGCCCTGCGCTGAAACCCAATCACCATGTGAGAGACGGCCAGGAACACAGGGAGGGCCGGCAGGGCCGCTGCCACTGGGAGGTTACCGCGAGCCAAGCGTCACCCACACCACTGTGGCCGCAGTCCGTAACCCTATTCTTCACATTGTTTGTTTGTTGCAACATGATATAAAACCTTAGAAATATCAAGCTGGCATTGTGGAGGAGGGCACTTATGACCTTACATACATTAAGTTCTATAATGTCGAACTACTATGTAATATTCAATTTTATGTAAATATCTACAATGTAACATTATGGACAAATATATTATGGCCAAATATATTATAACTATTTTTTTACTTAAATACTTACATATATAAAAGTCTTTGAATTTCACAATAAAATTACATTTATCACCTAAGAATTTCTAAAAACAACCATCATAACTAAAAATAAATTTGAATAAAATATTTGAAATAAAATAAATTTATAAATAAAATGTAGCTATTATATGGAGGATCTGTTTGGAGAGCAAATGTGTATTTTCCAGTAGTAATTTTAATATAAAATAATTATTTTACTCCAAAAAAGTATTTTAAATGTGCATTTCACAATAAAATATCAAACCAAGTGGCATTTAAAAAATGACAGAAACACACACTCAAATATTTTACAAAACAAATGTAAAATAGAGATTTTTATAGGAGATTATATTAGGAGATTTTTATTGGTAAAAACAATAGCTATACAATACTGTATTTTTGTAATTTTTGCTATACAATAAAAAAAGTCATTAAATTTTAAGTATGTCCAAAAATGTATGATCTCCTATTAATATTATAGACACACACCTCTGTCCTGCTGAAGGGTTTCTACGTCACCCATTGCCTTTAACACCCTGCACCAGACCCAGTCCTCAGCACAGATAGCTCCAATCAAGCTGTCAACAGCCTCTCATAGCCCAGGCCAGGCTGCAGCTCTCCCAGGTGTGACCTAAAGTATATAAGGGCTAATTAAAGCAGTCTGTCCGGCTTCACAGACCCGGACTTTCCCTCGTTTTCCCCTGTTGATGGATATGCACACTCAAGAATGTTCAAAGTTCTTTAAGGATAAATAAAGACAGAATAATGAAAATATTGACAGGAGAGCAGATATACACCATGCCCTAAAGGTTTGTTTCACTCGATTAATTGCATTTGCATATTGTTATTGTTCTACACATCTACAAAAGGTTTACTGAATCAGACTGGGACTCCTTATATCTATGTTTTTATCCATTTATTAGTTTATTTAAAAGGGACAGTGCACATTATTAACATTTCTGTAAATGGACAATAACGGTAACTGTACAGTTTTAGTAATTGTTCTAATTCTGTGAGAATAAGGAAGTCCACACCACAACTATAATGATAACGGCACAGAGAAACAATGTTGTTGGAATTACCTTCAGAACGTTTTTTTCTCCAGGTGATGAACGATAATAACATTGGCACATTTGGCAACCAATCAGAATCCATCCTGTTTTCAGAGCTGGAGCATTTAAGGTGGCAAAACTGCAGCACTTGCTTATAATACAGAGAACATTATTTTGCGTAGGTGTGGGTACTATCATTCTTGGAGTGAATGGGCCTTTGGCATTAGGGCTATTTTTCATCTGTAGACCCTGGATAGAATATTACAGGGTCATCCTAAAGACAAATACAAAATAAGTAAAATTTACAACAATGATTTATATATCTACTGTATGTAAATATGCAAATGCTTAAGAGTCTATGATTGGATCATTATTGCAGTGATTATTATGTTTCTAGCATATGTTTGGCAACAGTTCTTCTAACCCTAATTAATGGAGTGTGTGGGAAGACACATCATGCATATATTCTAGGATGACAATGTCAAGATTCATCAGGCTCAAATTGGGAAAGGGTGGTTGGGAGGGAGCATGAAGAATTGATGCACGTCTTGGTGGACATAACATCACAACATTTATTTCCATCAAGAGGCGCATACATTTTTGTTCAAGATCTTGTAATGACAATGCAAGAGTCCAGCAGTCTGTTAAGTCTCCTCCAGCACATCCCAAAGATTTTCAATGAGTTTAAGGTCTGGACTCAGAGGTGCCAGTTCATGGGTGATAACTAATCTTCATGCTCTCTTCCAACTTATTGTTTCACAATTCACTAAAAACATAATAATAACTGCAATGATGATCCAATCATAGATTCTTAAAGCAATAGTTCACCCCCCCCACCCCAAAAAAAAAAATTGTCATCACTTATTCACCTTGTTCTGAACCTGTATCTTTTGAACACAAAATAAGATATTTTAATTCTTATAAAAAATATATTTTAATTCACAAAATAAGATATTTTAAAAAGAGGTTTTCACTCCTATTATGTTTTGTTTTTTTGCATTTCATCCTTGGCTTATAGAAAACAAGTGCTAGTGATATCAGTCCGGGGCAGGACTACAAAACAAAAAGCGGAATATGGCCTCCACCAAGTCTGCCAGCGGGCAGCGTGGAGCTAAAGCTTGTCAGTGTCACCTCTGAGACGTCTCAGTATGTGGCCAAGCATGTCCAAACTTGGGACGCAACTTAGTGCAAACGTTTGCGTGTGTTTCTTCTATTCCCAGGCAGGAGGAAGGATTCCTTTCATCCCAAACATGCTTGCATGGAGAAGGCGGGCGGGCAGCCCTGCCCCTGGGCCCGGCGAGAGGGGCCCAGCCCTGATGTGCCATGCTATCAGTGGTTCCCAAGGCTGGCCAGCCTGGGAAAAGCTGGGTGGACCCGTTCCAAAATCAGCATTACATGCATTATTGTTCTTACCCTCCCCGAGTCCCAAGCACACAATGAAAACAACAGCAACAGCCACAATCTCAAGCCCTTCTCTGAACACAAGGCTGCCCTTAGTCACTCGCAAACTGCCTTTTTATAACCAAGTTAACTGCTTCATGGCAACGGACACTGTTGCCTGGGCAGCAGCTTCCTCAGCCCCGACTCTTCCTTGAGAGTACACTGACCTGTTTTAGATTCAGGGCAAACAAACATTTATCCTGTTAAATTAAAGTATAGTGAAAGTAAAATGGTTGGGAAAACATTAGCATTTATTGCTCTTCAGTAAATTCATCTGAGAACCACTGGCTAGCTGCATAAACGGCTAAGACTAGTCTTTCAAGTTAGTAATCTAATTTTTTTAAGACAGTTAATAACTTTAAGTCAGTTGCATAGCAACATAAATTGGTCATTCCCATTGGTCACACTAGTTCTTAAGACACAGTTTTAACATAATGGATATGTTTATGGAACTGGCCACAGGATTCGCTTTTATGCTAATGTTATGATACCCTAACGGGGTAACCCGGCTTAAAAAAAACAGCTAAAACCAGTCTAAGGTGGTGTTCTGGTCCTCAAGCCAGGCCTAACTGGTCTTCATCTGGTCTGAACAGCTGAGAAGTGCTGAAAACCTTTATAAAAGGCTGACTTAAACTGCTTTTTAAGAAGTTTCACTCCTCCAACTCCTGCACCAACAGAAGTAAAAGAAACTAGGAAGTTACAGAGATCATAATCTAGCTTCATCCTTTCATGTCCCCTCAAGGGATGCTCTTGTGATTAGTGAATGAAGTTTGCATGAATGAAAAATGTTTGCTGATCGACTGATCTTGCCGATCAGACAATAGAGATTTTAAGATTATGACCAACCTGGTTGTTTTCTTTGGTGACTTCTGGATTTAAACACAACAAGGTTTCATTTCAGCGCCAAACTGAAACAATTAACCCCTGAGTAAATAATCTACTTCTTTCTCATTGTTATCCAATCTGTCCGAGACAAATGGGCATCTGTTTATTTTTCCTGTCAGTGGAAGAGCGAACGGCCACAAACTGACGATATCCTAGGATTGTGGACTTCTGACTCCAAAGTCATATTATAGGCGCTTTATTAGTGTTTAAGGTCACAGAGAGACAAGCAAGTGCATCCTATATCAGGAAGCCTTGTGCGTCTCTGGAGTGAAATATTTGGCTTTTAGTTGGAGCGCCGGCCGTGAGTCGGAAATCCTGGGAAGCGAGTTCATGGCAGACAGGCTCCAGGCGTCGTATGGGCCAACGTTGAAGAGAATGGGTCAGAATAATAGGGCCCTTCCTGCCATTCTCAGATTCAGGGCAGTATTTCTGTCACGGCTTTCCATCGTACTGTGTCTGGCATTTTGCTTCGCCACTCATCAACCCGCATGCTACGCTCAGAAACACACTAAGCTGCACTGCAAGTGCCATTTGGCTCAACACAAAGTGTCTGTCAGAAATATGTCAGCATCAGAACAACATCATTGTGGTGATTTTGCATCAAGGGAGCGTGTACTCATGTAAACAAGTTTATCAGTCTTTAAAAGACAATTTAAACTCTGCTATAGTGTGTACTGGTAAATATAATACCAAAATGGAGTGTGACCACACACAGACAGGTGCCCCTTCTCTATTTCCTGTCATATGACCTGAGCTTCCTGTCAGGATACATGAGCTTGAGGAAGCCATAGGTTTCCCCGTATGCATTCAGCTCTCATTGTTCAAACTTTGGTAACCAATTGTTATGCATCCCTTTTATTCACTGTGGCACCTTCGTTATTTGCACAATAGCTTTGTTTCTACTGCCAAAACCTGGAACCCACAGGTCAGCTCTTCAGACAAAGTTCTAGAGCTAAATACTAAAATAAATTAACATTTTGTGGCATTTTTAATTTCCTTACCATTTGAACATTTGATCCAAATGGTTAAACGTGCCACAGAAGTGCTGAGAAGGCTTCATTTGGAGTTCAACCTACAGAAATACAACAAATTTCAGTTTAGTTCAGCAAACTCATCCATTATGGATAAATGAATTTTATATTATGTCATGTCTTTTGTCAAAAGCTTCATTTATTTAAATCAGGATTGGGATTTCAATTTAAAATTGGTTCCCTTTTAATTTTAAGATTTGCAATTCAAAGAAATTACACATAAGCTCTACATTTTATCGGCAAATTGAGTGTTTTTCCATCCATGTTCACAAAGGTTAAACATTTAATAATATATATATATATATATTTATTTATTTATTTTAAATGTGATCCATCCATCCAATCTAAATTTCCATATCCTGAGGTTTGCTACCTCAATTCAAATGCAATTAAAAATTCAATAAAAAACATTACATTACATTTAAAAAGCATTCAAATTCTGAATGAGGCACAACCAAGATTAAAATATTCATACATATACAGTAATCTATTATAATATAACTCACATCAATACATATTATATATCAATAGTTCTCACATAGCAGTCATTAGCTATATTTTCACTTTCCCCATCAGGTAAAAAAAATAATAATAATAAAAGCCACCGCCAGCGTTTTTGAGAATTTTCACAAAAATGTCATGGCCCCCAGAATATTTTGTTGTATGAATATCTGAACATGCAATGTCAAAAGAAAGAACAGAGCCTCTTGCTTAAAAACAAACAAACAAACAAACCATTATTCTAGCTTAATGCATTGTTTTTGTTCTCAACACTTGAATGTGGGTAAGTTTAATAAAAAAAGATACATTGAGCAAATCGAGAAATTTAGATTTTTTAGAAAATTGCGATCCAAATCGGTTTCAGACAACGAGTCCATCAGCAACCCAAAGGTTGCACAGTACTATACTACTTCCTAGGTCAACATTAGGCAGTATTGATTTATATGCTCTTTGTTAATATTTTACAAACGCATGCGATTGCATATGATATTGCTTGTTTCTGCTTCTTCCTCGAATGTGTTTTGATCAGGAGATTAAGTACTTTTTTTCAGAAAATGCCTAAAAGTTCCCCCTACCGCTTTATAGTGAAAACGGAAAACCGGAAAATTCAATGGCGGGGAAGTGTTGTTTGACACTGAAACCCTTAACTGTTTAATCCAATTGCATAAGCAGTCTGGCTCTGCTCCCAAATCAGTGGCTCCTGGCTCGCTCTGCTTTCAGGGAAGCAGCTGCCCTGGACAACCCCAGTCTGAGCAGACAGGCAAATGTGTTAAAGTAATTAACAGACAAGAAAGAGGAAGTCATCAGCTACACATTAAGTGACCTGACCACTGTGAAATCACTACTACATGGCAGGATACAACCACAGTCAGAGAAAGATATATGCTTGCACACGTGGCACCAGTCAGTGAAGGCCGACAAGATAATCTTCTACACTAAAAAACAAACAGAAGAAAGGAGGGGTGTCCTCTCGGGACACCTGCACTAACCATTACTGGTTTGTATTTTATTATTTATAATATATATTATTTAAATATTTAAACAAAGTTGATATATAACCCTCTTGAAAGATAGGGGTTCAAATTGAACATTTATCTGTTAACAATTATCTGTGAAGGCGAATTATGTTTTTCAAAACATGAGCTTGTGCACAGTTTATCTTGTGCTAAGGAAAACACCTACATATAATAACACCGTGAACTGGGCAGTAGACGAAGCCATTCACCAATCTTTCCCTGAGTTTTAAGACGTTTGGGTATCACAGGCAGTGAGGAAGCACAAGGTTAGAGAGAGATCCAGGAAAGAGCTTTCTTGCTAATCTCTACCAGGCTAAGACCCCACAGAGCCAAAACACTGATATGGTGTGTCACTGCCTGGTGATAAACAATGCTCCATATTGTTGTTTTGGGCTGCACCCTCTGGTTCTTTATCAGCAAGCATCCTTCCACTCCCCATGATTGTGAAAAGGCGATGGGTGTGCTACAGAGTGATGGACTTATATAATAAATGACAATGACGTTAATCATGGTTATGAGAAATTCAATGCATTTTGAGTATTTTGTTTTCATGTGACCTTTAGGGTGGGTTTATCTGAAAAAGCGTTAAGACCCGTACACACCAAGGTTCACACGATTAATATAACGATAGAGACAGTTCTAAAAATCGAAATATAAAAAAAATGAGTTCACGTCACAACTATAACGGTAATGGCACAGTGAAACGATCACTTTGGAATCTCTTTCAGAGTGATTTTTTTTTTCCCAGAAGATGAACAATAAAAACATTGACAGCCAATCAGAATTCATTCTGCTTTAAAGAGCTCAAGCATTATAAAGTGGCAGACGAGAATACTGCAGTGGTTTTAAAGTCTTTTATGCTCACCAAGACTGTAAAATACTGTAAATCAGTAATATATGAAAAATGATCACAATTTAGAATAACTGTTTTCCATTTTAACATATTCGTTGATCTATATCTCTGTACATTTCAGCAGACATTCTTCAGTGTCATGATCCTAATAAATCATTCATATGCTGATTTTGAGGTCAAGAGCCTTTATTATTATCATCAATGTTAAAAACATGTGATATGTAATTTATTTATTTTTTGGAAACCATGATATATTTTATTCTGGATACTTTGATGAATATAAAGAGATCAGAAAAAAATTATTTGAAATTATTTTTTTTTATAACGTTACACATCATTACTGTAATTGTAACTACTGTATACGTTCTTTCTTAAAAAAAAACTTTTGAAAGGTAGTGTATGCTAATATAATGTTTGGACAATGGTAATCATGGATGAATCTAGAGTTGTAGTCATAGGAGGACTGAGCCACTTATTTGAATATGAGCTGTTATAGCAAAAAGAAAAATTCTTTAAGAGGAAGAACTCACAGCTAATTTGTGCTTGATTGAATTAAAAAAAAGTCTTTTTTCACAACTAGTAAGTTAGGATTCTGAATGAAATGATCTCAGATATCCTTCTCCAGCCACTGTTTTCACCTTATCCCTGATTTTGGGGGACTATATGAAAGGCAAGGGGAGCTGAAGGTGATAATGCAGTTTCAGGTACAAGATTCAAGAATTTCAGACTAATTTTGAACTCGCCTAAATCTGTATGTGGTTTATTTTAGGTCTGATTGGCTGGTCCCCGACATTGTATTGGAAGTCCAGACACTTTGGCTTATCAGTGCGAGCAGTTGAAAGCAGTAGCGCACATGCTTGACCCCAGGCCTTCTGGTCTTACTGCTATCACCCGAGACAGCGCTGTTGAATCTGGGGGAGAATGTGACAACAGCAGGCTCAGCTCATCTTATCAAGCTGAGTGAGGGCCACCAGCTGACCATACGCAGACCCCAGATCAACAACACGTCGGCTAATTCTTAATACACCCTGCAGGGGAAAACCTGGACTGAGGGTTCGTGCCCTGGAAAATACCTGTCATCAGAAGAGCCGCCGATCAGATGCAGGAATCTTGCTACATTCACACCAGGAGAGACACAGAGGGAGAGGTGTCCACGACAGAGCCCAGATACTCTGCCGCTGTCTTTCCCATTGGCAGAAGACTTGTGACTGTTTATCAAAGCTGAAAAAGTTCAATAAATATGTTATTTGTACAGAAATAGATATATAATCCTTTTCACACAACTGTAACCCTCAATTTAATTTATTTAAAGTGCATAAAGAACAGTTTGTCGTTATGACCTTCAATGCCCAGTTTTTTTCTGTTTAACACAATTGCATGAGACTCCTTTGAGGAACAGATCAGGTATTTCAGGGACTGACGGTAGTTTATGAGCAAAATGGCTTTACTGACACACATACTGTGGAATGCCACCACATAAGTACTGACTGAAAGAAAGCATCTTATTCAAGGGCCTAAGCTGGTGTTGGTGTAAATAATCTGTGGGTTTGTTGTTTGCTTCCATGTGCACAGTGCACTATATTTTGTAAATACATAAAGCACAGTCTGAAAATTGAATAAAGGCTATAGGCTTCACAAAGGCTGACATAGTGGTCACTTATACACAATCTATGGTTTCCACAAATATATTATGCAGCACAACTGTTTTCAAGAATCACAAAAAAATGTTTCTTGAGCAGCAAATCAGCTTATTAGAATGATTTTTGAAGAATTATGTGACGCTTGATCCTTCAAGACTGGAGTAATGATGCTAAAAACTCTTTGCCATCAGGAGTAAATTCAAAAACAAAGAAAATCTTACAGACCCCAGACTTTTGAATGGAATATCAATGGCTGCTTACCTTATTCAATTGGGAAGACCAGGAGGATAATTTAAGCAACATTTTTAACCTCATGTATTATGAACCTCTGATTTAGTAAATTGGTCTTTTTATACAAACAAGCTAAAATTAGATTATATGACTATAGGATTAAACAATCCAAACCTGTAAAAATGTTAACACATCTAAATTAACTCCAAACGAAATGCATTTAGAGAACTACAGTAAAATATCCCTAAACTGAGAGACTTGACTTTTCATTTCAGTAGTCTGCCACACGCCACTGGGTTGTGGTGTAAATATTGAGTGGGTTGATTGTTTGCTTATGTTTCAAGTGTATACTTCATAAAAGGAATATAGAAGTTGAACATTATCAACTTTAATTGAGCAAATTATTTACATGATGCCTATAAAGTTTGTATTGTAAATGGTAGGTCAGTTTTTGAAAAGGCAACAGGATCATTTCAGCAATCTAACAGCTGCGTAATACTGCACGTTTTTAAATGTCGAATACAATTTGTCTCCAGGTGGCAATATCATTTTGTCAAAAGACATCAGTCTCATTCATAAAGCCGATGCCATCTTGGAAGGAAGTGTAGCGTACAGAATGGCAACAGCTGTGGCTTTCATTGTTTGTAGCCACACTTTCTTTCTTCCTGTAATATAGTGGTCAGCTACATTACAGGTCAAGCTACTCTGGCCACTCTGGCTTTCCTGCAGCAGAGGTTGGCGTTCGGTTAGAGATCAGAGAGCTGGCTTCCAGAGAGGGTCAGTCAGGGTAAGTAGCTGGCGATGACAGGCAGCTGGCAAAGACAATCCTGAGGAAATATTTCCATGCTGAAGAATGATCAATGGCTATAAGAACAGAACATATCAACTTCATTTATATGATTACACTCCTATTCAAAAGTTTAAGGTGATTTTTTTTTTTAAATCTAATACTTTTATTCAGCAAGGATGCACTGTAAAAACGAATACGCTTTATCTAATCAAAAAAATTGTTGCAACAGATTACAAACAAAATTATTAATTAAATGTAACAAATTAGAATTGAGTAATAATTAATCAAATGAATTCCTTAAAAGTTAACCATTTAAAATGAGTAAAACTTACAACAACAACAAACAAACAAAAACACATACATTTAAGTCACCATTAT
The DNA here is from genome assembly GCA_038021265.1 of Cyprinella venusta. NCBI lineage: Eukaryota > Metazoa > Chordata > Actinopteri > Cypriniformes > Leuciscidae > Cyprinella > Cyprinella venusta. The sequence continues at coordinate 27,060,053 of CM075876.1, forward strand.
GGTGATCGGTGTTTGTTTTAAAATTACGGTTTTCTCCTTCAGTGATTCTGCTTGTTAACATCAGGTGTCTTCAATGTTGCCAATATAATATAAATAGTTCATAATTAATCTTAATTATGAACTATTTATATAATTAATAGTTCATAAAAATTAAATAATTAAATGACGTCTGTCTGTTATTCAGATATTTTTGTTACATTTTTGGGTATAAACTTTACTCATTTAAAATGGTTAACTTTTAAGGGATTAATTATTACTCAATTCTAATTTGTTAAATTTAAGTAATAATATTGCTTGTAATCTGTTGCCACAATTTTATTGATTAGATAAAGCGTATTAATTTTTTACAGCGTGCATTAAATTTATAAAATAAATTCAAATAAAATGTTTGAATCCTGACCAAAAGTATCACTGTTTACACAAAAAATATTAAAAAGCACACCATTTTTAACACTGCTTATAATAAACGTTTCTTGAGCAGCACATTAGCATATAAGAATGAATTCTGAAATGTGACACTGAAGACTGGAGTAATCATGCTGAGCTTTGCCTTCATGGTAATAAATTTAAAATATTCAAATAGAAAATAGCTATTCAAATGGGAACAATGTTTCACAATGTTCTTGATTTGATATTAAAAGGATAGTTATAGTAAGGATAAAAGGAATAAAACCATGTCATTTAAACTGCAAACCATATATTTTTATTTAGAGACAAGAGTCTTTGAATAGATCTTTTCCATAACTGTTTATAATGACTATGGCTATCTAAAAACTATAAAAGCAACATAAAAGTACATCAGTCATCTTTGTCTATATTGAAAAGCCCATTATTTCAGATTAGCCTTAAATAAAATGTTATATATGCTGCAGGTTTAGGACAATTTTCATGTTTGTGTGAACTATTCCTTAAAATGTTTGAGGGAAGTTTAGGGAATCCCTGCAACCCTTGACACTTCTTTGTGAATCTGATACGATTATTGACTGAGACAAGAAGGGGAAGCAAACCCTTGACACACTCTCACTGTGTGAGCTGCTTCTATCGCAAGGATCTCTCTCTCCATCAGCCTGAATGTTTACTTTGGATTATACTAGGTGCTTCCAGACCTCTGAGAACTCACATCCTGATGGACAAGCTGATATGATACGTCCTGTTACACTCAAACATCCATGCAATTTGCTAAGTAGCTAAACTAGTTGGATGTTAAGGTTGTAAAACATGTAACAGACCCTTCTGCTAATCTTTAATGACATTTCCGTGATAATTAAAGCTTGTTGTGTTTTGCATGACAGGTGCTGGCCAGGTCTTTCATGTGTGAATTATAGACTATAAAACAAGACATGAGAGGGTTTGTGTGATGTCACATCACAGGTATGAGACACATCTGATTTAGTGTTTAAAACAGCACTTATGACTTAAATAAAAATTGCAGCACACTATAAATGTATTTCATCGACTGAATTAATTTGAATATTTCAATGATCAAAATGTAAGGCAAACAAAAATCCATTACATACCAAAGTTGTCTATATGTCTCCTGTTCCATTATTCAATCTCACTGGTGCCCAAGACATACATTCGCTGATTGGCTTGCCATCCCATTTTCCAGACAATAAACTGCATGGGAATGTAAAAATTACACATACATAAAATAGTGAGTGAAATAACAGAAACTATCTGCAAAAATCATCCATCTAAAATGATGTATCTTTGCCTATTGGGTTGATTATGATCACAGGAGCCTTTACTAATTGTAATTAAAGGTGCAATCTGTACATTTCTGAGATTAACATACTACTTTCTGGCCTCGTTTCATATATTTTTGGCCTGGTTTCTTACAGCAAGCCATGACTTCAGTTTAATTAGGACATTTAAGTAGCTTTTATAACATTTAAAACATAAGCTCAAATGTAAGCCTTGTCTGTGAAACTTTTTTTTAAGTTTTATGATTTTTGAAACAAAAATAAAAAAAAAAACGCATTTTTGACACTGGGATCAAATCAGAATTGTAGAATGATGATTTCTAAAGGATCATGTGACACTGAAGACTGGAGTAATGATGCTGAAAATTCAGCTTTATCATCACAGGGATATATTACATTTGAAATATTTATTTTAAATTGCAATAATATTTCCACAATATTAATGTTTTACTCTATTTTTGATCCAACACATACAGCTGTGGTTAGAGACAGCCTTTAAAAACCATTTTAAAAAAATCATACCGACCCCAAACTTTTGAATGGAACGTAGTGTTTTCTCTCATACAAAGCACATCATTGTGTTGATGTTTGTTTTACACGTTATAAAAGCACAAATACTTTATTAATTATTAATTTACAGATAATTATTGATTTACAGATAGAAAACGGTGCATCATTTGAATGATTAAATAACTTATGTGTAGGCTTTTTAATAATAAAAAAATACTTAATGTACTTTAAATAGAACATTGAAATATTGTTTGCCCACACATTACAGAGGAACTGGCACGGAAAGTCCCTAGGACAGTGTAACAGTGCTCTCTGACCCTGTGTGGTGGTCTACGAGACAGAGGGGGTCAAAAGAAAAGTCTAGATGTGGCTCTGAAGTTGAAAGTCTATGGGGTGTCTGAGCAGCCCCGTTTGATGTAGCTCACCACGGTTGCTGTTGCCGCACGCCTGTGAAGATGTTTTTGTGTGATGGCAGCTGGAGACTCAATCGCCCTCTCTCTCACAGGGAAATCTGCATGGCCCATTCTGACTGAGGAAACAGCGTTATGAAGGTCTTGACCCAGAGTTGGAAAATGCTGTGGGGGTTTGAGATGGTGACAGATAATGAGTTCAAATCTTCTAAGGACAGTCTTCACTAAACAGTTTTTTGCTTTTTATATTAAAATCACAGGCCTTTAAACAGATAAATTTTTACAATTCACAATATACATTTTTAGTTTATGCATTCTCATGCCATAATCTATACCATGGCTAACAATTACCCTAAATTTAAAAGAACCATATAGACTATTCTATGTTAGGTTTTGTTTTTAACTTTCAACGAAGTAACAAAGTAACAATAATTTTTTTTAATATTGCAATAATTTAAATAATCAAAAATGATGTCACACTCATTATATAAACACATCCCTATATGTAGGTATATATTGTATTATATAAGCCTATATGGTATGCATGTGTGTGTATATATTTGGGATAGTTACATCAAAATGTATTCCATAGTTACAATTTACTTCATAAAAAGATAATCAGTAAAGTAATCCAAGCACCACAAAGGAATGTAATCTGATTACTTTTGGATTCCATCAAGGTCACATAAAATAAAGTCAAGTAAAAAGCAATATTTAGGAGAATGATTGAAAAACTGTATACATCTGTATATACATCTGTACATTTGCCTGTGTAAGTATATATATATATATATATATATATATATAAGGGCTGTCAAACGATTAATCACATCCAAAATTAATCACATTACATAATATATGTGGGTGCACTTGTATAATTATTTTATAAATATATAAATACACACACATACTTTGTATTTTTCATATTTTCAAGTATATACTGTTTATAGATTTATATAGATTTAAATATTTTATATAAATATACATGCATGTGTATGTATTTATGCCTGCATTTTTTTTTCTTAAATATACATGCATGTGTGTGTATTTATATATATAAAATAACTATACACAGTGTACCCATATATTATGTAAACAACTTTTATTTTGGATGCGATTAATCGTTTGACAGCCCTAATATATATATAGAGTTCAGATGCAAAAGTGCCATTTGGCAGTTTCTTCTAATGATAATTTTTATCAAGCTTGTATGTTTAAGTTCAGTAATTTCACTTAAATGGCAATAAATAGGTAATCTTCATTGCCATTTAAGTGAAATTATTAAACTTAATATACAAGCTTGATAAAAAATTATCATATAAAAACCGGTACATATGTACATACATATACTGTACAGTGTAGGCTACACACACTGTATGTACACACAATGTACAATATGTAACCAATGTTCAAATAAAATGTAAAAATATGAAGTTTCGTATTTAAAACATGATATTTTATATAATAATTTCTGCAAAAGTAAATTATGTGAAAATGGATTATTGTCTCTCGCAGTTTGAAAAGTTTGCAGCTTCTGTGCCACATTCAAAATACGGCATTAGACTGGCCAAAATCCCGCTCTTTGGTAAATAAGGAAACAAGGGTCGGAGCTCAGAGAGGTTTGACCAACCGAGCGGCTGCTGTTGCGGTGTCTGAGTCTGCAGTGGCCGGTGTCGGTGGTGCTGAAGGGAGTGAGGCAGAGGGGGGTTATCGTCTCTCTGTGGGGAAAATAACAGCCCCAAGGTAGACCGCGGCAAACAGGAAGGGTGTGGACAGGATCCGAGCGCAGCTGCTGCCGCTGAGCAGCGTCTGTTCCCTCTGACTTTGATGTGTGGGCACACCGTGCTCTGCGCCACGAGATAAACACTCTGGGAGCGAGGAATTGTTTGTGTTACGCATAGCTCCGTAATGACATGCAGCCTGTGAGAAAGTCAGCTGCCGCCGACAGACCCGCGGGAAGCACGTGTGGAGACCGTGACCCTGAGCTAATTGATGATGAGTGATGTCATTGATGAGTCATCGGTGGCTCCTTTATTACCTAAATAATATTAACATTTTAAATTAAACATTGCATTGATACTGTGATCTAAGATAGAAATAATATTTTTTTTTCAAATTATTATTGTTAATTGCCCTTGCTCTGAAGCAGTTCTTTTTCTGCTAATGTCACTCACTGCACTGGTCCATGCTGGCTATTGTAAAGCACCTTTATTCATATTCTAATCAATAAAATAAAGTCCTGCCATACATTTATTCTTGTTAAGCATGCTTTTTTTTACTTTGTTTTAAAAAAAAACATAAAATTGCTGAGAAAATTGAAGATTGAGGCAGGCGGTGTTGGAAAGCATCCCTCTTGTCCTCTCCAACACTCCATAAAACATTACATTCACCTTGGGAATACTGGATGGAGAAAGACTTGTGGCATTGACTGGGAGGGAGGCGGACATTCTTCAAGGGTCTAAATAAAGTCTGTAAGACAGTCTTTCTCATGAGCCCGGGCCCGGCATGTTGACTCATGAAGCATCAACAGAGGGCAGAGTGTGTGTGGCCTTAAATCAATGCTCAGCATTTGAAACAGAGTCTGTCTGACAGAAAACAAGTGACTGGTTTAGTGCTAGCAAAAGCACTGCATGATCATATGGAAATAACCATGAGTAGGCCTGCAGTTCTGCATGCTGCATGTTAGACTAAGTGCTCTCTTCCAAATGGAGGGTTGCCGGTTGTTTGGCTTCATCCCTCATTGGTCATCAATGGTCAGTTAGACCCCTGGCTTTTTAAATAGGCCCATGGGGTACTAAAAAAGCAATTAGGAACAAGTCAGTTTACTCAGTCTGTTTCAAGTACTTTTCAAGTTTATTTAAGTGACACAGTGGCCACAAGAGAACCTGAAATGATTTAATTATGGTTATTGAGTATTATTCATAATTATAATAATAAATGGTCATCGCAAGTTCCAAAAAACCTCCAGATCATGATTATCAAGGTTAAACTAAATAAGAGCTGTTTTGTTTTATTCATTTTATATGAGCTTAGCTATTTTTACAACCTGATTTGAGATATATATTTACATTTAACTTTGATGCTTAAAGTAGGTATGTTGAATAGCAAACCAGAATTGTGTAAAAATGTATATGCTTTATCTAATCAATAGAATTGTGGCAACAGATTACAAGCAATGTTATTAATTAAACTGAACAAATTAGAATTGAGTAATCGTTAATCAAATTATTCCTTAAAAGTTAACCATTTACAATGAGTAGTTTACACCAAAAAATTTCTCACTAACAGATAGACGTCAACGAATCAAGAACTCTTTATTTTATATTGCCAACACTGAAGACACCTGATATAAACAAGCAGAATCACTGAAGGAGGAAACTGTAATTTTAAAACAAACCTAAAACAAACACTGATCACCATATGGTTATTGTAAGATTTACTCATTTTAAATGGTTAACTTTTAAGGAATTAAGAAATTTTTAAATAGATAAAGCAGATTCATTTTTTTCAGTGTAAGACTTTTAGTGTTTGACTGGTCAAGATTTACCGACGGGAAAAAAAGAGGTGAGATGTAACTGTTTTTTAACAAGAACTTTGCTCATTAATTGTGGTCAGTTTTCCAAAGAGAATGTCAGTCTCAATGTCCTTCAACACAATGTCTGTTTTACGCTGAATACAAGCTTTTCAGAGCCAGACCCCTCTTCCTCTGGCACCCTCCATTGTCATTTTCACTCTCTGGCTTTTGACACTTTTGCGGTCTACTGAGTAGACAATGGTTTTTTTGAGCCATTGTTTGCATCTATTTATAAAGCGAGAGAGCGGTGAGAGGCAAACAAGCGCTCAGGTCCCATAGGTATTGCTGTAACCAGTGTTTCCAAAGACGTTTGTGTGCCGTAAACCTCTAATTAGGTAATTGGGAATGATGAATGAATTGGTCATCGTGAGTTCCAGTTATTTTGTGGTATTGCATTGAATCGAGAACATGACTGGGAAATTGTTGAAGAACATAACTTTTTTAAATGTTATTTTGAAAAAAAAAAAAGTTTTGTGGGTTTAAGCGCTGTAGTCTGCCGAGTTGAAAATGTTAAATATGATCTTGGTTATACCGTACGGCATAAAACCAGACAGCGATGGCAGCGCAGGAAGGGTTTCACAAGCCAGTGATTTGTTATTATAATGAAATCAGAAATATTCATTACAAATTACCATCGCAATAGGGCTTTTGGCTAGCTGCTTGCCATTTCCATATTTAAATCGGCCATATAAACCTAAATCTTATTGACAGTGCATGACAGAAGTGTGTAATTCGGTCACGTTTGATGAAGAAAAGCTCGATTATCTGAGTTCATGGACTACATCGCGGTCTTTCAGGCATGTACAAAACCCTGGCCCACTTATAGAATGAGAGAGGGTGGTTCGTTTTCGGGCACAATGGGCCAAGCCCGTCAGTGCAGTGCACAATTATGCAAAATCAACCAGCTACTTACACGACTCGGTCCTTTATTTGCGTGACCTCAGCGTGTCAGAGCACGCATTGTAGCTTTGCAACCCCACACGTTCCAGAGATGCAAGCAGTGGGGTGCAGGATGCAGAGTCTTAGCTCTTGCACATTCCTGTGAGGAACGCAGGGGGTGTGGGAAAGACCTTGAGGTTGGATCAGCTGATTCATCCTCATGTTTAATTCTTGGTACAGTTTCCATTTGTGCTGGGGGTCTGGCTCCAACACACAGGGTTCAGCTCGATCAGAATACAGGCAGTGGAAGCCGTGACTTCTAAATTGCTTTGATTGTGCTCATGCAAATGCATGTAGCATCCTAAATAAAATGGGCTTTGTATGTTGAATTGAGTTTCAAAGACTCACTGAGAGATATACTTGGACCACCACCACACTAATCAAAGCGAATCACTGGGGCCTTATAGAGAAAGGCCTGAACAAGTCAATGAGAGGGCTTAACTGATCTCTATTTCTTTTAAGGCATTAGAAATGGCCCTTTTTCCCCAGCGTTGGCAAACAAGTCATAGATTATGCGAAGAACAAATTTATGGCAGCACCATAAATCAAATGTATTTTTGCAAAACGTTTATTGAGTTTTGGCGTTCATGTAGAATCTTTTCAAATTAGCATCCTTAAATTATACTTTAATTAATGAGTGAGAGTGTGACAGTGGAAATTAGACGACTCAATGACGCACGAGAATAAGCCGAGGGAGTTCGCCGCTCAAATGACTGTGAGAATTGTGTGGAGGCTAAGAATGTAATTATGCGTTCCATGAAAGAAAATGCTTGCGGTGGGTCAGTGATGACTTACTTGTCATTTAACAATAACCATTTTACTGCAAAAGCTAAAAGATTTCTCAGACAGCACTCTGGGCAACAAATCTGGCTAAATGTACAGTAACAAAAAAACAAAATAACTTTGACAACATCCGTACTGATATAAAGTTAATATATATCAATATATCCACCAAATTACCAAAATAAGTAGTAAACAGATAAACTGAGCAAAGTGTTGAACAAAAAAAAACTAAATCAGGATACGGGACACTATGGTAAACATGAACTAAACATGACATCTTAATGTACAAAAATAAAATTATACAAATATTTTTATAAAAAATCATTAACTTTGATGTGAACATCCTTTTCCTGTTTTTCACCGTAATTCTTACGAAGAGTACAGTAATACCGTTTACTGTATTTTACAGTATAATTATTGCCATGGTAACTTAATATAATTTTTTCACCGATTAAGGAAAAATAACTTACAGTTAACCAATTAACTGGACTTTTTCTCTGTAGCATTTTGCAATTTTACAGAACATTATTTTAGTATAATTTCTTAGGAGCAATTATTGGTTGTAGCCAAAATTCATGGATTTAATGACATTGCAATTTGGTGAAAGAGCTCAATGGTTGGACAGCAACCAAGTTTAATTTAAAAACTCATTTTACATTACTTTTTTTCAGAAAATCTAATGTATTATTTACTTCTAAAATGGACAGAACTGGGAATGTAAAACATTTTTTGAAAACTTTGTTTAAAGATCAGTCCAAGAACAAAATGTAAATTCTATTATCTGCATGTTTAAACTATCAGCACATGAACTCATTGTAAATAAATTATTTTTAACCGCAAAAGCTTGCTAAATGTAAACTGCACTAACCACAAAGCCCCTGAGCTCTTTGTTGGTTGGCTCACATAACTAATGATCACATGACCGGGGAGCAGGTGAGCATATGCTCCCACCACCTGTTTAATATTTAACAGTGGGAACGAGGACTTTGAGGAAGCCCCATGGCATCTGCAGTGTCTGTGTTTCTGTGGTAACGTGATTGTTAGCGCTTGTTGGAAGGCACAAGGTCCAACACAACACAATTAGGCTGGCTGGCAGCAGAGGAGCGAGCTAATGCTGATTATAATTACGTGTTGATCTCATCGCCTCCTCCTCCATCAACAGGCTTGTTTAAAAACAGATATCCGTTAGGACTGTTTTCACACGGAGTTCCCGAACGAGACTGCAGTGATGATGTTGCAACGGACATTACGCTTTTGTTGAACACAAAGACAGTCATCAGTGCTAATTATTCACTATGCCCTGTGCATCAATGATCGATTAAATATTTTTAGTAATAAAAGGTGAAAATCATTCTCGATTCACTGTTAGAAACTAGCAATCTATGTTGCAAGAAACAAGTAATTTTTAATGATTTTCAAATGAATGGCAAAATTTGTAGTTAATAGTTAGTCAAGAGTGAGAATTAAACCCTTATCTAAAGTGACCTAAATTGTATATAACAAATATAACATTCATAAAAAAGTATTTTTTATTTCATTAAAATTATGTATAATATTTATTAAAATATTTTTATATATATATAATTAATATATATATATATATATATATATATATATATATACATATATTTATTTCATTAAAATTATATATATATATATATATATATATATATACACACACACATTTACAAACATCATCAAACTCATTCATTTATAGAATATATATATATATATATATATATATATATATTAGGGCTGGGCAACGATTAATCGCATCCAAAATAAAAGTTTGTGTTTAAATAATTTATGTGTGTGTAGTGTGTATAATTATTTTGTATATATAAATACACACATATGCATGTATATATTAAGGAAAAAAATATTATTATTAATATATCAAATATTTATACTTAATATTAATTATGTATAAATATGTCTAAAATATATACATGCAAATATTTTGTAAATATATACATGCATGTGTGTATTTATATATACAAAATAATTATACACACTATACACAAACATATATATTATTTAAACACAAACTTTTATTTTGGATGCGATTAATCGTGATTAATCGTTGCCCAGCCCTAATATATATATATATATATATATATATATAGAGAGAGAGAGAGAGAGAGAGAGAGAGAGAGAGAGAGAGAGAGAGCTAGGTATACATTCTAAAATAACACACATCATCAATCACATAAAAGCAAAAACATATTTGTGCTGTTCGGTGCCTTACATCTGTAATAATCAACAACTTTTCAGCTCTGAACTGTGCTCAAGCCAAACAAGCATCACATACAGCTGTCCGAGTTTATTTTTCCAAACCACAGATGAAAAGAGTGAGCAACTTGAACAAGTTATGGTCCTTCTGCCTACACATCACCTTAAAAACCATCAGGAGTGGTGAGTGTGACATGCTTTCATGACATGCCTTCCCTATAAATGTGAGCCAAGTGCCCAACCAGAGACAAAACATCAGCTCTTGGCAGGTTACAAGGCTCTCTACAGTAAGTACCTGTGGGGGTGAGCGACCAGAGCTGAAGCAAGCTAATGTGAGTCCTTCAGGACACCTCTGCTTTGAACTGTTGTCCTGCCCACACCAGAACTTCCTTCGCGGAGAGCTCGGGCTGTGCCAATTTGGCATCCTCCCGTACTCACACTGCTCCACACTGACAGTTAAATTGATTCTGGCACCGCGTCGTGCCACCTGCAGCTAGCCCTCTCCTCACCCATGCGAGCTCCTGTCAAACCAGTCTACTGTCACAGGCTGTGGCGCACGCTTTTCAAAGAGTTGGCTGCAGATGTTAACTCAAGTAGGGAAACGTTTTTGTTTAAAATTATGATGAGGTTTTTGTTGCGTTGACAGATTCAGATCACAAGATGCTTAAAATGAGTGCAATTTGAGCTTAACTTGACACAAATTTCCAGGCAACTACAAGGGTCTCATAAACTATGTTTCATCCAAAGTTGCGAATTCAACGCATAAAACATTCGCAAATAAAGCACCGATTCCATACCATGTGTTCAAGTGAACAAAATTGTCTCTTCCTGGGAAACTAGTGCAAATATCTGCAATAAAAATGGACGTTGCTTCAATTAAAGAAGCCACTGTGTCTCTTTTTTGTGCATAAGGCTTGTGCCTCAGAGCGTGCAGACGAAATGCAATAAAATTCGGAGGCGGGTGCCTGGTGTTTGGGAACGCAATTGTGTGAGACAGGTCTGGAGAGATAAATACTTAACCATTTTGATGACAGAGTTTGAATTGGTTTCAGAATGATCAAACCAACATTTGAGATGCCGTGCAACTGGTTAGTCCAGTTATACAATCAATTACATCATCTGCATCAGCTGCACATTGAGGGATTTATTCAGTAAATACTGTATGTTTCCACCGTCGTCTTATTGGATAACAACAAATTTTGTTTACGCGCACCTCATATTCCAAATTATGCATATAGGATATCCCAAAAGGTGGATGGAGACATATTGCATTCATTCCAATTCAATCTTTCTCAAAGAACAACAAGAGCTTTGAATTGATGGTCTACAGAAGTACTATAAGGTTAATGGATAGACATGCAGAACATCTGCCAGTCAAAGTTCCTGGGTCTGGGAAAGTGTCCTCTATGAAAGAAGACCTTCATAAATGTCACATCTCTCTGATTCCCATCACATCTAAAATAAGAAGCATGAGAAGTGACGGATATTGGCGACTTTCATCTTTTCGAACAATACTGAATCTCTGTATGGGAGACAGTCTTCATGCCTTAATTGAATTACCATCCTGTTATTGGTCTGTGGGATACTGAATATGCCATACTATGGCGATTCAAACAGTGGCCAACTTCTCCAACAATTTTCCCATGTCTCAGTGCAAGTGAATTGGCACAGGTCCTCAATGTTTTCCCCCTTAGTAATCAGAATTTTTTTGGTCAAGTCGAACGTGTTGAATGATTGAGTTACTGAACATGTTTTATTTTCTGACCAGGCACCCCATTGGGAGTATCCCCTTGTCCTCAACCATACGTTGGGTTACTAATAAGACTAAACGTTCGTGCTGGGATAATAGGCCCTTGACAAGTAGAAAGCATAACAACCACAGCAGTCATTTCCTGATCGGTCTTAAGAGCTCTGGTCTTGCAGGCCAGCGTGTCTGGTTGCTTGGCATTGAGTGAGTTTAAAAAAATACCCAGATTAATCTACCGTCTACACATTTCTGCCTGTCAATATCTCTTATCAGAGAAGGGCTGGGTCTTTTCCCTTACAGGTTCACCAGATGAAATAATACTGGAGTGCTGCAGATTTTGGGTGGGGTGGGAGACAACAAACAAATGACTCTGGTTCTATACAGAGTCACACTTACTAGCTGGCATCTCATGCACATCTGGTGCAGATATGATATATCTTAGTTATTCAATGCATTTGGAGGGTTTGGATGCTTGAACTTTATGAAATGCATTCTTAGAACAATATGCCAAAAAATATGTGACTGATTGTGAGCTGTCAAACAACTTTGACAGCCCCTTCACCCACTTCAGGACTTTAAACAAATGTATTCACTGTCATAATAAAATATGAGCTACATAATTTTTTCCCTAATGGCCAGCCAAACACTGCATAAGGAAAAATTTACATAAAAAGATTGATATAGGCCTAAATATATTTTTTAAATACAGTGAGAGATAGGGAAAAAATCATAGTTTTTGTGTACTATAAAAAATGATATATCATATTTTATGTAATTATTTTTATGTATTACATATTTTTATATCAAATGTAATAATAAACAAATTTAATTTGTAAAATTTGCTAATGAATGATGTAGGGATACAAAGAGAGGGACACTTTCTTAATTTTTGTCTCTTATATATAAAAATAGGTTTAATTAAAAAAAATAAGTAAATACATTTATATATATATATATATATATATATATATATATATATATATATATATATATATAAAATATGTTTTATTTTATTTAGTGCCTTTACTCATCTCCGGATTATTTCAAGATCACTTAAATGCACACAACGCAAACATTAAGAAAGCTTTGTGGATTTGTGTCAACTACTCTGGAGAGCCAGGGATAATTGTATGTGATCTTATGAATGAGAGTTATTCATTTTACAAACCAAGAGGAAAAGTGGTGGGAGGTAAGTCAAACTTTTTTTTTTTCGCCTAATGAAAATCATCACAAGAGAGGTTGTTTGGAAAGCCAAATGTCAGATGACATATAGTTTAGGCCAGAAATAAGGCCCCAAGTCCTCCTCAAATGTGCCGTCTAAGTCCTGTTTCGATGAAGCCCTTCCATCCGAAATACAAATTGTTCTTTGATTGGTTAGCTAGCCCAGTGTGTTGTGATTGGCACTCCTTAGCGCATGTTCTGAAAAAGAAAATGTTCTTTGACCAAAAAGTAAATACAGGTATGTGAGCTGGCTGAATTAACATCATTTTTATTAATATCTTTCACATCTACTGCAGTCAGATTGACTGTGGTTACTCTTAATTACACCACTCACATGGCTGTGCTCTCGTAATGACAAATCAAGGATGTTAAGAGGCTAAAAGCAGGTTTAGAAGAACTTGTCCCATTGAGGGTCAACAGGGTGCGAATTTTAAAAAGACGATAACACGGTGTAGGTAACACGGATTTTTGTTGTTTTTGTCTGTACTGACAGCACTACAAATGTACAAAAAATAAGCTCAATGTTAAAATTGACTGGAGTTCTCCTTTAAGAAGGCCAAACAAAGGGGTTTCGGAACCGGTGTGGGGGGAAAAAGCATCTCTTTAACATTGGCAGCAACTCAGCAATTATTTAAATGAGTTACATTATGACTTTATAAGCAATCACATTGAAGTCCAAACGAGCTGTTCGTTGTAGTTCTTGAAAAGTGGATTCTGTAAAAAATTTTATCGCAATCGCAAACCGCAAACTTTTGAACAGTAGTGCAAATAATATTATTTCATATATTATACTACTGAAATAAATATGCACTCTTTTTTTGTGCAGCATGAAACATGCCATAAACACATTGGTCTATGTATGCAGACATCAAGGCAGATCACTAATCTCAGTGTCCATGAAGGAAGGATATAAAAAAAATCCCTCAACCCACACACACACGTCAAACACTCCAAGTGGTAAAACACTCTAATGTCCCGGTCTCTATGATGTTCAGACACTCACTAACTCTGTGAAGTCCTTCTCTCACACACAAATGCTCCTGTTTCACACACAACGCTGTGTCTCACACACAGCTCTCCCTTTCTTTAATCTCTCCAAACACCTCCCCCAAAAACACTCCTCAGCACGTACACACTCTGCAGACCTCCCTCAGAGCTTGTACTCATCTGCATGAACTCAACTGCATGAAAATAAGTTTGAAAGTAACTGAGAGGGAGAGATGGGAAAGGTGAAAAGAGGATAGAGAGACATGAGACGAGAGGGACTTGAGCTGAGAGAGATGGAGAGAAAGAGAGAAAAGAGGCAGGGGAACAGCAGGGTTAAGTGTATCTCGTGACGGGAAGGGAGAGAAAGCAAGCAATGTCCAGTTCGCAAATGAATTGTTCATTCGAGTAAATCAATTAATAAGTTGAACCGGTTCTCATAATCAGTCTGAATGATTCGTTCAAGAAAAAAATTACAGTTCTCTTCTGGAAAGTGTTGTTATGTTGACTAAAAATAAAACTATTAAAAAAATGTTTTCGTTAATTAAAATAAAGATAAAATAAAAAATAAATATTAAATGAAAACTTAAAAAATGAAAATTAGACATGCTGCCTTGGCAACTAAGATTAAGTGCTAAAATGACTAAAAAACAAAACAAATAAAAATAAATTAAGGCTAAATAGATTTCTTTTAAATAAAATATAATAAAAAAATGACAAATGCACATTACAAAATTACCAAAACTTAAACTAAAATTAAATTAATACAGAAAATATAAAAAATGAAAGCTCAATTAAAAATTTAAAATATGAATAAATACTATATTGTATAAACATCGAACATGCCTGATCAGCCGGGTTAACTACTCGCCATGTTACAACCACTCACTGAAACCGGAACATCTTCTTTCGAAATCTCGTGTTGATCCGACTTTATGACTCACCCAGTCACTGAACTGCGAACCGCTTCTTTTGGCTTGATTCATTAAGAGCCGGGAATGGACGAGTAACCATGTGGAGTGAACCAAGCATTTGACTGTTGGAACGGAACAGAAATAATGTATGAAAGAAACCATACTGGAAATATGTTTAGGACAGGACAATTGTAGCGTTTTCTAAAATACAGAAAAAATGCTAATGGATATGGCTTTATTGGAATGATTAAAGAAACACTAAATTGATTCCTTTGAACTGAAACAAACTGCTCAAAAGATCCGATCCACTGAAATGAATTGAACGTCCCATCGCTACAGTGTAGAAATGGCTTTCCTCCAGAACTCTCTCCTCCACCCTCTTTCAGGGTTGTTCTCATGGCTGTTTGGCCAGGGAGGGAGAGGAGCATCGCTGACTTTCTCGGCCCCTGTGCACAAACCACAGAGAGCTTTTTGTGATGGGAGCCCACGCCTGTCACTTGCATTCGATCCTCCCGGACACGATGCAGTGGCGGCCTACAGGGGTCGCCCCCAGGGCGCTGATCAGGTGACCTTCCCACCACGTTCACAACTCCTTCAGCAGCAGGAACAACAGCATGTCTCTAGAGGCAGGCACACACGTATTTAACACACACACACACACGTCAAACACTCAATGTGGTAAAACACTCTAATGTTCCGGTCTCTATCTTTGCTTTGTGGATTACATCCACGTTTAGATACATTAAAGCACACTCACACATGCACATGCTGACACACACACACACACACACACACACACACACACACACACGTGACACACACACGTCAAACACTCAAAGTGGTAAAACACTCTAATCTCTATCTTCCCTTTGTTGATTACATCCACGTTTAGATACATTAGCACACTCACACAAGTACACGCTGACACACACACACACACACACAAACACTTTGTGGATTACATTCACGTTTAGATACATTAAAGCACACTTACTCACATGCACACACACACACACACACACACACACACTTCTCTTTCCCACGGATACACATTGTTCACTTCCCAAGCCTCAATAATTCAGTACATACAAAATGTAACAAATATAAATTCCTTTCTGAAATTAGGAATGATCTCATGTTCAAAAAGTACATTTACAGGATTGTCTTTATGTTGCTTCAGTGCTATTTTTTTAAACATGATTTATAAAATTAAGTACTCCTCATTTCAAAAATCATGTTTAAAAATAGCACAGAAGCAGACAATTCCCTGCGGTGCACACCTTCTATCTCCAGGCATCTTATGAGCCATTAAGTATGTCGGAATTACCTTCAATTTGTCTGATTTGACCATCTGGGATTCTCACTATCTAGATTGACTTCCTCCCATTCAACTTTGTTCTTGACTTCTATTCTTTGAGACTCTTCCCATGCAGAGTGAATGAGTTACATGGACGCACTATGGCTTGGCCAGGGCACTGAGGGCTAAGGAGGGTCCGGTCAAGCAAGTGAGCTTTCGTGATAGGCCCTCTCTGACTCACAGAGAATCTCTCTCAGAATTCAGTTTTAAGGACATATGGACTTTTGATATGGTCATGTTATCGTCTCAGATAGTTAAAATCTTATGGGAAAATGACAAAGGAAATTATATAAATACTGTTGTCGAGGAGAGAATTCCAGCACCTAAAGTGCATATTTTCATGATTATGAACATGAGAAACTTAACTGTAAGGTCAAAAAACATAGCAGAAAACATATTGCTTAGCTGTGATAAAATATCATACAAATCATTTTTAGAAAATATGGGGAGGAAATGCTGAACTATTAAAAACAGATTTCAGTGTACTCAAAAAGCATTGTGACTAAGAGCTTCGCAAGGGCATATAAAAGTGAATTTAGAGTTGTTATTGTTTATAATATTTTCCAGTATATTCACAGTGCACAGTCCTTATGGAGCACCCCCTATTGACGATAAAAGTAATAGCAATAAAATTGGTCTGCACCTGCTTCATAAAACCTGCAAGTAAAGTCATTGGGTTCAGATTCACGAGTATGCTTGTTAAAAAAAAAGAAGTTCTTGCAAAAGGCAGGCTGGTGTTTTAGGGCCAGCACAATGAGTCTGTGCCGCAGTGTGCTCACAGCACTTCCCAGTGTTGTACTGAGAGATCCCCTCGCTGATAAACAGTGCCCTCTCCACCCTTACACGTCTCTATCAAGATCTGGAACCGCTGCCACTTTAGTACCGTTCCCACATTGGCCTGATGCGTATACACAACGCACTAACACACTCCTCTTCCACGTCCTCGCATTCAACTTGCCCTTAGGAAATCCAAGGGAAGTTAGTGCAGGCGGTTAAAGCAATGTCCCAATGTAAAAATATCCCTTTGTGTGAGTGCTTTATCACATCTTTTGGATTTCTTTGCATGGTTTATAAGATTGATGGGTTGGACTGCGGTGTTAAATTGTTTTTAAGTTGTTTGCTCATAATACACTCCACTAATTAACATTTGATTAACAGTAACTCACTGCAGTGCAGGCTGTTAGTGGGACATTAAGCACCTCGGGATGCACTCCGGATAGCAGAGTTTGTTTAATACTAGCAGAGTTTAATACGAGGTGGTTAGAGTGAAGAACAAGAGCATATTTCATGAGCTAGGTCTATTCTGCCCCTGTCAGATCAAACATCAGTCTAAAGTAGAGCTGTCAAACGATTAATCGAGATATTAATATAGATAATAATAATATAGAAATAAATTAATTATATATAATAATAATATAGAATAATAATATAGAATTATTATCCCTATAATAATAATAATAATAATATAGAAATATTATTTATGTATAAAATATTTATATTTATACAGTATATAATATTAATTATATATAAATCTATATACAGTATATACATGAACATATTTCTTAAATATATACAAGCATGTGTGTATTTACATATATAAAATAATTATACACAGTGCACCCACATATATTATGTAAACACAAAATTTTGGATGCAATTAATCGCGATTAATCGTTTGACAGCCCTAGTCTAAAGATGTAGTCAAGTGTCTTTCTTATGAGGAAAAATAAATGGGGGAATTTTTTCCTTTCTTTTCTTTTTTTCAAGTCAAGAGGGTCCAATGTTGTTTTGGACCTCAATGACTTTCATTATATAGACAAAATAGTTAATATCTTTATGTGACAGAAATAAAATATATATAGGCTACATTTAAATACACTACTGATAAGTTTGGGATTGGTAAGATTTGTTAATATTTTTGAAAGTAGTCTCTAATGCTCAAAAAAACCTACATTTATTTAATCAAAAATCAGTAAAAATGGCAATATTGTGGAATATTATTACAATTTAAAATTACTTTTTTTCAATTTCATAAAATTTTCAATTTATTTCTGTGATGATAAAGCTGAATTTTCAGCATCATTACTCCAGTGTCACATGATGCGGCTCAAGAAACATTTCTTTTTTTATTTTAAAGTTGAAAAAAGTTGTGTTGCTTAATATTTTTGAAGAAAGCAATTTTTTTTCAGGATTCTTTGACGAAGAGAAAGCTCATTTTTTGTAACATTTTAAATATCTTTACTGTCAATTTCATCAGTATAACGCACAACCGTAAGGGCCCTAACTTTTGAATGGTAGTGTAAATTTAAAGTTTGTCACAGCAAAAGATTTATTTTTTTTTAATTGATAAAATGTTTGACAGTTGAGAGATTGGACTGAACCATATAAATGAACTACAATCAAATCTACAGAGATTTCAACATGGAAAAAAAGCTTTCAAAGGCTTCAGGCCAACATAATAAATAAAGGTCTAAAGGTGAGGAAGGCCAATAAGTAAGAGTGGCCAAAGCCAGAGAAACATCCTTCTTAAACATCACAAACACGACTCTCATTACTTAAACCAATGATTTACTGCTGTCATATCAGGGTGGAGAAGTCTGGCTGGAGGGGAAAAAAGTGTCGCCCTTTCATGAAAAATGGAGAGCTGTCGGAAACGGTGAGGGCGAGCGAGCAGTGCCATGGGGTTGCCGGTGTGTGTAGGGAGGAAGCGCAGGGGAAAGCCTGCATCTGGTCACTAATGAGCCGCTCACAGGCAGCGTCGTTCTCATCAGCTCTGTTTGTTTTCACAGGCCTCTCTGTGTCCACTCCACGATTGTTTTGCTTGGTAGGTCCTGCCGTCGTTCTCAGGCTCTCGGACCCTTATTTATCAAGCGACTGCCCTGTTTTTTTTTTTGTTTTTTTTGTGTGTGCCTCGAATTCATTGGGCTAAATATAATCTCTCCTTCCTTCTCGGCCAGTCACTTGCATTGTGACAGACAGTGGTTCTCAACCACATCGGTATAAGAGATAGATTGGGGGTGTTTCCCATTGCTTTAACCTTCTCTGGCTGTGGTCCAATGCAACGCGAACAGGATGTAGTGCAAACATTTTCTCAAAAGTGTGTGTGTGTGGAAAAGATGAGCTGCTTTTTTGAGGATTCACAGGATTAATAGCTTTAAATTAAAAAAGTGAACTTCCTGAACTGGAACTGTGAAGCTTTTTTTAATATGTATATGCATTTTTAAACAGTTTTTATTGATAATGACTGCAAAAACACCTTTTTGACAATTAAAGTTTGTAAAAAAAATAAGAATAAAATTAATTTAGTCATAATTGACCTTCAGGTTGTCCCAAACCCATAAGACTTTTATGCTTGCCTGTAGTTTTCCATAAAATTCAAGAAAATCCTGTTTTGCAGTAATCACTATATGTTGATTATATACTGTATATTTGATGGTGTTCTTTTCGAAATAATAATAATTAAAAAATCAGTTTACATTGTGTGGAAAAGAGCAGGCCAGTCTAAACACCTAAACATTTGTGTTAATCAAAAGTCATAAAAACAAATGACATAGGGTAAGCAAATAATGACAGAATTTTGTGTTTATTTTGAGAGTGAACTATTTCTATAACCAGCCTTTTTCCTAACTTTTCCTAATGGTGATTTTTTTTTTTTTACATCTTAATGAATAACATAAGTAAATGTGAGGCCTTTGAGAGCTCTCACAATTTAAGTTTCTTTTGGTCTCATTGACAGACATGAACTAAGGTTGTCTGTTTTTACAGCTTGAAAATGCAACCACATGACTTGTGATCAGTAATCCCTCTTATCGTGGACATGTTGTGACTCCCTCTGCCATAATTCCTGATCAGTGATCCTTAAATGCTAATATTACTTGTGTGCTTTTTTGGCCCTTTATAGAAGTCCCACACTTTTCTGTCCTCAATGATGAACGCTTGAAACGCTCGACCAGCTTAGGGATAAAAGTTGGTCCTCAGACCCCTAAAGCCCTCCTGAATACCCTTTCAGGCGGCCAGCGCGCGGGGGGTTTGGACTCTGATCCACGCTCCTTTTTTACAAGTACCACCGTTCAAACGTGACAGCAGGCCAGCACTTCAGAAGACCGATTCAAAGGTATGGCCATGGGCCGCTGTTCAATGGATCCTACCCATCACATGCTCTTTGGCTAAATCATCATGACCTGAGATTTCAACCACTCCGCCACACTCTTTCCCAGGCTTTTCTCCTTGTGCATGCTCTGGTGACAGCCAAACCGCCAGCTAGAACGAACCCCCACCCTCTTCCTTTTTCTCTTCAAACATTTCCTAACCAGACTCGTTCTATGAAAATACATAACCGATGCGTCCCCAGGAGAAAAGAGGGACCGAAAGGGGAAAAAAAGAGACTGCATGTTGCATTATGCAATGGAAAGGGGCCGTCGCTGGGCAGACAGTGGCACTCTGTGTGAGAGAGCGTGGGGCACGGCGGGGCGGCGTGGTGCTGGTGTTGCGCTGGGAACGGGGCGATCTCGGTGAGCCGTGGGAGCGACGGCGAGGAGGACAGGGCTCCTGGCGGCACTGTGCTTCTCTCCCCCAGCTCTTTATCTCTCACGCGGGAGAAGTGGGTCAGCTTTTGGGGCCGAGGTACGGTTACATTTGAGAGCCTCCACTGAATGAGCTCTACTCCCTTGATTACAGGGCAACGTTTCAAAACGCAATTTATCAGAAGTGTTACAAAAGATGAAATGAGAAACTGACGGGAAATCTTTAGGCCTACAGTAATCTGGGAACAGGAGCTGATACGAGATCATTTGTAGTCTCATTTGTGTCCATTGAAAATTATGACAATTTTAGGTCCTCTAATCTCTTTGGATGTTCGAAAATAATCCGTACTATAACAGCAGTGTATAAACACTCACTGTACACTCTTAGAAGAAAAGGTTCTATATAGAACCTTAAAAGGTTCTAAAGCGCTACGTATTTGGAGCCCTTAAAATTTTCTATATCAAAATTCAAGATATGGGGGTTAGAAAATGTATATATTTATATCATTTTATGTAGTTAATCAATATACCACGAAGAGTGCCATTTCAGATTTTCTCCTCCAAAAATCAGCATGATTAAAATGTGATATTAAGTTTAATAAACAATAATTTAATTACAACTACAAAATATTGGAGAATAATGTAATATATGAATGAAAAATAGCCTATAAAGAACCTTTGTGCCAAACGGCTTCTTTGTTGTCATTATAGAACATTTTTTAGCATAAAATGTCATTTGGAGTTGAGTAAAGAACCCTATGCTACATATAACCCTTTTTTCTAAGAGTGTATGCATCACTCTGCATTTCGATTCACTAGCGACAGAACAAAAATAAACAAAAATTGCCTAAATCGCTAATTAACTCACGTTACAATAGTTACTATTGTTTCGAGGTTATATAATTTTTGTATAAAAGCAATAAAACGATCTCCCAATGCTTTTGTACTGAATTTGCGACATCATTGATTACCTGTAACACTTTAAACCTATCCGGTATTAAAGGGAGAGTTCACCATCAAAAATGGACATTCTGTAATTTTTTACTCATCCTCTCATGCCGTTCCAAACCTATGCCTTTCTTTCTCCAGCATGCATAAGATTCAGGACTTTCATTTTTGGGTGAACTATCCCATACACTGTAAGTAAGTGAGTGAATGAGTGAGTGACTGACTGGTCAATGATGTATCTCAATGCGCTTCCTGCAAATTTCTCAATTTTTCAAAATTCCTGCATAAAAAGAATCTTTCTTATATATTACAGACAAGCCTTATAAGTTTAAGTTTAACTTAGCTAAATATTAAGTCAGCATGTAATTTATGCCAGGTTGCTCTTTTAGGCACCATCACTGGGGTTAAATTTCAGAGCCAAAATGATGGCATTTCAACATGTTTGTAGTGCTACTGCGTTTAAAGCGCGTCAATAATCGATTCCATGGCCGCCAAAGGCTTCACCTCCACTTTAACAAGAAGTGAGCAGAGCGGAGGCACAGACCTCTCACTGTGCATCACCGCCGCAGCCTCTCACGGGCTCTAAATCAAAGCTCAGGAGCCATGAATGACAATGTCCCTTTCTTCAGACTCTTCCCTCTGAGGAAGAAAGGCCTGCGAACCCCCAATGTGATCCCTGAGAGGGAACAGCGTGGCCTCCCCCCCTCCTTCCCACCGCTGAACTCCGTTTATGGCCGGGCTGAGGTTGCTCACTTCAAGGTAGTGTTCTTTTGAACAGTGGCGTTGCCGGGGCTCGTGTTACACCTGCCCCCGCTCTAACCTCTCCTCATTCACACGGCCCTCCGGGACAAGGCCCTTCTCTGTCTGCCTGCCCTGCTGCACAAAGCACCCACAAGCCATCACTGCCAGTGCTGTTTGTTAGCCACCATCGCCCCAGCACTGTCCGCTCACACAATGTGTGACTGTGGAGGAAAGGCCCCCCTGACACCCAGCATAGGCAGCCGGGGGGATTTCAGATCCATTACCCATCGCCATGACAATCTACGGAAAAGGAGGTTTATGTTTTATTTATGTAAATGTATACCTTGAATCACTGTAAGTCGATTTGGATAAAAGTCTGCCGAATGAGTCAATGTGAAGCTTTATTTATAACGTTCAAATCAATCCAAGGAATTGCTTCTTTAAAGTTTCTGATCCAAATGTCATCCATTCGTGTTTTACATGCTTCACAGCTATTGGAATATATCTGTATACACTGCTGATCCATCAGAAGTTTGGGATCAGTAAGATTTTTTCAGTAAGAAAACAGTAATATTGTGATGAAATATGATTACAATTTATAATAACTGTTTTCTACTCTAATATATTTTAACATATATTTTTTTCCTGTGATGATAAAAAGTTGAATTTTCAGCATCATTACTCAGTCTTCAGTGTCACATGATCTTTCAGAAATCATTGGATAAGATTAAATATTTCTTTATTATTATCAATTTTGAAAACAACTTTATTCATTTTTTTCAGGATTCTTTGATGAACAAATTACAAACAACGTTCATTTTAAAGTACAATTTTTGTAATAATGTTATGGTTAAGGTCTTCACTGTGACTTTTGAACAATTAAATGCATCCTTGCTATATAAAAGTCTTACTTTAATACTGACCCCCACATTTTGAGCAGAAGTGCATGTGGCAATCAGTTTATTTTAAGCAAATTTAAGACATGTTAATTTTTATTCCCTAAAGATCCTGGCCATAATGACTTGAGATTTAATGAACTCGAGATTTTGTCAAATCAACTTAAATAATTAAATAATAAATAAAACTTTTTTATTTAATTGAATTATTTATTAAATAATAAATAAAACATACTATTTTACTATTTCTGATGATTAAATCAATCTCCTTCATTGTATTAACTAATTTTTTCCATTTCAATGAACTTAAAATTTTAAGGCAACCAGGTTACTTCATTTTTTAAGTTAAACCAACAATATTTTTTGTATTATTTATTTAGATGTTCAAAGTAAAGTAATTTAAAAGCTTTGCAAGATTCAGTATTTTAATGTTTCAATAAAATGAACTTCAAACAGTGTTAAAGTTAAAGTTACTTATTTCTTTGTTAATAGTACTTAACTTATTTAAGTAGATTGTACTTAATTCCACTTTAAAAAACTTGCAAAAGAAAAATAAAGTAAATTTGACTTGTTTACATGACACACGTACGTTATAAAAATAAGTCCAAATTGGGATTTATATATAAAGATTATGCATGTAGAGGAGTTCGATTTCTGGACCTTAAAAATTGGGCATGTCACTTTCACTTGACTATAAAGCAGTATGTGGTCAGGGCCGTACGTTCCTTGCTCTGTAAACAGAGCGGGCCATGAATCTAATCACAAACACAGACAGCACAGCACTGAGCAGGACGGCCTGTTAAAGTATCAGCGGGGTGCCGAGAGCAGACCTGCCGTCGTCCCCAACACGCTCCTGTGAGTGATGCTCTGAAGACCCCACGTGCCCTCTGTAAACATCCCCCTGCGCCACATTCTCACGAGAAACCCACTCTCCACATCCGAGGCGGTTCACACAACTTCCAGAGAGCTGCAAAATCCCCCAAAAGAGTTCCCAGAGCATTTTTAGCTTCGGTTTCTAATATTAGACCTTCTCTGGTCAACTGAGATCAAAGGTCGGCGGAACGCTTGAAATGTAATACAACCGATTGGTTAAATATAGAGGAAGAGACAATTAGGGAGATGAGCGGTCAGCAGTGTCTTTCTGCAGTCAGCTGTGGGTCTATTTTCTGCTGCCAGAAGAAGAGAGGAAGGAACATTGTGTTTCCTGTAAATAAAGAGAGGAGTGCGGCTGTCATTGTTTTGACAACGGAAACTGCGTCGATGTTGTTCTTTTTCTGACACCCGTCACATCTACGTGTGAAAAGAAGTGTTCCCCACTGACCCAGAGGTCAAGAATCAGAATCATTCGCAGGCTGAAATGAAGATCTCTACGATGAAGTTGAAAACAACACTCAAAGGGATGAAGCGGTTCAAGTGACATGCGTGAAGCCTCATGTGAAAACATGTCCAATCTTGATTTCATTTTCAAACTGATCTAAACCACAACCAGTTTCAGTGTTTAAATGATGTAAAGTAATATCTAACAACAACAACACTAAAAGACTTTACTTGCAATCATGCAAATCACATCAAACATCCAAAATTGTTATATTTAAGATTAGATTTTACACTGTAAAAAAAAAATAAAAAATCATGATTTGTTATCATAACGTTTTTTCTTCTGTCAAATCAACTTAGATAATTTTTGTGGTTCAGATAACATGATATTTTGAGTTTCTGATAATTAAATCAATCTCCTTCATTGCATTAACTCAATTTTTCAATTTCAATGAACTTAAAGTTAAGGTAACCAGGTTACTTAATTTTTTAAGTTAAACCAACAATATTTTTTTTACAGTGTATATTTATGCTAAAATTTACACTGTACTGTTTAAAATGTTTATTTTTTAAATTAATAATATTATTTATTAAGGACCAATTAAATTAATATGAAAAAAGTGAAATATACATTATAAAAACAGTTCTTTTAAAGTTTCTTAAAAGATCCTGAAAAAAAAAATCACGGTTCAACAAAAATAGTAAGCAGCACAACTGCTTCAACATTGATAATAATAGATAAATTAGAAGCAAATCTGCATACTAGAATGATTTCTGCAATACTGAAGTAATTATTCACAAGAAAAAAATCAAATAAATGCAAATTTAATCACTTTTTAATCGACTAAATGCAGCCTTGGTGAGCATAAAACATAAAAAACATGAAGAGTTTAATTTACCAACCCTAAACTGATGAACGAAAGTGAGATTTTATTTGAATTTATTAGATGAGTCATCTGAATTTATCTTCTCAATGAACTACTGTTTTCTCTGACTTATTTCTTAATTTTCACATCATTTAGTATGAAAAAATAAGTATTTACCAACACTGAAACTATAATCTTTCATTTACATTCATGTTAAGCAGACACACTTTAAACACTATAAAACCCTATTTTCTGCATGAGCTAATCAAATCGTATCAGCAGGGAAACCTGCACACTCCGAGTTCTTCACTCCCACTGAATTACTGATGATTTCCCACAATGTGCAAAATATCCACAGCACATCCTTCCTGGTGGATGTTCAAGAAGTGATAACCAGAACACCAACGAGCAGGATGTATTGTCTACAAACCCTCTACAAATAGAGCGTACCTCCAGGAAACAGTGTCATGAGAAAAAGCGGTGACATAGGTATAGGGGAAGATGACCATCACAGAATAGAAGCTATATCTGTCACTACAAGCACACGCCCCCCGAAAAAGAGATTTGCATGCATGAGGAGAGACACGTATCCTGCAAATAATGAGTCAGCCGTCTCACACTGTCTGACGACTGTCATTTGCATCTGATCACTGCTTTATGAAATTGAAAATGATTGTGGTTAAATCTTAAATCAATATACTGCAATACAAAGCTATACCAGAGAAGCTTTTCTTAAGTCAACCTTGAATCAGTTTTGTAGTCTCTGAGGAATGTGCGTTTGTCAATCCCACTCACTTACTTTAAAGGAAACATTGTAGACAATGCATATGTCAAGGCCAAAACAACTGAGGGAAGAATGATGTATAACATTTACAAACAGTCAAAAGATGGTTATGATTAAAATTTAAGAAGCACGTGATTTAGCAAATCTTGAATGGATTGTTTTTCAGGTTTACATTGATGTTTTCCCACAGAAACTTGAAAGAACAAGACTTGATACTGTGTTTGTTTACACTGTAAAGTGAGTTTTAAAAATATATGTACCATATATATATATATATATATATATATATATATATATATATATATATATATATATATATATATATATATATATAATGTATACACTGTATATATAATGACAGTAAAAAAATATAGACCAATCACACAACATTTGGTATAAAATGGTGGTCACACTTTACAATAAGGTTCATAAGTTTCAACATAAGTTAACATGAACTAATAATGAACTGCACATATACAGCATTTATTAATCTTTGTTAATTTTAATTTCAATTTTATTTTAACATTTACAAATAATGGAAACTGTGAGCTAACATGAACAAACAATGAACAGTTTTATTTGAATTCACTAACATCAACAAAGATTAGCAAATACAGTAACAAATGTTTTGCTCATTGTTAGCTTGTTAGTTAATATATTAACTAATGATTTGTAAAGTGTTCCCAAAATGGTAATAGTAGAAGTATTTTTGGTATATAGGCCTTCCAACCATGGTGAATGACTGCCATATTCATGTTATTTAAAAAGTAATTATCTGTAAGTCCCATGGTATGTCAGAGTAAACCAAATGTTGTATCATGACATGCTTTGATACTTTTTTATTGGTAAAAAATGTATTTAATTCATGAAAATATTAAAATAACTATTTTATTTTTTTAATAATGAAAACGAATTAATAATAAATCAATACATATTAAAAACACAATTTAATGCACTGAATGTGGGACTATTTTCTTGCATATAGGAACGCTTATCTTATTCATAAATTGTAACCTATCTATCGTATGGATAGAATTGACTATTTTTGAAGGACTTACCATAGACAGTAAAAGAAACGTACTTACAGATTTTGCTTAACTTGACTCCATTGACTTGCTTATGTTCTGTCTCCATCTAGTGGCGGCTGTATGTTATTACCGGTTCCTCTCGTGGTTTTACATCCGGGTCGTTGACGTCGGCACTCGGCATTCCATTGGTTGGTGTAACGGTCGTCAATGGAATGGACAACATGTTACAATTCATGAAATTAGTCGGACAGCTGAAAGTGAGTGAAATTCGTATTAGTACAATGTTTTGTAGGTTAACATGTAACGTTATGCTATATTAATGATTGCTTGTGTTACAGCGCGTACCACGTACAGGATGGGTGTACAGAAATATCAAACAGCCTGAGAGTGTCTCTGATCATATGTATAGAATGTCAATGATGGCATTAACAATACAGGACACCAGTGTCAATAAAGAAAGGTTTGTATGAGGTGTCATAAATTTGAGGATTATTTACATAACCTAAGTTACTGTGAACTATATTTTACTTACCTTTGAACTAATGTTGATGTTTCTTCTGTTTATTCATGAATGAGTGTTGACAGTTTAATCCACAGCACGCGCTTATTCACACACGGTTGAGAAAAAGATGAACAAAATATTAATTATATAAATAGGCTCTGGTTATATCCTCCTCGGGTTCTTGTGTACGATTATAAGTAACTTAGCAACGACACTGTAACGTGTTTTTCGATAATTTCCATGAATCTATCCGAACGAACATCCTCTTGTGAGAGAAACAAAAGTTTGTGTGGAAAGAGTTGCTAGAGTATGATTGGTTGGTAGAGACTTAAAAGGCGGGGTTTAGAGAGGAGTCGATTCATTTAAGTGTTCATACCTGTTCACACCTGATTCATACTTCTGAAGTTTTTGAGATTGTGTTCACTTCACAACCCCTATTCATTCACTATTGTTCGGTTCACTTAGACTCACTGATCATTTGTGAAGTTCATTATATCCATTCTCATTTGTTTAATGAGATGTATTCACATTTGTGCAGTGCATTGAGATTCCTTCACATTAGCGCTGTTCATTTAGATTCATTGTGAGAATCATTTAGATTAATTTACACGTGTTCGATTCATTCACACTTGTGTGAATCATTTAGATTAATTTACACGTGTTCGATTTATTAGGATTCATTCACACTTGTGTGAATCATTTAGATTAATTTACACGTGTTCGATTCATTAGGATTCTCTCACACTTGTACAGTTCATTTTGTTTCAATCACACTCGTTCGATTTATTTATTAAATCATATACATATTTTTCAGCCAAAGTTTTAATAAAAAAAAAACTGTTGAGGCCTAATGCATAAATGTCCTAGAGAGCTAATTTCAAGCAACATAAACTGTACCAAACGTATAAATATATTTACAATTCTAGAAGTGTAATAAAAACATTTAATTTAAAAAAAAAAAATTCTAAAATGTGCAAAGTAAATAATAGCGAGCAGTTCATTTAGATGCATTCACATAATTGATGATCTCTTCTCCTCACAGATGCATGAAGCTGGCTTTAGTTCATGACTTGGCTGAGTGTATTGTGGGAGATATTGCTCCTGCAGACAATGTTAGCAAAACAGAGAAGCACAGAAGGGAAAATGTATGATGGTTTTAAGTTTAATTTCACATTTAAAATATTTAGTTTGTGTACACATTAAACATTAAGAATCTTTCTCTTTAGGAGGCAATGGTGCACATCACAGGCCTGTTAGATGATGGCTTGCGGGAAGAGATTTACAACTTATGGGAGGTCAGTTAATGATCAAACCGAAATGACAGGACCAAGTTCCTCTTTTTCTTTTGGTTCAGAATGACATTTTAACCTGGACTGCATCCCTCATAGGAGTATGAGGCTCAGTCCAGTCCAGAAGCCAAACTGGTGAAAGAGTTCGACCAGCTGGAGATGATAATACAAGCTCATGAATATGAAGAGTTGGAGGGGAAACCTGGAAGACTCCAGGAGTTCTTCACCTCCACTGAAGGTTTGATCTTGTTTTCTAATTTCTACAAGCTTAGGATCTAATTAGATAAGTAATTCTAAGAAGAGCAAGCAAAGTAAATTGTCTTAGATGTGCTCAACAGTGACCGTTCACACACTCCTATGAAGAACTCCAAATGAACAAATCGATTCACTCACCACACTCTACAAATATTTGCATATTTTTGAATAGGCCATTTTGCAATAACTTATAGTTTTCATACTTGCAATTATTGCTTTAAATTAGGGGTATAACGGATTGTAGTTGATCCGTACAGACCCGGTCCAACCGTTCGGCACGCATTTGCAAAGTTTGACCATCATAAAGTAAAAGTTTACCATTTACATTTTATATTTGTTTTTAAGTCCTGCCAGTTTATCATTTAAGCACAAGAAGATGACAAAGCAACAAAAGACAAAATTGGCTTTAATTAATATTAATCATATTTCATTGATACAGTGAACACTCTGCAGTGCTATTTTACATTTGATGATTACATTTATTGAAGTACTTAAGGCTATCAATGAACCTATCAATGACTCAAAAAACACAGTATGATCCGAACCATGAGTTTTGTGATCTAATTCACCGCTACTTTATATTGAATATTGCTATTGATCTAGATTAGGGATGTCAAACTCAATTCTGTATGGCCACATTCCTGCAGAGTTTAGCTTCAACCTTAAATAAACACACACTATCCAGCTACTCAAGTCCTTCAGGGTTATTTGAAAACTACAGGTGTGTGTGTTTGAATTTAACTCTGCAGGACTGTGTAGCACAGAACTTGATTTCACCAGTGCAACATGTTCCTGGATCAACATCCTTGTTGATCCTAGAACAACAATCCAACCAGCCAATCAGATTTGAGGGACAAGTTTACGGTTCATGTCAAGTTTAGGTTTACAACCAGGGTTAAGTGCTTCTACATCAGTGTGATTCACCTATACCTTTTAGGGATAACTTTAGTGTAGGGTTAGGGGCAGGGATATGGTTAAAACTAAAATTTCGGAACGGAATGTTGTTCCAGGATCAACGCGTCGAACTCTGCAAAATCAGGACGTGCGAGTTTAGCACCCCTGATCTAGAAAGATAGGACATACACTAACTCTTTTGACTGCTGTATGACTCAGATGTGTTTTCCCCTCTCAACACAGGCAGGTTTCATCACCCAGAGGTATTGAGTCTGGTGAAGAGTCTGAATGAGGAAAGAGCTCGCCACATCGCTGCCAAAGGAGATAATGCTACTGAGAAGACCACTGACTCAAGCTCTCACACCCTAGCAACACCATGACCTCCATTCCTGTCAGGCAATGAAGCTACCTCCACACATCTGTGCACAAGAGTGTTAATTTAGTCGAGATATTCTGTTTTATTATCTTATTTCATTGTACAGAAGCATGGTTTGTGGCTGTGTGATGTTCTCGTTTGTTTGAAGGACATAGTTTGTTTCCACGGTTGTAATTTTATTAATAGAAATCAACCTTTTTATTAAAATCAAATGGAAATACTGTATGTGAAACTGTGTTTTTTAACCTCACAGAAGTTCTTTTCTTTTGATCAGTATTTTACTGCCTTCCTGTATTACATTTTTTACTAAAAAGCATATTTTATGACCACTGAACCTGATTTTAATACTATGTTAAACGCAATGTAAAGGGAAATGTAAACAACCCATCTTGCAATAATTTTAACAACTTTCAAAATATGCTTGTAAACATTATCAGTTCTACAGTTCTGAAATTTTGACAGAAAAGATGAAAGTAAAGGCAACGAAAAAAAGTGAATCGAGAGACTTTGCCACACTTTAGTGTCTTAATGATGAGGGAACAGTAAAACGAATCCTCATGTTATGGTTTATGATTTCAGTTCACATTTATTTCATGACTGATGAGCCGGGACTTGGTGACTTTGCAAAAAAACGTTTAATGATTAACGTTATCAATGAACGCAGCCCAACACAACACTTTGAAGAAAGATTTTGGTTATGAAATCCTCTTCCTTAAAACAACAATTGACTTAAATGTCAATGTTAAGTATGTAAAGCTGCAACACATTTTACACAAATGTATGAAGAAAAGATAATGCTATACATTTTTGGTCAGTGACAATTATTGTTGCCAATTCATAATTCACACCATGCATTTTAGATAAATTAATAGACTGCAGTAAAACACACATCCTTAATTTGCTGTTTGCATCTGTCATCAGCAAACATGTGCTCTAGCTGTGGGGTATACAGCAGGAAAAGAACCATTAACAGATTCATGACAGGAAAAAAGCAAGTTAACATCCATTTAGTTAAACATTCTTTCAAGTACTTCTCTTAGGATTGGATATTCAGCTGTTATTTTTGGTCCTGGAAATATATCATGCTTTGTTGTTGTTAACGAAATGTTAAGTTAGTTTAAATAATGATAAAGTAACGCAGTCTCCTTGAAAAATATGCATATTTTAAAGAAAAGTTAAAGAATGAACATGCTCCACTTGGTTGTTTTCCTTCCGTACAAAAATAATAAGTATTTTGCACGGCTAATCCACCAGCATACCTCTGAAGGCGTGTATAACCGTCTTGGTCCACCAGAGCAATTTTCACTGTGGTCTCCAGACCACTAGGAGGCATCATAGTTCCACCTGTAGACCTTTAACATCTTCAGCATGAGCGTTCACTGCTCTCAGTTACGTTGTTAGTAGGGGTGTCCTGGGCGCTGGCATGGGCCGCTGATGACAGGACCTCTTCAAAACTTCCCGCACCTCCTGTTCCTCCAACCTTTGACTGCTCACAACACAAAACTCTCATAACATGGCATAGTATAGTATGTCGACAAGTTGAAAACTCCCAATGATAAGCTGATCAATTATTAACAGCACTGAACTGAGGGACAAACAAAGTTAGTGTTTGACCACTAATAAGGTCATTTTATGCCAGGCTTACCTTAATGTTTGAAACTGTGCTTTCGACTTTCTCCTCAAAGGACTTGAAACTAGGCGAGTTCCTGTGGAATGAAGACAATTTCGTTTAACACGTGATTTCACCAACCCTAATCTAACTTTAAACTTGGTCCACTCAAAAGGAGTCCTAACATCCTCTCCGGGTTTTTTTGTTGTGTGATGAAAAAGTTGGTACATGCAGATATTACCATTATTTACAGTTTTTTTAATGCAACAAAACCATGACGGTATAAATCGGACTATATTAAACACTCAACCTGTAGTGTACTGTTTTATATATGCATATGATATATGTGGTATCATCATATGCTTTAAAAAGTTTTATTAAATGCAATGAAAGACAAAAGATGCAAAGCAAGCTGTCACACATATTTACCTCATTGCAGGCATGCTCATTGAATGGCGTATAGAATAGCTGTCCCATGAAAGCATGGCCAAGCAAAAGAGAGGTTTCATCATAATACATCATGGACAAAGAAATACATAGCAAATAAGACACATAAAATGCTAATAATTGAACAATTGTTATAATTCTAGTTGCATTAAGTTTCACTACATCTACTGTACACCACCGTTCAAAAGTTTGGGGTCGTTTCGATTTTGTAATTCGTTCCTGTGATGGAAAAGCGTCATTACTCCAGTCTTCAGTCTCATGATCCTTCAGAAATCATTCTAATATGCTAATTTGCTGCTCCAGAAACATTTCTTATTATGCTGGTATTTAATGAATGACTGAAGCAACCAATGAATTGACTCGGAAAAAGATTTTGATGAACGAGTTCGAACAGGAGAGTCACAAACGCGCATCACAGAACAGAGCAAGGCAACCATTTGAGCTTATAAAACTTAAACTTTTTTATTTATTTATTAAATGAGCTATCGTTTCAATTGATAAGACCCTTATTCATCATCTGGAATCGTTTAAAGCCCTTTGAACACTTTGCAATTTGAACTGAAACTCTCTTTTGGACCTTGAACCGTTTGGTTCCCATTGAAGTCCATTATATGGAGAAAAATTCTGGAATGTTTTCATCAAAAACCTTAATTTCTTTTCGACTGAAGAAAGAATGACATGGACATCTTGGATGACATGGGGGTGAGTAAATTATCAGCAAAAGTTTTTTTAAAAGTGAACTACTCCTTTAATATTTTTATAATTTTGTAACAACATAGATGTATTTACTGTCACTTTGTATTAATTTAGTGCATCGATGGTGAAAAAAAAAAATTAAATTCTTTCAAAAATAAAATTGTGACCCCAAACCTTTGAATGGTTTTGAACTTTTCAATGGACTATATGTATAACTATGCCATAAAGGCAAAGATTTCTGTAATAGCTATACTAGCAGTAGGCTATGTGAACTGGGTAACTGTACAGATCATTTTTCACTTTCTGTTATGCATAGAAACTAAACCACGTGCTTGATAAAAAAAACATCTACTCGAAGCAGGTGGAAGAAAGGGGTTCTTCTATTTATCAAAGAGTATGCATTATTTGTCATAAATAGTTCACAAAGAAAAGCAACAGATGCTGATTTAGTAAACAACATACAGTCAATGTGGGAGACAAAGAAATGATTGTGGCTTTAGATCTACATTGATTTGCTGAAAAATTAAAATAAAATAAGGCCAGTCTATAATGCTATGCCATAGTCTCAGACATTGAATAATTTCCGATCTCATATGATCTATTCCAGAGTTAATAACTCCACACAATGTTAGAACCAATGTTAGGCTGACGCTCATTGAAACTGTATTGAAATATTCATACTAACTGCTGAGATATTTGAATACCCCTTCACACCCATATTGATTATTTATGGGAGTCCTGTCTGTAAGTCAGATTTAGTTTCAGCACCATCACTGTTCTCATGCATCATGCAGATGCTAAAAGAAAAGCAGCTATCGCTCATCTCTATCTGGGATCTATGAACACAATATCTTACCCAATGGAATGCGACCTTTGTTGCGCATCAGAGACAGGGAAACAACATTGTAAATTATTTTTGCTGACAGATTATATGCCATGCAACATTTGGTCATATGAGACTCAAAACCACAGTTTGTGTTCTGCCAGAACAGTACAAACCATAAAATGCATGCAGTTCTCACGTTAAGAACAACTATACTGACAGAACTTTCAGGTCAATTCACTGGACATAAAATCAGAGAAATTTATCATATCATAATTATACAGTACAAACTTCGACAGCAGTTGAACCCCATGCAACTGATTTTGTAAATGGATTACAATACAGAGGTCATGAAAAATATTTGGACACTCAAGTATGAATATCATTGCATTAGGAAAAAATATATATAAACCAAATGATGGTTGACCTTTTCTCAGAACTAACTTTTCACACAGTTCACACAAATCAACAATTTGAACAATTGTTTTGTGATTTTTTTTTTTTGCTTTAAAAGTGTGCATCTAATGCAATGGCATTCATACATTTTTAAGTGTACTTTTTAGGGCCACTGTATATTAAATTTGCTAATGAATATTAACCGTTCCCAATGCTGCCATTTTTGGGCTGATGAAGTACATAGCACTCAGGACTGCACAACAACAAGATTTATCATTATTTAAACAAAATAAAAAAGTTCATTTTTGAAGTAGAAGATATTGATGAAATCCTGAGAAGCAAAAAGCATTACTTGTCATCCAGTATGAACTGTATCATCATGCGCTCTGCTGCTATAGCTAGGAGCCGATGAGCATGCAAGGATACGCATTGTTCTTTGAATGTTCACTTAAAACATGAGGTAGAAAACCCCCCAGACACATGCAGAGAGACAGCGTCACACACTGGCAACCAAACACACATACCTCATGGGATACAGTACCTGAAGGCCAAACATGCTGAAGTAAAATAAGGTAGGAGGTATTGGATCTACAGTAAAATCAACACTATTTTGCTAAAGCAGAGGCAGGATTGAGTAATAAATTAGAACTGGGCTTCATGCATTGATTTTTCATTAATGAATACAATTGTTTTAAAAGCACTAATAAGAGCATACAACATTATGAATATCCTTTAACACTTATATTTTTGAGTTATCTTCCAGTAAAAAATACCTAAACAACCTTAAAACAAGAAACTCTCATTTGATAGGCACTAATAATAATGCATAGAGTTTCGACACAATTTATATATCTAAATGCGTATGTGCAAAAATATACAGGTATTCATATATATTAAGATTATTAGAAAAATATAAATGTATAACATACATTCTGACAACAGTTCTATTATAGTACAAAATGTTGCTTCTCAATATCTTGTTTTAAGAATATATATTGATTTTTAATATACTGATTTTCTGCAGTGTTTAAGGTGGCCCTCTTTAAAGCATGACCATTATAAAATAACTTAAACAAACTGTCATTAGTGAATCATTTATCACCCTGTTGTAGACTATTACACTTCTGAAAGCATCTATTGTCACTGAAAGTCTCAACCATCCAGAAGGCAGTGAAGAGGAGCTTGTAAATTCTTCTTCTCTGCCAGCTGGATCTGCCTCCAATCTGGCCCGCTGAAAGCTGCTTAAATGAGGCTTACATAACACAAACACGCCTCTCAAACAGACTGTCTGAGGTAAACGCCTCAAGACCACTGCCATTTCACTGTGCAACATATAATGTGTGAACTATGTGTTTGTGAGATCCCTACAGGAAAAGAAAAATAAACAGGAAATAATAAATTAAGAGGCAAAGGGGGAAGGGACATTGTACCTCATATCCCCGAACTTCCTGGTGATGGTAGTGCCCAGGTTACTGAAGGCCGTTGAGGTCCGCTGTCCTGCCGTGGCCAGGGTCTCAGATGTCTTTTTGTATCTGTACAAAAATAACAAATACTGTCTGTCACTGATAAATAAAATAGAACCAAATATTTCAGAAAAAATATATATTTCTGAAATCTGAGATTCCTTTATAGAAATCTTTCTTTTATCCTGAATCCAATTATTAAACGTTACTGAATTTAAAAAGAAGCGTCCCCTTTTCAGGATACTGTAGTTTTAAGGAAAATTGTATATATTTATATATATTTTTTCATGCTTGTTCAATGAACCAAAAACAACTATTGCATATGCACCTGTGGAACAGTCCTTAAAGGGATACTCCACTTTTTTTTTTGGAAATAGGCTCATTTTACAACTCCCCCAGAGTAAAACAGTTGAGTTTCACCGTTTTCAAACGCATCCAGCTGATTTTCTGATATTTAGAAAAATAGCAGTAGCCAGACAGTACCTGGTCTCATTGATTTTTTAGTAGGAAAAAAATATATACTATGAAAGTCAATGAGACCAGAAAATGTCTGGTTACTGATATTCTTCTAAATACCAGAAAATCGTCTGAATGGATTCGAAAACGGTGAAACTCAACTGTTTAACTCTGGGGGAGTTGTAAAATGAGCCTATTTCCAAAAAAGTGGAGTATCCCTTTAAGACACTAAGAGTTCACAGGTAGTAGACAAAGACACAAAGTTCCAATAGGACACTAAAGAGACAGGTATGTGAACATGCATGAGGACTGCAGATGTGGCCAGAGCAATAAACTGCAATGTCTGACAGCGCTACAGATCGTCCTTGCAGTCCCAAATCACATACATGACCAAACAGACATGTTAGAGAACCTGCAAGCGCCATTGTGTAAGAGTGGAGTTACATCTCACAGCAAGAACTGACAAATCTACTGCAGTCCACAAGGATAGACTGTGCCTTTAGCCCCGTTGTACCCTTTATGGTCAATTATTTAGTGTATGTTACAGTGCATTAAACATGGCATTAAAATATTAGACCAGTTCCCAAAGGAGACTGGAGAACGAGAACAGACTTTAAACCAAGTATCCAACAGGCTCAAAAGGTGCCTTTTCTGAATTATAAGCAGGAAGAACTTTACTTCACTTTTTCTATTTGATCTCATACAAAACAGGAAGAAATGCTGCTTCAATATAGAGAATACAAGAAGACAGTCCACAAAGGGAACGGTAGATTCATAATGCTAATTTCACTGAAATTTCACTGGTATCTGAATTTTGGTGTAATAACCTTAAACTTTAAGATTACATGGGTCACAATGAAAACCATAACTATTTTAATTGATTTAAATTGGGGACACACACACAGACACAAAAAAACAAAACTTTTTTTGTGCGTCAAATCCTCCTCGTTGAGCCTGGATAAATATGGTTAAAAAGTATTTTTCTCCATCATTATGGTCATGTGTCATAACCGCCAGTATTTTCTTCTTAAAAAAAGGTGCATGACTGTAGTCACAATAAGCCACAACGAAAGATGACATTAATCACAGGGTTTAGCAAACACTACTGTACTTACGCAGTGCTGCTCTGCATGTCATACCAGCTCTTGCTGAAGTTCTGTCGTAGTTCACTCAAGGGTGTGATCCCTAATATCTGTTTCAACTCCGAGTGACGTTTTTCTTTGGAGGCCAGGACTTGTTTCAAAGTAGTGATTTCTTCTTCTAACTGACAGAGGAAAAATAGGTCTGAGAAGCTCTTGTGATGCTCTTCAGATTTACATATAACAGCTAGAAAATGTACAACTGAACAACAAATAATGCAGTTTTAATATGAATTGTCCACTCTTTTTGTCATTTCTGTCTCACACACAAACTGTGACACAGTTAACATGAGCCTTACGTGGCTTAATGGACTGTGAAGATCTGGGGGAATCAAATAGCCCAGAGAAAAAAAAGGAAAAGCTTAGTCACATGATTTCCAATCAATGGTGCATGTTCTGGACGAGATAATGCAGACCGTTTGCACCGTAAATTTCAGTGACTACAGTACAGTAAACTGGATGTCAATACTAACCTAACACAAGCTAACTACACTTTTTCACAGATAAAAGTCATTTTTAAGGGTCAGAACAGGTATACTGTATCTCCTTTGCACTTTTTACATTGAGTCACAACATGCAAAGAAGGAAAATGACAGGTCTGCAGGATTTGCATAACATGCGAGACAATTTCTGCTTGAGCTTTGTGGCCTTTCAGTTCACAGACTAACAAAGTTTCTAACGATAAAACAGCTCTTAATGTGCCTGCACTACACCTCATTTTCCTAGTTTACAGCACTAATACATTGGGGAAAGTACCTTAGTCAGTTCATTCTCCATTTCCTCTCGCTCCTCCTCTGTGACAGTGTTGTTGAGGTCCACCTCTGACACCATGTCCTCATCCACTTCCTTCAGAGACTCTTTGTCCAATAAACCTGGAAATAAATGTACAAAAATAGAAGAACAAATGTTACTGCTAACATGTCCCAGTCATTGAGAACACATTCTTTCACAGAAATATCTTGTGTAAACTCGATCCACCATTGCTAAAAGGATGACATTTAAGCCAAAAAGTCTCAAACTCATCAGTAAAGGATAAGGGTATAATGAATCAGATTAGTTATGTATTCCGTTAATATACTTATTTATGCCAACCTGAAAATTTACATGTGAATCAGCATCACATGATCATTCAGAAATCATTCTAACATGCAGATTTGCTGCTCAAGAAACATTTCTTATTGTTATCATTGTTGACAACAGTTGTGCTGCTTAATATTTTTGGGGATAACATTTTCCCCCAGAATACTTTAAAGACTGTAAAGTTCAAAATAATGGCATTTATTTCAAATAGAAATCTTTTGTTCGATTATAAATGTCTTAACTGTCAAATTTGATCAATTTAATGCATCCTTGCTGAATAAAAAGTAAAATGCCATTTGCCAATACACAGAAACTATACGCTTCAGTCAGTGTGACAACAGCAGTAAAGCCTTTAAACACATTTAACCATCACCGTCTGTAATTATCCTGCCTCACCCCTGAATGAAGGTGTATTTTTGCAGTTCTATT
Organism: Cyprinella venusta; assembly: GCA_038021265.1. Classification (NCBI taxonomy): domain Eukaryota; kingdom Metazoa; phylum Chordata; class Actinopteri; order Cypriniformes; family Leuciscidae; genus Cyprinella; species Cyprinella venusta. The sequence continues at coordinate 27,099,384 of CM075876.1, forward strand.
GAAAGCTTGTACTCAAAAAGACTCACATGCCACATCATCACTCACCTGAAGGTAACAGTTATAATAGAGCTTTACATGTTTCCTTCAAATAGCTAGTTCACCCAAAAAGGATTTACTCAGCCCTCATTTCGTCAAACCCATAAGACGTAAGTTCATCTTCAGACATTTTTGGGTCCACTACCTCTTTAAGATCAGTAGATCACATTATAAATCCTAAGAATTGGTCAACTGATTTACAAATAGATGGTATTTTTATAAGCATTATGGAAGTATGATTTGAGACAGCAAAAGGCTGATTTCATAATAGCTGACATGCTGACACATACTGACCAAAACTGTAGTATTCTCTAATGCATTTGAGGACTAAAACCTAGCTTACTAAAGTAAAGAGAAGAGGACATGAAAGTAATATGGTTTTATTACCACAACTATCACTGAAAACTCAACCCAGTTCCCGAAAATCCAGTGTATCCGTTTCAGTACTGCAAGACATGCCTGACATAGCTTACATAAATAAACATTTTACATTAAGTGTTTATTGTAGCTTGAATTATTTGTGAAATAATTTAGACTGTGAATACTTTTACAATTAATTTAAGACAATGGTCTTCAAAAGCATTATGTTGGAGAATCAAAAACTAAACCTCACAAAGGCCAGACAATGAAAGCTCAAATGATGAAGCTCTAATGCATTTGATATGCCTCCTGTAATGCGAATAAACCTTGAGGTTGTTTTTGCCCAGAAGGAAACAAGAGTCACATCTCGGAGGTCTGGTCAGTCATTACTTGGGAAACTGATTAGAGTGCTGTGGTATGAAACGCGTGATACACTTTCACAGGCTAATGCAATCAGCAGGTAAGAGCAAAGCAGAACGGTTTTAGCAAAGAAACATACTCAGGAATGAGATCCCAGATTCATCATTTACACCACACACAATGCCGTACAGAAGATCGTATCTACATGTTTAAAACTAAAGCAAGATGGTTCAGTGCTTCCAATAAGTCATTACCTTCAGACTAAGTATGTTATGCCTTTTCACTGATCATCATCTGTCATTTCAGCACACAGTATAACCTATTTTGATTTTCAGGTCTCATTAAACACCTTTTACGTCATGCCTTATAATTGTTGTAGGCTAAGTTTGAGAAATAGCATGGATAAATAAACCTTATACATTTCACACAATTTGTTATTAAAAAGGCCTTTTTAAAGCCTAATTTATGTCATAATATGAACAATTAAGGTAACATTTTATTTCGATAGTTCACTTTAAACATTCTACAAGTAAATTTGCAACTACATGTCAACTAGCAGTCATTAGTGTATTAATAGACTGTCTGCTAACACTTTATTTTGATGCTCCCCCAAGTGACATATAGTATAGTAAGTAGAATATGTCAAGTAAACTTCTACTAACCCAAACACCTAACAGTCTACTGTAACAAACTTCTCCTAGACTTTGTTTGAGCCAAACACAGCTTTCTTAGGGCAATCCAAAATCATAATCCAACAGGCGATGGGTCAAACACAGGCAAACAGTCAGACAGGGAAATACGGGAAACCAGGGATAAAGACAAAACACTAGTAACTAAGAAACGCAGCGTCACACTAAACAAGACTTTGCAATGAATTCCAGAAAACACAGAGTTCATCAAAATAAAGTGTAACCACAAAAATAGATTTTCTCAGCACATATTAACGTAATTATTTGTGAACAAAAATTTTGTGGCCATTTAAACGCCAAAAAACCCCAAACAAACAAACTTTTTTATGCATTTTCGTTCATTTACAATGACAACAATGCTTTGGGGGGTATTTGAAAATGCCAACTTTTGAATTTGGATTTCAAAGTACAAGCTTTTGAAAATGATCTGCTATCAACAGTGACGTCATGCGCACGAGTATTACATGTTTGGTCTATATGAGTGTAATGTTTCTTTACAAAGTGAGTTCGCCAACTACTGGCCTGGCATCCCGTATTTTTGCGGATCTGAGTGAACAGAAATTATTTTGACAATATTGTCGTCTGTACGCAAAAAATTCAAAGGAAAAATGTATCCGTTTTTAGTATATCATTGTCGTGTAGCTAAACGTACCCTCAATTAAATAATCAGCATATTATATCATTTAACTAAACTTTTTAATTTGGTAACAGACTTACAAAAAAAACATGGACAAATTAGATTTGCCTGTAAATTTTTGTCTGGATATTTAAATGTCATATTATGATGTAAAACAGTCTCAAACATAGCGCATGTGGCTGACATTTAAAGTATGAAAATAATCAGTATGACGCATTCAGAGACACATGTCCTCAAAATGACTTTTTCAGAGGAAAATCACTGATATTAAGATAACACTAAGACACTAACATGACACTACAAGAAAAAACTATTTGAGACACTGCACACACCTCTAGGTCTTCGGTCTGTAAGATGCTTTATTTGCTTTTAGATATAATCGATTTTTTTTTTTATATATATATAGATCAAAACTGAGGGCTCGATCTTTGAGCATAACTCAGAAGAAAAGCAATTATTACACAGTTCCACCGCCTCATTGTTCAGGTTGCCTAGTAACTTTCCTGATGCCTTGCGTCATCCTCCCAATTATCCCATGAATCAGATTCCCTAAATCTATTTAAGGGTCTGTGTCTCGAATAAGAGGAAGTACAGAGGATCATTTTCACGATAAATATGTAAAATAATACTCTTTTTATTCCATTGCCTTAATACCGTGTCTACAGACAGACACTGTGTGTAATCTTTGTTGAAGGTTTATTACCGGGAAAATGGAGAACTGCGTGATATTGAATTGCTTTACTCAACACCACCAAGATGAAATGCGGAGATATCGGATTTAAGCCGAGATCGTTGGAAAAAATAATGCTATGATACAAAATGATTCTATTTTAACACCAATTAAAATAAAAACATGGTTCCTGCTGAAAACCCCCTGCTAAATCCTGATTCTGATGGTTCATGGTTTCTACCTTGAATCTAGACTAACTGACCCTAAGCTAGATAAGCAAAGACAACTTCAAGTGGTTGTTCATCTTGATCATCAACATAAATCTGTAGAAACCTATACGGAAGGAATCATTCTTTCGAATTGGTTCTTTTTTACTGAATTGGCTAAATCAGTTCATTGAAATGGACTACTTGAAAGAACTGATTCGCTGAAATAAGTTTGGCTTGTCATGACTCAAGTATCATAATCAACTCCTCCATATTGAACTTTGCTGACAAGCCTTCGCGTATTTTCTTTTTGTTCAATTTTTGTCATTAACGGGCCAATCAGAGTTCATCTTTCTCAGGTTCTTATGTCTGGGTGAGTGAGTCAGAGTCGTGTCATGGTGTTCAGTGTGTCATCTGAGTAACTAAGTGTCCCTTTAGGGCAGTGTGCTAGACGGTTCAGCTTCTTCAAGCTCACTGGACTATGCGCTACTATTCTGTCTAACCCTCTCAGTGTCCTCGTTTTCCTTCTTCACTCACAAAGAATGCCTTCACTGTCCTCAAAGAAAGATTGCAAAGTGTGGAGGAGGAGGCCATTCTTATCCTCATCAGATGAAAAAAAAACCATACTGTCATCACCCACTTAGAGGAATGAAAGACAATGGCTTTCAAACACAAACCAGAGATGTCAGAGTGGGGGAAAAAACTAACAATCTTGGGTAAATCTATGTATAACACTGCTGACAATTGATTAAACCAATTAATCACTCATAATACTCGAGTCACAATACTCAAAACCAATACTACTTTTAACATCTACAATACTATAACAAAACAATACTCAATAACAATACTATTGTGTTAATGCATTTAGTTGCCTAATGGAAAGAAAACTATAAATAATAGCCAATAATAATAACGATTGTTCAGCAATTTGTGTGAATGACTTGATTTATCTCAATGACACAACAAACTATCAATAAAAATCCAAATTCTGAACTTAATGCAAACCTACAAAAAAATTAAATAAAATGATTAAATCAATTGCACATATTAGTGTTATAGGCCTATTAGTATTATTTATATACTATTATAGTATTTTTTTTAATGTTTTATTCAAATAATATGTAATAATTGTAATAATATTTTTAATAATTATATTTATAGTTGAATATTATATTTTATTAACATTTTAAATAAGCTTAATATTTTTTTGTTTTGAATTAAATTTTGGCTTGATATTCAGAAATTTTGTTAAGAGCTTTTGTCATTTTATTTTAAATATTTCTTTTTTTAAAGAACTTTAGTACTTCAGCTTACAAACTTATTTTATTATAGTTAACACAGCATTTCTCATTCTCATAAGTTTTATCATCTAATATTTATTTCATTTTAGCCTTATATCAATTAATGGAAATTACTTTTAATAGTTTTAGTTTTAGTTAACATGCCACCTTTAATTGGAACTAAACAACAAGTCCTAAAAGTGTGACCACTGGAACAAATCCAGCTTTATTCAAAAAATAACTCCACTTCAATAATGCAACACAATCAATCCGGAGCTTGAAAGCAGTAAAATTTAAGAGCATGGTTTCAGTGAAGAATTGCGTCATTTCTGGCCTTGCCGAAGTAATCTGTGGGATTTCTCCTTAGTGATTATCTGACTGGATTTAATTCCGTCTGACTGCTGCACAGAGACACGACAGGACAGTATTTAGTGACTGGCAGGAAATTCCAGATGGTGAGTGTGCAAAGTGTGTGTAATGAGTTGTTTTTATAACTCAGCTAAGCTACATCCTTCAGATGACATGAGATGTTTCTGTGACCTACCTGCATGGAAAGTTTCTCTGTCTTCTGTGGTTCAGCAAATTGAAAATAAGAAGAACAATGCATGAAATGATTCATGAGCTGATGATACACCAAATCCAAACAGATTTACAAATGGCACTCAAAGAACATGCAAACAAGCTGCATTCAACAATATCATTCAAAAACAAAATGTACACAGACATGCATATCAAACCAATGCTGACTCATTCAAGGAACCTCGACATGACATGCATTTTTGAAGAACAAAGAGTCTGTGTCTGTCAAATAATATCACAATTTTAGGGTTTAGCAGTGACTACAAGTTTTAAATGCGCTAAAGTCTAGGACTATTTCCATCTAAAAGCACCTAGGCCTATGTGACAAAGCTGTAGACAACCCATCAGCTCAGAAGTGGAAATGAGTGATCCACTTCCACACACACACAGAGACTACAGAGGTTGGGTCTGTCACATTCACTTTCATTACATTTCACAGCAAGCTCTTACCCCAGTCTATAGCTTCAGAAGTCAGTACGCTAGAGTACAACTCTGTGAAGTGTACGGTTAGCAAAAACAAACAGATATTAAAGGTTGAATACAAATGAACAATGCAGATGCATTGACTTTACTGATCATGTTGATTTAAATACATTTATTTAAAAAAATGAAACTACAACTACTACAAATACACAGTTTACTTTGTACTTTGCCATACTATACTATACTGGTTTCAAAAATACATTTGCTGAATTGAGACCTCCATACTACTACTTGTACTATTACCATTTCTTTCTCAGACATAGTAAGAGTAGTATAGTATGTTAGCAAATTCAGCAACTGGCTACATTTCCAGTTCACAAACTGAACTAATAGGTTATACTTAGAATTTTCTTGCATTTTGTCTAGTCAAATTATAAAAACGTGTATAAAATACATTATTCCATAAATTACCATTTAATTTAACTTTACTGTACCGTACTACTATACAACACTGCAAAGCTACACGTCAAATTCACATTTAGAGTTGTAAATGACTCAGCGTTAGCCTAGTTATTGACATGATTTCATTTACTATACTATACAACTTTTGTTACTGTTAGTTTCTGAATGTTTACTGTAATATACTAAATAGGTTTGCTCATGGAGCACATATGAATGGTCTTTTTGTTACAGGTGATAGTACATAGACCGGCCTTTCTCGCTTCAGAGCAAAAAAGGACCACAGTATACCAACGTGGAAGAAGTCTTATTACGCTGAGATAGATTGATGGAATTTATGACTTTTCATTGCCCATCCCTGCAATTAGAGTTTGTTGCATTACATTGGTGGAGCAATGCAGTACCAGGTGCCAACAGGATACTAGCCTACTGTAGCCTACTAATACAGTTTTGTTTAGTTAGTTAAATGCCAGCCAATTCACTGGTACTACCACTGTGACATATCTGGTCACAAGATTTCAATTATTTAGCTCAGGACAATCACGTGGAAACGAAATGGAAAGATCACATGGTTGTCCAGATCAGTGCACCTAAAGGAACATGAGAGGGAGGAGCTCCATCTAATTCTCTCATTTGTTTACGTGTTTTGGCAACAGATCCCTGGAAAACTTGATCACGTGTCTCACAATAAGCTCATGCACCTCATTAAAATGAAGCCTAAATGACTAGATAGATGACTTTTGAGCAGCTGATATTTATATAAAAGAGGACTATTGGGCTAGTCATGTTTTAATCCATTATTTGTGTTTTTCTGGTATGTAAACTTAAAACAAACAAAACGTGCCTCTTTAATTTAGAGCTACTCAAGTTATTCAAAGATACACAAAGTGAAACGAACACATTTCAAACACATTCCCAGTATTTTCACAGAACATAAGACATGAAAGTGATAGGAAAGTAAGCTCACCCTGTTGTCTGGGCTCCATAGCAGCGGTACTGTGCAAATTCAGGTCCAGTACAGTACACACACACAACCTCTCAGTTCAGACAGAAATATCGCGTCCTACACAACCGTTTCACACACGCTTCTGCTGTCAAAACCACGCCCATTACTAGGGCAGCTTCAGCCACAGACCAATAGGAGCGGCTCTAATTAGCATATTATGATTTAGTAAATATCCTAGACTGTTAAAAGAAAGACATTTTAAATATCAACAAGCCAAAGTTGCTAAAGACTACAACTGTTGTCCGATTCGTTCCTAAAGCACGTAAACTTGTATCCTTGAGGAAGTTGTAGTCCTTATCAAACGAATTGTTAGCAACATGGACTTTTTGTTTTGTTGTAAAAGACAACAGCTTCAAAATCTCGGTTTGATTTTGTGTAATGTTGTAACTTGTAACGTTAGAACAAAAACGGTTAAACATACTTTTTACTTTTACTACAATCCAAAATTGCTACTCTTCTAGCCCAAATGCAAATCCATAGGGAACCCATGGTTCAAAAATTATCTTCCGGGTTTTAGAGCAACAACCTGCTCTATGTAATTTATAATTATAATCAATAATAATCAAGTTATAAAACATAACAGTTATATTAATAAAAACAAGTTACATTTGAACAGTCAAATAGGATGTATAATTTTTTTAATTACTTTTTTTTATTACAAAGGAATGCCAGTTTGGCATACCAAAATGATGATGTCATGAGTGACACGTGTACTTGAGAGCAGTAAGGAGTTTACTGTCGGTTAAATTGTCCATGCGGTCAACAGCGGCATCTCCTGGTTAGACACGGGAAAAACAGGCTGGCCTTAGAACGCAATGGAGATTTAATATATTTAAAAAATTATAATAATAATTTACTACAAAAATAGAACAGAATAGGCTCAGTTTTCATTTGAAGTAGGGTATGCTTGTGTCAAGTTATGCAAAGCGCTTAATGATATGTAACAGAAGCTAATATTATTGATGTGACCATGGGAGCTTTTAGACAATTATGATTACACTTCCTTATTGTAATAAGGAAGTTTAAACAGCCCTTCTAGCATGGAAATACAAACACATCCCACAAAATAATACGGAAAGCACAAATGAAGAAGGCAAACAGGTTATTTGTAGCTGTTTACAATTTACATGAATGACTAATTGTGCTGAGTTTCTTCAATACAAGTTCCTTCATTTACAATGATTCTAAGCTTCACAAGTGTTGGCAACATACGATGTCACTCGAGTATTTTTTTTCTATTATTTTGACCACTAGGTGTCAGACTTGATCAAAACGTCCACTTATAAAGAACCACAGCAGCCCCAAACATGAAGAGATGGACGAATGATTTACTCACAGTGGACAGTGTGTTTATAATTAAAGCAATGAGCAATGATTGATATGACGGAAGGAGATTTTTTTTTTTTTTTGGAATTTTCTAATTAAATAGGCTGTAACTATTTTTTTCCATGTCCTCCCATGGCGTTTATATACAAATAAATATATCTATTTGAGAGAGTTAATGGAAAAAAAATGTTGCATTCATTTATTTAATTTTATATTTTTGACCAACATTGTATAAACCTCTATGCCATGTCATCATCACCACCGCATTTGACTTAAATCCCTGAGCAAAAGATGTAATCAAACTAAATCGCATTTGGTCACCAAAAAATAATACCTTTAGAACATGAAGAACATTTTTGTCATTACATTTAGCCAAATTTATTGCAAAAAAAACATTGCAATAAAATTAGATCCCACATCATTACCACAACTTAGGTTAAATTCTGATCTAATGCATATTCTCATTTGTACTTGCTCATGAGATTAATAAATATAAATGTTTTGAGGAGTTGTGCCCTTGTATATAGAAGATCCTTTTGACAAACTTTGACTTTTTATGAATTTTAACTATAACCACATTCACATTTAGTCATTTAGCATACACTTCATCCAGTAAATGAGAAAGCATCATTAATATGTCAATAATATTTTCAGCACCAAGTTTCAAGAGTAAGAACTACAATATACCAACGTGAGTCACCGTTTTATTGTATTAACCTGACAGAGATTGATATTACTTGTCACACTGCCATTAGTCTGGTTGGGCAGCTGGTACTGGTGTCAACAGGATGTCAGTCAGTCAGCTGACCTCAGGAAGCAAACCCCCAAACAAAGTGCTTAGACAGGCAGGAAATTGATTTGACTGGAATGTGCATTATCAGAGACTACCAGCAGGGAGGGACAAAGAAGGAATCCCGAGGAAACTGTGACTCAAGTGACATGTTGTAATCTCGGTTTGCTAATGTTGTCTGTGTCCAAAAAATATATATTCTAAACTGAATGCTTTAAATGCTCAAACCTGAAGGTCAATATCACTGTGCAGATGTAGGTTCAAACTTTACAAGACTGCAATCCTTGACTTGCTGTACTAAAAATGTTTTTGTGTTCCAGGGCAAAAATGACTGCCTTTTAAATAGCTTAAGTCTTTAATTATGCTGTATTATCACCAAATATTGGATTTAATCTTTTTGTCAGCTTGCTTTCTTTCATTAAAAACTAACGCACAGATGTGTGTGCGTGTGCAACTGTACATGTTGGGAGTTGGGAACCGCCCCCGGTGAGAAAATGTCCGGTACCCGGTAACTCTACCAGTAATAACAATATTAATTTAGTTCATAGTTAACGGTTCCTGAACGCTGTAACGTTAACTAAAAGTTGTTAAGACCTGTCTACGTGACTATGGCGGATGTTGGTGAGCCTGGGTCAGGTCAGTTTGAGTTTTTATTTAATGGAATTTGTTTACAGTAAAGAATACACAACAACATGATTTTGGTTTATACCACGGGCTGTTTAAATACTCGATTCTGATTGGCTGGAAGGTGTGCAGTAAAACCCTTTAATGCACAGGTAGTTCCAGTCAGTTTGATTACAGTTTGAAATGAATCCGCTTAGACTGTAAACCATAGACTGTAAAACAAACATTGGTAACCATAGTAACAGTTACGCTTGCAAACAGATTCAATTCATTCAAATAAATGCAATCCGATGGCTCTACTTTATTTAAAGTGGACGGAGTAGAACTAACGAGCCGTAACTTAAGAAAATAACCGTCATTTTTACATGTCTGTTAAAAAATTACACTGTTAACATCAGTTATAGCTTTAATTTCTTTTTAACTTGGCAAATAACCGTGGTATATTTGTGGTCCGCTTCGCGTCGGGTGGTTCTTAGCCTCTACGCCGTGCATTAAAATCCTTTAATGCATGGCTAGCCGTGGATTATCCCTTACTTAATAAACTTTATTTAAACTTTCGCTTGGAGTTAAGTGCGCACACTCTTTAACGTTTAGTTTAAGTTTATTCTTACCATTCTTTTTGTTTGTTTGTTTGATACGTCTGAGTCCCGTGCCGTGAGCTGGTGCACCATCCAAAGGGGTTCGCATGGGAACATTGGTTGTATATATATGGTTCCGGCGGGCCACAACCATTCTGTTTCTTCTCCGGGGGAACTCCAAGGACTTTTTTTGCTTGCCTTTCTTTTGTTTGTTTATAAGAAGTATATTTATTGACTAAAGTCATTTGATAATATTATTTGAGGTGTTTGTTTATGTATATTGGGTGTTTTTATATTCGTTTATTGTGTGTAATGTCCATTATTTGTCTGTGTATTCCCCTTTATGTGTTAATTATTCTTAATAATTTATTAAGAATTAGCAAATTTAGCTTAATAGTGTTCTTGTGGGTTCCTGCGCATGTGGGAGTGGAGGCTAATGAGGAGGTGGATAAATTAGCTAAGCAAGCTGTAAAATTCACAGATATAAATATTAAGTTGAATTTGAGTAAAAAAGAGGTTAAAGGTAAAATTAAAGAATTTATAAATAACAAATGGCAAGAAGCATGGAATAGTGGTAACAAGGGAAGACATATGTATAGAATACAGAATGTAGTAGGAAATGGAAGAAGAGTGTTTAGGAATAGGAAAGAAGATACTATTATTTCTCGTATTCGAATAGGACACACTAGATTAAATCATTCCTTGTTTAAAATAGGAAAGCATAAAACGGGTAAATGTAATTATTGTGATCAGGATGAAACAATTGAACATGTTTTAATTAAATGTGAAAAATACGTAATAGAAAGGTTAGAGTTTAAGAAGGAAGTAAGGAAGTTGGGTGTTGAATATTTTAATATGGAAAGCATTTTGAAAGAGCATAAAGAGCAAGATGAGATATTTAGAGCTATTATAAAATTTTTAAAAGCAATAAGAATAGATTGGAGAATTTGAGTCAAATGGTTTTTTTTTTTTTTTTTTTTTTTTCAATTTCCTCAAGCTATTTAGTGCTTCACACTCCAGTCCAGTTGGTGGCGGTAATGCACCGAAAGTTGGTTTGCCAACCGCCATAAAAAGCCATTAGAAGAAGAAGAAGATGTGTTAATTGGTGCTGCCACCAAGGTTTCTGTATGTGAGTTAGTGGCCTACCTGACCATGTCCATCCCTTAATGGCCACCATGTACCCATCTTCTGATGGCTACTTCCAGCAGGATAATGCACCATGTCACAAAGCTCGGATCATTCCAAATCGGTTTCTTGAACACGACAGTGAGTTCACTGTGCTAAAACAGCCCCCACAGTCACCAGATCTCAACCCAATAGAGCATCTTTGGGATGTGGTGGAACGGGAGCTTCATGCCCTGGATGTGCATCCCACAAACATTATTTGACCCCACTGACATTCATCATATGGACAAAAAACATTGCTTTTGTTTTGTGCTCCACAGAAGAAAGTCATAAAAGTTTGGAACAACAAGGAAGCGAGTCTGATGGCATTCCATAATATCAAAATATGCTTTCAGCCTATGTCACACAGGTGACGTGTCTAAACTTAGCTAGCAACAGCTGCTACTGCAGTTCAGCTGGCAGCTGCACCCAGGCCACATGATGACAGGGACAACAGCTAGATGAGAAAAAGACGACAGTATTTTACTCCAACATGTGGTCAGACTTCCATATTTGATCTCGCTGCACATACAAATCACTGCAGAAAGCTTTCATTCAGCAGAGACCACTGGTACCACACTTCCTTGAGGTAGATAGTCATCTGTAGTAGTGAGATTTTGTTGGGTGATAAACTTGTCAGCTTGATTTTCTGGCCTTACAATATGATCTAAAATAAACTTTAGAATAGCCGAGCAAAAGATTCACTTTTTAAAGTTTGGGGTTGGTGAGATGTTGAATAGTCAATATTATGAAATATTAGTACAATTTAACAAGCTGTTTTCAATAGTAATATATTTTATAAATGTAATTCATTCCTGTGATGCAAAGCTGAATTAATCTTCAGTGTCACATGATCCTTCAGAAATCACTCTAATATGCTGATTTGCTGCTCAAGAAACATTTCTGATTATTATCAATGTTGAAAACAGTTGTGCTGCTTAATATTTTTGTTGTAACTCTAATGAATATTTGAAGTGCATTATATGGAGAAAATCCTGGAATGTTTTAATCAAAAACCTTAATTTCTTTTTGACTGAAGAAAGAAAGACATGGACATCTTGGATGACATGGGGGTGAGTAAATTATCAGCAAAAGTTTTTTTTTTTTTTTAAAGTGAACTACTCCTTTAATGTCTTTTGGAGAAAAAAAATGACTGGACTCTAAACTTCATCTGTGTAGCACAAACTGTGCATTATGGAATACATGTAGAAAATACTTTTCTTGGCAAACACCACCAATTAAACGCAAGCGAGACCAAATGTTGGCAGCTCCATTTAATCCTCAATTAAATATGATAGACATATTTGCTGTCTGCAGGCCTGAATTAACTTTCTATTTCTGAAAATAAAGTGCAGCAGCAAATGTAACAATGAAAAATAAAATGACAATGTGCATTTAAAAACAAAACAAAACATAAATGTAACACAGGCGTTGTGCTATAGATTCAGACACATAAAGTCAGTATATTTAGGGAATCAAATATTACAGGTGTTTGGAAATCAATCACAGCAGATGTGCTCTCAAAATATAGAAAATGAACTCATTCATAAAGTTCATTCGAGTAAATTCCAATCCCATTGGTAAAAGGCACCGTCCGTGGAGACAAATATAAAAACAACAACACCAGATTGGCAGTCAAAGCTTTCAGTTGATAATGTTAGCAAGTTGAAAACAGCTAACATTCTGATTTTGACTGATTTCTGTTATGTCTTCCTCATTATGTAGAGATAATTCAGATATCTGCACTGGAGTGATAATATAGCAGATGTGACGAAATTCTCCCTGAGAATATCAGTGGCATTCACTACCAGCCTGAGTGCATCTTCATAATTGATTGTCTCCGAAACCCAATTGATATCTGCTTTGAAATGATACCTGGAAAACACATATAACCAGTGGCGTATAGGGCATTTCGCAAAAGTATCTCCATGCCTTAACACTCATATTCCCGATACTCCAGCCTGACCATGTTGCTATGGTTACAACCTTTCCTGCAATGCATTTCCCTTCACTTTTGGCTATCCTCCATATCAGCCTTTGTTTGAGTATTAAATGGCTAGCTCAAATCAAATCAACACATGACGGACGTTGGAGTTGAAGCTTTACGGGTTGCCTTTTGTTTAAATTTCATTGCATGTAGTGGAGTGAATGTTGCATGTCTAATGGTCACGGTTATATATTTGTTGGCATGCTACAGTAGGGATTGAAACAAACCCAACACATGGCAATGGATTACAGTGGATATGAATCTATAACACTGTGCAATATACAGCAGGGTTGCCTGTTGGGCTGATAGTCTCGAGCATCGTGTCGCTCAGTGTCAGTGTGCAAAGCTAAAATATACTACAAATGAACGTCAAAGTGTCCATATTATGGACATTAAATTTGAATGAACATTTCTAAGAGTTATACACACGCAATTAGAAAACATTACGCATCTAACAGTTTCTTCAAGGCATGCACTATGCTTCCATGTAGGGTTTGAAAGTCTGAGACCACACTTTATTGTTTAACATTATTTCACCATTTCTAGGTCACTAGAACATCTCTAATTAAATTTCTGATATTAATTATGTGAACTCGGTCAGATTGTTTTTTAAGCCATTGCAGCAAAAGATGCTCTTTGGATTATTCTCAAGACATGCTGGGTAACATGGTCATCAGAATTCACTCAAACGATTTTTAACCCCCTTTGGAATAACATGGTATTCGATGACATTAAGACATTGAATGTGCATTAAAAAAGTAAAGGTGAATTCTGACTTAATGTTGATTTGATAATAAAACAGGACTATTAAAATACTACTACTAAAATATTCTTAAATTCATGCACATTTTGCAGTTCAGCTTTTCACTGTAATTGTTACGGTGATACATTTCTTTATATAGAAATATTTAGTTCTTTTCTAACTTAATTTGTAATATATACATTTAAAAAAAATATTCAAAGTTTCTAATGTTTTTAAATACATTTTTTAGAATTGTTTACATATATATATATATATATATATATATATATATATACTATATACACATAATATGTAATATATACATTTTTAAAGATTTATTAAAATATAATAGTAAATGATGTGTAATTATATACATGTATAAACATTTAAAAATATATTAAAAATGAGTTTGAAAACAAATGTTAATATTATATATATATATATATATATATATATATATTTGTGTGTGTGTGTGTGTATATATATATATAAATATATATAATGTACGCATATACTATATATACTATATATATACTCTATATATATTAGGGCTGTCGAAAGATTATTTGTGATTATTCGCATAAAAAATAAAAGTTTGTGTTTACATAATATATGTGGGTGCACTGTGTATAATTATTTCATATATATACTGTATAAATACACACACATGCTTGTATATTTAAGAAAAAAAATAAAATATTTATATTTAATATAAATTATATTTAAATCTATATGCCGTATATACATGAAAATAATTCTTAAATATATACAAGCATGTGTGTGTATATTTATATATAAAATAATTATACAAAGTGCACATTATATTATAACACAAACTTTTATTTGGATGCGATTAATCGCGATTTGATCATTGATATATATATATATATATACACACACACACACACACACACACATTTAAAAATTAAGTTAGAAAACAAATGTTTTTAATAATAGAAATTATATTATCATCATAACAATTAGAGTGAACTAATTTAAATGTAAACACTAAATTAGACAAAAGCTAAATAGGTATCAGACTTTTGGACCCCAGTGTATTTTGTGTTTGGTTTACAGCTTTAGATTTGTGAAAACAGAGAGCTTGAACACTTTTACATGACACAGTACTGATTTGCATGACCTGGATGACCTACATGTCTTGGCGTGGAGCTCTGGGCTCCGTGTAATTCGGGACCTTTTGTTTTCCACAGTGTAGTAGACAGAAACGTGTTTTGTCGATCATGCAAATTCCAGCGGATGTTGGCACAGCATGAAGGGGGGGAGGGATCGAGAGGGGATAAAGTGGGACAGACATTAATTCAGCAACTCGCCATCATCAAGCACTAAACGCTTACAGATTATAACATCTGATGCACGTCATAAATAGATTAAAGAACAATATAATTCACACTGTGCGCCTCCACTGCATTACACATCCAGCAGGAAATTATGACGAGTCTAGTTCCATTCCTAAAAATGAACTGAATTCAAATCAGTTTGGGGGCTTATAAATAAAACATTCTAAAACGAAATCTCCTCAATAAGTCTTTGATCACGACGCCAAAGACGTCATGTGGAGGAGAGGGTCAATGTGCAATTGAAGATATTCACGAGACGCAACGAACAGGAAAACTGCACGTTGTGATTGTTGTATCTGTGGCCAGTGTTTGGTCACTTGGCACACAGGGCTATTTTAGGTTGCCTGTTTGTGTGTCCAGGTCCTGAGCAGGATGACCGAAGCTGAATCAGCACAGCCAGCGACCTGATCCCTGTGAGCGCTTCCTCCTCCGCTTACAGATGTAGTAGATAGGCAGAGCAAACAAGCCTGAAGAGAGATCAGTCACAACACAGGACAGCTCGGTCACACTGCAATCGTCAACCAATCTAGTCAAACAACCACAGTCTGAAGTAATGTGTACCAACAAGCTCTTTACAGGAAAATAGAAATAAGCTTATTTTTAAAATAAGTCTCTTATGCTCGCCAAGGCTGCATTTATTTGACTAACTGTAATAGTGTGAAATATTATTACAATTGTTTTCTATTTGTATTCAATCCGTGATGCAAATGATCCGTCAGCATCATTACTCCAGTCTTCACTGTCACATGATCCTTCAGCGTTTATCTGAATAAGAAATCTTTTGTAATTATATTATAAATGTCTTTACTGGCTTTTTATCAATTGAATTAATTTCTTTCAAACAAATAAAAAATAATTCTTACTGACCCCAAACTTTTGAACGAAGCTTTCTAAGTGAGATAAATGCTGTTCTTTTGAACTTATGAAAGAATCCTGAAAAATTTATTAAAAAGAAAATTGATAATAATCAGAAATGTTTCTTGAGCAGCAAATCAGAATATTAGAATGATTTCTGAAGGATCATGTGACAACTGAAAACTGGAGATATTCAGAAAATTCAGCTTTGAATCACAGGAATAAATTACATTTTATATATATATACATTTTTTATATATTTATATATTTTATATATAATTATTTATATATTTTATATATAAATATATACATATATATACACACACACACATACACACACAAATATATATATATATATATATATATATATATTATTTTTTTGGATATTTTTATTTGCAGATCTTATTACCATTATAAAGTAAAACAATATTTAAATTAAAATCTGCATGAATTAAATGCAATATTTTAACAATTATCATCAAGATGTATCTAAATAATTCATTCCATAATATAAAAATATCGATTTCTTGGGCCATAAAGTCTTGAATGACACCCGTATGGCTAAATATATAAATGCTATTTCTAGCATTTTGAAATTTGAAGGAAAAATGCTGTATTTTACCAACACTTTGGAATATCAAGATTCATAAGGATAAATGTCACAACCATTTGTATATTTTCATTATAGAACTCATTTTGTTAACAATTTGGGTGGGAGGGGTGCTTAATTGTCATAAAAATAATGATAAAATATCATTATAAAATCTTATTTGCTGGGTTGCAATATAACCCATGATGTTCCTGACAGGCTTAGGAACACTTAGGAAGTGTTACACAATCCTTACCTACGACCAAAGCCAGAGCTCCGAAGACCATCACGAGGACAATGACCACTGGAGCCACCAGCACTTTACTCACTGTGGAATAAGCAACAGAAAAGCATTCAGGCTCACAAAAACAAACACATTTGCAATTCTTATCTACTTCTGGACTAAAGAGAAATGGACGGAGTGCATTTGTCTTTCTAAGCAAGTCACTTGGTTAAAGTGAACCCTGTGGAACAAACACTTGTGTCTGCGATGTATGGATGGCTGGGTATCATATGGTTCACTGGACTAGCCTGAGGACGCCACACAAACACTGGCTCATGTAAAGTACACACACACAGATATGCAAACTAAAAGCAGATCATATCTCTGTGCCCTTACTCACTGGCGTTATAAGGAGGTTTTAAACCAGCATGGTCTGGATTTGTGTAAACTGTTCTTTCAGGTTCCCTAGTTGTGTCAGGACATTTTGTTTCTGTGACAAAAACTTAACATAGAAAGAGTTTGCCATAACCAACTTACTACAAACAGAGCCTCGGACCAGCCGGCGCAGGTGGGGTTTCTCAGGTAGGTAGCGGTACTTGCATCCAAACACACTTAGGTTGGAGGTGTGGTCCCCAAAGAAGCGCAGATGCCTGTACTTCTCCCCACATCGATAACAAAAGTTTGTGTTGCACTGTGTGCAGCTCATGTGATCACAGCCCTCCGTTCTCTGAATGTGAATCTGTTGGTATAGAGAAGACATAATCCTGGCAATGAGTAATCTTTTCTCAAAGATGCACCATCCAGCCATCTATTTTTTTTCTTCTTCCACATATTGGTTGCATTTCTAGCCAGATATAAGTGCTAGTGGGGCAGATTTTCCTGAATCTGGGCCAGTGACTGACATTTTCAATTAGTGAAAGCATAAGCTCACATAATGATAATTCAGAATGATTACACTGATCATTCCAACAAACAATGCACTTCTCCGAATTAAATGTTGAGAAACACGCTCTCAAAGGAAAGATCTCAGCTAAGCCCTCGGGTATCTGGCTCAGGTATGAAGGTATGTCAAACGCCCATGTGTCCTATAAAAGCACTGTGAATGCAAAGCACTAATGTCTGGATGGAAAACAGCAACGCCTTGTAGAGCTTGTTGAGCTCTTGAAATTGTGTCAGTGGAAAGAAAATGGTCTCAAGTGAACTTTAATTTAGGATCACTTTGCCCACACCCTAGTCTTCCTGCAATGCCATGTTTATTAACATCGTAATTAGAATTAGACAAGAAGAAAGGAAAAGAAATACCCCAGCAATCACAGAACTTTCCCCTAACGTTCCCGAATGGTCCCATGAGGTTATTTTTTTGGGAACCAAACAAGATTCTTACAGGAACGTTCCATGTAGGTTATTTTTAGGCTCCATTTTTATAACGTAAGGAGAATGATCCGGGAATGTTCTGGGAACCCAAAACTAACGTTCCCAGAACCTAAATTTGTTTGCTGGGACAATCCTTTTTCACTATCTCAAATGGGGGTACACTCCGTTTTTACACTGACTGAACTACGCATTTCCTATTCTTTTTAAATCAGCCATTTTGATTTCCTGTAGCAAGTCTACTTGCTTTTTAAGTCAAGTTTTTGGCATTAAAAATGTGATAGATGGGTTTTAAATTTACACTTTCCAACCAGACAGTTGATGGACCCCATTGACTTCCATTGAAAAAAACACTATGGATGTCAATATGGTCCATCAACTGGTTGGTTACCCACTTTCTTTCAAATGTCTTCTTTTGAGTTCAGCAGAAGAAAGAAACACTTGCAAGGTATGAAACAACTTGAGTAAATGATGACAGAATGTTCATTTCTTTAAGGCAATAGCTAACATAAATGATATACAATTCTTTTACAACATTTATTAATGTTTATGCTAATATCTACATATTCAATTTTATTTAACATTTTAAGTTGTATGAATTCACATTAATGTATCAAATGAACATGAATGAATAAGCAACAGTATATTTATTAATTAACATTAATAATTGCTGTAAAAAATGGCAGTTTTTACATTGTTAGTCAATGATACCCAATAGGTAGAGTCGGTCATTTGCATATAGTTTTGATAATACTTTACAATAAGGTTCAATTTGTTAACATTAGATTAACAATGGACAGCCAATTTTACACCAAAAGTTTGGAGTTTCAAAACCTCAAAAGTTTCAAATATCATGATCATGTGACACTGAAGACTGGAGTTGAAAATTCAGCCATCACAGGAATAAATAACATTTGAAATTATATACATTAAAACACAGTTGTGTAGAGTTGGTTCATTACCTTGCAGCGTGGGCACTTCTGAGCGTTCCTCTGGCCATGTTCGATGACGCTGGCCCAGTGACGCAACAGTTTGTCTCCTTTCTTGTAGTCTCGACACTTCAGGCCTTCATGCCAGGGCGCATGGCATTTAAAACACCAGACAAACTGGCACACCGTGCACTGAATCTGAGGGGGATATTTAAAGTCACAACAAACACAGACAGTTTGCTTACTCAAGAATGTCTTTTACCACAGAAAGTCACTCTAAATCAGAGTTTAGGGACATAACTCCAAACAACAGGGGAAATACCTAACCTTATACTTGTGTTCAATCTTGGTGGACGTCTGTTGGCTCCGACCCTTCAGGGAAGTAAACAGGCTGCACTGGGGACACGGTTTTGTGCTGGAGTCCAGTCTGCTCAGCTCCAAGAAGTACTTGTATTTTGCAAGCTCCTCACTGGTCAGGTGGGGAATCACCAAGCTCTCCTCCAAGTAACCACTGCACTCCGTGATGGGACACACCAAGTGTGCCCGACCCACGTGAACCTAAAAAGAAACCCAAATTTATGTCAGGTCAGAGGTCCTTCCACCGGAACTCGACTATCGAGTTTTAAATGTGGATATATTTCTTAGAAGGTATTTATTAACCAACTGAAGTCATATGGATTCATTTTATGATGGATGGATGGAAAAGGTTTTTGGAGCTTTATTCAATGCCATTACAAAGTCGGGAAGAGCCCAGATATTATTTAAAGGAGTAGTTCACTTTTCAAAAAACTTTTGCTGATAATTTACTAATTTGTTTCAATTAGTGCTGATAATTTACTAATTTGTTTCATCAAAATGAACAAATCTTTTTCCGAGTCAATTTGTTCGTTGAATGAACCAAATGCCAACTGACTCGGAAAAAGATTCGTTCATTTTGATGAACGAGTTCAAACAGGAGAGTCACGAACATGCGTCACATATTAAATGAGCAATCGTTTCGCTTGATAAGGCCCTTATTCATCGTCTGGAATCGTTTAAAGCCCTTTGAACAGTTTGCAGTTTGTACTGAAAGTGTCTTTTGGACCATGAACCGTTTGATTCCCATTGAAGTGCATTATATGGAGAAAAATGCTGGAATGTTTTCATCAAAAACCTTAATTTCTTTTCGACTGAAGAAAGAATGACATGGACATCTTGGATGACATGGGGTGAGTAATTTATCAACAAAATTTTTTTCAAAAGTGAACTACTCCTTTAATATAACTCCGATTGTGTTTGGCTGAAAGAAGAAAGTCGTGTATACTTAGAATGGCTTGAGGGTGAGTAAATCATGGGATAATTTACATTTGCGGGTGAACCATTCCTTTAATGCAATGTTAAGCCTTTAGATGACTCCATGTGCAGTTAAATATGTAATCCACCCTGTTTGAAAACGGTTAACTGCACAGTGACGTGTGGACAGTGATTTAGCGTTCTTGGAAATGGCGGGTTTTAATCAGTGATTACAAGCTAGTGCACAAGCAGCAGGAAGTCCAACCAATCTGTGTACACAAGCAACTCAAATAGCCACTGTACAATCAACACGACACCCGAGGTACTTCCAAGTCAATGATCAACGTCACTTTCTCAAAACAATCACTGGGCTTTGGTAAATTGTGACTGAAGATGGCTCGGTTAGGAAGGTACCCTAAGGGCTCGTTCCTACTTGTTTGCACAGGTTGAATGCGGTATGACTTGTTGATAAATGAATGTGTGTTGAATGACCTTTCCCAGTCTCTTGGAGGGTTATGGATCAGTGAGATCCATTTCATTCTCATTGTTCATATTACTGCAGGCACACAACTGCAGGACTGTGACTATCAACACCTCCCTGCGAGAGGATCAAGTCCCACCCATCTTCTTTCAGCTCCCCTTTGGGACGACAGGATTACCGAGCACTTCCCATCGCAAAGAAATAATCTACTCTCAGCTCTCCTATTTTTATGCTGGGATGGCAAGCACACATTTAGTGGACATTATCTGAGCTGACAATAAAAAGAGATGACAATCTGTAAATTCGAGCAAGTTTTGGGTAGTTACAAATCAGCTTGATTAAAATCTGACATGATATGTGTAAGCAATGCACTCTCTGGACCAAACTAGACAAGATTGGATTCCGTCTGTCCCTACATGATGTGAACACCAGGAAAGGTTGACAACAGTCACCACTTTCGGTTTACTACTATACTACCACATTGGACATCCCTAAAATATGGCTATGCTACATAATCACCCTTGTTCTATGGAAACAAAGGTTACTTTTAGCGATGAGTCACAAAATTATACAGCAAGTGACTAGTCATTTAGTAGCCTAGGCTAGATTTAGAAAAAAAAAAATGTTTAGGGGTGGTAAAGTTTAGTCGCTAGAATCGTACACATTCAGCCCTTTGTTTTCTTAGCGTTTTGCCACAAGTTTTGTGTTATTAAGATGTTTCGGCTGCTCTTCGTCAAGCTGCCTTTGAGTACACTCTCAGAAAAAAAGGTACAAAAGCCGTCACTGGGGCTGTACCCGTTCAAAAGGTACACTTCTGTACCCAAAGGCTGCATAGTGCATACATATTAGCACCTAAAATGTACATATTATGACCTAAAATGGACATGTTAGCTCCTGAAATGGACATATCAGCACCTAAAATGGACATATCACCTAAAATGTACATATTAGCACCTAAAATATCCATATTATGACCTAAAATGAACATATTAGCTCCTGAAATGGAGATATTAGCACCTAAAATGTACATATTAACACCTAAAATATCCATATTATGACCTAAAATGGACATCTTAGCTCCTGAAATGGACATATCAGCAAAAATGTACAATTAACACTTAAAATGTACATATTAGTTCCTAAAATGTACACATTAACACTTAAAATGTACATGTTAGTACCTAAAATGTACATATTACCACCTAAAATGTACATATTATGACTTTAATGTACATATCAGCACCTTAAATGTACATATCAGCACCTAAAATGGACAAAAGTTTAACTTTTGAAAAGGTACAGCCCCAGTGACAGCTTTTGTACCTTTTTTCTAAGCGTATACAAATACATTTACACACAAGGCGAAACACTTTTTGAGATTTATTTTCAAAAGTACGTCAAAATCACCTCCATGAGAACAAGGTGTGTCCCAATTAGCTCCATTTTGTAGTTAAATAGTCTGATAAGTGTGTTCACATTAAAAAATTCCAACCAGAAAATACCCGAATGATGCACTTATTTATCTGGAAAAAAAACCAAACAAAACATTTAGATTGTTGGACACTTCATGCATGCACTCAATTGTCGCAGATTATTATAGTCAAAGGGGAGGGTCTATCGGACTCCAATGTTGGACGACAAAATACCCATTTAAGCCTCACATACTAGATGGATTAATAGCATACATATTGCGTTGTATAAGTGCACAGTGTATACACTCTATAGTACGTCATTTGGAACACAACTAAGCTCTGTTGGAACAGGCTTGTACTAGTTTGGGGATACTGCTTGAGTCATTTATAAATGACGCACTCGACTAATGCAAAAGATGGTAAACAGCACTAACAATGCTCATGTTGAGACAAGGGCTCTTGTGGCTGATTGTCTGGGGTCTTGTTCTCGCAGCAGGTGAGATTCTGCAAGCAGGGTGTGCTTGGAGTTTACTTTGGGATCCTAATGAGATCTGGCACTCCCATGAGAGCCCTTACCTGAGTACGTGCCACCAACTGGTGACAGCAGTGCTAGCACTCCCCCAGGGCCACCCACCAGTCCTTTTTACACCTGTCAGCCTGCTGCTAATGGGCCGACCATACAGCTAGCACAATAACGGGACTCCAACAGTCACCGCATACATGAACAATCCTCTCAGTATGGACAGAGAGTCTGATTTTCAGCCTGCTATGTCACACGCTGGCATCCTGCATCAACTTTGGCATGTTTTCTGATAGACCAGCACCGCCTCTTGAGGTGGGCTATTTTCTCAAGGAGATATTTCATGGATGTGAAATCGAGTGCAGAATTTAAGCATGAATCAGTTTTCTTTATGGTAAATACCCAGTCAACAGTATGAAAGAAACCAATTTGCTGTGGGGAAAAAAATGACTATCTTTCACATCTAGTTTATATTATAACATACTCTATTATTAACATTAGAAGAGCATTCCTATTCTTAGATAACTTTTAAGAGCTGAATACGCAACACACAGCATGATAAACTGTGTGAGGGAGAACACATCAGTTTGTCCAAACACTTTCAGTATAGCATTCATAAAAAAAAGTAATCAAACATTTTTTTGTCATTTCCTCAGCAGATTTCTTGCATCACCTAATTTAATTCAGCACTGGATCGCATTTTTTTTAATCTAAGGCCCCATGAATATCAATTACAGTAGGTTGTAGGTAACATTCAGTCTTGCAGAAAGTGTATACATTCATACATTTTAAACGGATCAGTTATTCTGCAAGTCTACACAGGTCAGTAAAGCCATACAGTACTTCGAAAAAACATTACAAGATTTGATTGCATATAAAAGATCAAATCTAATGAGGCATATACAATACAGTACAGTATCAACGCTGAACTGACTTCAGCTGAACAACTGCCAAAATGCATCATTTTCCTGGCATTACTGTAAAGCTGCTTTTAAACAAGCTTTTAGTATAAGGCGCTATATAAATAAAGTCGACTTGACAGCAAGGCAAAAAGTGCAAAGCAGACAGACAGACATTTCCAAAATGTTTAAGCACTGTGGGTATTTTCACAGTGCAAGAATTGAGATAATTTTAAGGCTTTATTACAATAAAATAAAAAAGTTACCACTATACAACTGGAGAAAGAGCATTGTTGGGCCATGAAAACCAACCGTTGGGCCATTTTCTGTCATTTAGAGTTTTTTTTTTAAATAACCTCGGTATTAAAGCTGAGCTCCTGTGCATCAGGGTTGGGCTGTTGTATACCTTTATGAATTCTCTATAATTTATGAGTTAAGAGGAATTCACCGACCTTCAACAGTCACACCAGAGAATTTTAACTTCTAAACTCCAGAAGGATCACAACATCCCTAAATTACACAGATATTAAATTTGGACTAAATCTGCCTCATTTAAATTCAGTTTTGTTTTTAGACCGCTATATTTTTTGGCATAAAAAGTTAAAAGTGTTTTTTTTTTTCAAACCATAAATATACACACACGCCCATGCATGCATACATATAAAATATGTATACAGTATAAAGACGTACAATATATATATATATATATATATATATATATATATATATATATATACACACATACATACACACATACACATGTACATGGATGGATCTTGAGACATAAAAAAAAAACAACAACAAACAGCTACATTTTTTCAACTATTTTTAACTTGATACATTCATGATGCTGAAAATATGCAATGCTTTTATAGAGCAAAAATCAAAAAATAATGCAGACTAAATCTAAGAAGTGACAGTTTATGCATAATAATGAACAAATCACGTCGCAGTTGATCACAGATGTGCTAATTAATTGTTGAAGTCTATTTAATTGTTATAAAAGCAGTGTTTTGATGGCTGTGGCAGTGCTGAATTTAAAAAGGCACAAACTCTCAGAAATAGTCCATGCCAAACGCTGTCAGCACACTAGACTAGACAGCTCTGAGAAGTCGTCTTTTTATTCACCCCCTTTGAAACGATCCTGCTAAAAATATTAACTACAAAAATCTGAATAAATTAGTAGACTCAGACCCACAAATGAAATGTTGGATGAAATATGGTTATGGTTGGCTATAGTTACATATTTATAGGCAATTTATTCTTAATCTTAAACATGTTATCATCCGCACAACATCAGTGTTTATTTTTTATTACATAAATTCATATTCAAAATTACAGTTCTGGATCCTGTTTTTGAGCTTAATTCAAATTAAATTCACCTTAGGAATTAGGAATATTTGTGAAAGTTGTATTGGCATTATAGAGATATACCATATATTATGACTAATACTATCCATGTCTCTTTAAACACAAGTAAGCCGCTAATGGACTCAACAGTACAAGCCAGCATTCTGAAATATTACTCCAAAGAATGAACCAAACGCCCTTGCCATAGGCACCTGACATTTAGACTGGTCGCCCCATTTGCCAAGCCCGACACAAAGGGCTGAAATGAAAAACAGTGGCTCTGTGAAGTTAAATATTAGCTATTTAAATGAGTCTTTTGTAGTGCAGACCTCTCGCCATTTCTTTTCAGTAAATGTGCACATTAACCGTTCACCCATTCCTTTCATCTGGATAGAAACAATATTCATAGTATTCATTTGAGCTCATATATTCATATTATCTAAATTGCTTTTGAAATCATGTACACCACAGGCCTTAAAATGATTGCAATAAAAGCAGGATTGCGAAAAGATAGTGGCAATGTCATATTCAAAACTGAAATCATACAACAAAAGCAGAACCTTAATTCAAACTCAGATGTTAAAGGGATAGTTCACCCAAAAAAGAAAGAAGATAGACTAGCCTTTCACAGAGTTTCTGCAGGTTTTATAAAAGTATATTTAAAACTTTTTAAGACCAAAATGTATGGAATAAAGTCAAGAGAACACAACATGATTGTTAATGTGTTCTCAAAATGTAAATGTCGATGGCGAACAGAAAGAGTTGTATTAGCAAAACTTCAAAGTTTCAAAATAAAACTTCTTACTAATCTCCATTACTTTTTAATTCATTAAAAAAAAATTTATTCATAAAAAAAAATTTGTTTAACGTTTAACTCCTATTTGAACTCGTTTATCAAAATGAACAAATCTTTTTTCGTGTCATTTGGTTCATTCAACGAACGAAATGAACGAGTTGACTCGGGAAAAGATTCGTTCATTTTGATGAACGAGTTCGAACAGGAGAGTCACGAAAGCGCATCACAGAAGCAAGGCGAGCATTTGTGCATGTAAATCAAACTTTTTAATTTATTTTGTAAATGAGCGATCATTTCGCTTGATAAGACCCTTATTCATTGTCTGGAATCGTTTAAAGCCTTTTGAACAGTTTGTAGTTTGTACTGAAACTGTCTTTTGGACCTTGAGCTGTTTGGTTCCCACTGAAGACCATTATATAGAGAAAATCCTGGAATGTTTTCATCAAAAACGTTAATTTCTTTTTCGACTGAAAAAAGAATGACATGGACATCTTGGATGATATGGGGGTGAGTAAATTATCAGCAAAAGTTTTTTTTTTAAAGTAAACTACTCTAAGTTTCACTTTGAACTTTTTGTCCATAAAATGAAATTTAATGTGGTTAAAAACAAGACAAAATCTTTCAAAATAACTTCATGTAGTGCAGAAGAAAGTAAGTCAGGGTTGAAATGGCATACGGGTGAGAAAATGATGGCAGAATTTTCATTTTTGGGTGAACTATCCCTTTAAATAAAATAATTTCCATCTATCTATAGACTGCATATGATTGCACGTCACTTAACTTTTCAGGCCTAAATCTATGTAGGCAAAGAGGAAGTTAAAAAGTAGGTGGAACCAGACACTCTCTATGACGCTGTACACAGCTGTAAAGCTGTCATCGGATACGTTTCAAACAGACAGGTTTTACAGGTAATCGGTCTTTTACAGTAAGTCCCTGCAACGTGAAACACACGCTGCAACAATGGGAGGAGTGGCGATATATCTGCAAGCGGATATATAAACAAAATTCTTTTTGGCACCATCATTTCAATTGTGCACTCCAGAACACAATTGAGAAAAACGTTCTAGGCGTCCAGCTAAACAGGCCAAGTGAGATCAACAGACGCAAGTTACCGCTTGGGCATGAATGAGACAAAACTACACCGTCAGCCACAGAAGACGGCTATCATTATCACATCAACCTCTGTCTGACCCCCGAGATCATTCACAGGGGCAATAAATCTGATTTGAGACAAGAGAAGCAACAGGCAAGTCAGCGTTACTCGATTATGTCCACAAGATCCCTCCAGAAGGGCAAATTGTTTCTATGTTGCAAGCAGACCGCACACAGACCTTCCAGCCAACAGTCATGTAATGTAATTAGGGCACAGAGAGGCTGAGCTCAGTGATTAAGCAATCAATTACAGCACAAGTTCTTCCTCCCCTTCGCCAGAGTCATGACTCACTGCACACGGGGTCGAAAAAAAACCTTCTCAGACCCTCTTCCTCTTTCTAAGAACCTGATTTTACAGAACCATGTCCAAACAAGGGATGTGATCAACTATATTTTTGGTTAAGGGTGAAACGAAGGTCGTAAAGGGGTAGTTCACACAAAAATTAATATTCTTTAATCATTTACTCACCCTTATTGTCATGTCAAAACCTGCATGACTTTCTTTCTTCTATAGAACATCAAAAGAAAAATGCGTTCATCCATACGATGAAAGTCACCGCTGTAAAAAGTAATTGTCTTTGTAAGTCGGAAATAAAAATAGCAGAGGGGTGTGTTTTACACGAAAATACTATTTCAGATTTTCTACTTCAAAAACTTCATGTTTCTTTTAATGTGTAACTAACCGTTTCCTTGCAACTGTTTGTGACATTTACTTTCAATTTCTAAGTGAAAACTTTTACAGTAAATCATACAGTACCAACAGTCCTATGGACCACAAACTTAAAAATTCTGTCATCATTTACTCACCCTTATATTGTTCCAAACCCTGTATAAATTGCTTTCTTCTGTGGATATTTTGAAGAATAAATATCTTCTTTTGTGTTCCACAGATGAAAGCAATTCATACCGGGTTTGGAACAACACAAGGATGAGTAAACGATGACAGATTTTGGGTGAACTATCCCTTTTACAACTTGATTTGTTTTGTGGTAAATCTGATGTGATCAGATGCATTTCTTAAGCTGCCTTTTCACTATCTGCATTTTTTAGTTTCAACTGCATTGTCGCAATTCTAGTCACACAACACACATTGTGATGTCTATCATCTCTCTTAAGCAGTCAAAAGTCGAATTAAGGCCCAGGTATAGCCTACTCATGGCGAAGTTCTTTTTTGTTCTTTGATTAGGAGAAAGAAGTACGCACTTTCCTCTCAATAACAAAATAAACCTTCTAAAATGACAGTGGTAAAAAAGCAGCTGCAGTCCGCAGTTTTTCCTCTTTGTCGCCATCTCTGTTCGAGATCTGCAATTGCAGTTATTCGCAGAATTATCAACTTAACACGAGTTGTACTTCGACACGGCAAAGCGAGGATGAACACGATGTTTGAGGAGTTTTCGCATAGGATCGGTTGCAGTCTCGCTTTTTCTGTAACCAGTCCGAAGTCCGAACGAAGGTTTTTGCATTTTACAGCGGGTGAATCTGTTGTCACGGTGATTGACTCCACTCAATATAGCCTAATAGCCGAGACTCCTTCTTTAGGTGTGCAGATCTGATGTAATGACACAAAGACATGCTCGCATTTCCCGCGGAAATCCACCAGTACCACTGGAATTAAAAACATTCTTTTACAAGCTTACCGTTTTGAATCGAGCTACGGCAAGCAGAGAGTTTTGAACACTGGCTGGTTATGTATTTTCTCAAAAAAAAAATATTTTAGATCATTTTTAACCCCCAAAAAACTACGGACAGCAGCTTTAAGAAAGCATATGATCATAGCGACGTGAGTATGATTGCACCAGCTCTGCAATTTGATACTCCAATCACATTTATATACAGTACTTTTAAATTAAGCAAAGACCGTACTAAACATCAAAAACAGCGTCTCTTTCGATTAGAATTACAACTTCAGTTTTTACTATAAAGCGGCTCAGTCTCCACTAAACACACTTAGTCTTGGTCTGTTTTTTTCTGAAATGACGTCATACCAGTTTATTCTTCGATTCTAGTCTTCGAGTCTTTTAAGGGGTTGTTTAAACTTTACATTCAACTTGACATGCTGTCTAAAAACCACAAAAGATTGGCAGAGATGCTTTAAATTGGACTAATTTAAAGATGCAACTTTTCCAAGATGTTTTTACAAAGCAAAACCTAAAGTACACCATGCAAATTAAAGCACCACTATTAACAATTTCAAATTAAAATGGTCTGGATGACTAATTGACCACTGCGACTCCATATTAGTTTAAATATACAGTACAAAGCCCTCCCAAGACTCATTTAAGCACATGCTGATGTGTCAAGCATCTTTGAGGAACTCGGAAATATGGTCATTCTTTTTGTCATATCACACAGACATGACTGTAGTGTACAGTCACAGTGTTGCACAATAGAGGCCTCTAGTCTGAAGCAAAGGGAGTACTAATGACAAAGTCTGGGATGATCACATAGGCCAGTATTTCTCTAAAGCAGGACAGGATAGGCTGAGAATGTTTTCACAAGCACAATAGAGAACCTCTCCATTAACAAACAAAAACATGCTATAATTAGAAGACAAACAATACAAAAGAGCAAATATCAAGATGACTGACAGGTGATCAGACACCAAAAAAGAACCAAAACATTCTTGTTGAAGCACCTTGGTGTACATTAAAGACCATAATATAGTAATCCTTCAGTAGCGTATAACTCTGCACCAGGGTATAAAGACAGGAAAGCACATGATCACCACAGATTCAGAACTTCAGGAGGATGTGATTCTCATTGCTGGCATGTATAGGCATATTAGGTTTGCATCACAGACACAAACCAAGGTACATCCCCGAAAACAAGACTTTTTATTCAATGCTGAAAAGAAAGGATAAATTCGCAATGAAATGGGGTGGATGTGGATACCTGCGAGATGATGTATCTTTTCAGACATTCTTCACAAACGGCCTTTTTGCAACAGTGTAGCGGCATGATTTGTTTGTCATCAAGACAAATGCGACATGTTAACACAACAGATAAACTGCTGTCAGCATTTTTATAAGAGTGGTTTATTCCAGTCTCCATCAGGCCAGAGACTGTATAAGGCTCTGGATAGGGATTATGATCCAATTCTGAATTTGGCAAGTCAGGAGGTAAAACCAGCACATCTGATGATGATGATGATGTAGTCTCGTGATCAGAGGTTGTTTTCTCAACAGGTATCCTATAATTATCATTGGCAATACAGTATACAGTGCAGTAAACATGCTCTTTTGATTGGCTGGTTTCTTCATCACTCTTGAAATCAATATTATAATCAATATGAGGATTCCCATCTGGACTTCTCAATCTTGAGTTGCTCTCCATGTCTTGTTGGAGACTTTTTGTGCTACATTGCATCCTTTCATCATACGATTCATGATCCAAATCGTTCAGTTTGATGCCAAATCCTACTTTCTCCAGGTCTTTGGGATCTTCTGCATCTCTGCTAGAACCAAAATTCCTTCTTAAAATATCCACGGCTCTTATGCTTTCCCTCTCGGTATTTTCTTTCTTTTTGACTCCCGGCTCGTGTTTGTGTTTATGAAATTCCAAAACATCCTTCGAGGATAATAATGATGATGATGACACCTTCGCCTCGCTGCTGCGGACATCCTGGCCGAAATCAGTGCTCCGTATCCCGCTGGATACATGGACAGATTCCCCGTCGCGTCCGGTATAACCGGGCATGTTTTGCGCGGTGACATTCACACGCAAGGAAGAGTCATCTTCCATTCCCGAGCGGTCAACTTTCCATTTGTGCCAAACACACACGGACCGGTTCCAAACTCACAAACTAAAAACAGAGCGAGTAACTATTATACCACTTCCGGGTCTGAAATCTCAAATCCTACTACGGCAGAGCGTCGGCTTATGAATATTAATTGCGCCACGCTGACGTTCCTTGGTAACGTTCCAATGGCACACATCTGTCTAATGTATATTAATTGAGCGGCTTTGACGTTAGGTCGTTGTCTTCCAATGGCAACGGGCTAGTTTTTAAATATTAATAGATCCTTCAGCATAGTAGGATTAATAAATTCACAGCTGGGAGTTATGCTACTTTTGTTTATGCTCAACTAGGTGAAAATTGTATTACCTATTAAATGCGTCACATCAAAACGGCATGAAACTTTTAAACCTTCTTAGGCTAATCTCATCGAATTATTCTTGATCATGTTTTACAACGTGTTAATACAATTTTGTACTTTTTATATTTTGATCCTTGGATATTATTTTCTAAATTTGACTGTAGGCTATGACAAGCCATTTTGACTTTTTTCACTCCCAGGATATGAATTCTTGATTGGCCTATCAACAATTACATTTTTACAAGATTTATAGGCTAACCATGGACATTTGTAACAATCGATATCAGGAATTACATTTCCACTTTCCTTGTAAAAATGTTAATTCTTGATCAACATTGACTTCATCACTTGCATAAATATGAATTTATGATATCAATAATTAAATTTCAACTGGTATAATTCTTGATATCTGTAATTCTAGTTAAATCTCACCATACAGGCTGCCATACAAATTCAATTGTTGATTTCAAGAATTGAATACTAGTTGAAATTCAAAGAACACTTCAGCATTTCTTACTAGAAATTTAATTTACAATAACGATAACGATTACGATAACAACAATAACTTTGTTACTAGTAAAAATGTAAATTTCTGATATCAAGAACTACATTTTTTACTAGCTGAAATGTTAATTCTTGACATCTGTTAATGTATTTCAACATGTTACATTTGTTTTTTCTGATTTCTGAAAATGTATTTGTGATATCAATAATTAGGAGAGTAGCCTAGCCTAATTTCAGATAAAATAGCTTTCTTAGTAACAATTACATTCATGATATCAGAAATGAACATTGTCACTATTATTGAAATCAACAATTGAATATGAATGGCAGTGACATTTAACTAGTGAAAATGCAATTACATATTTCAAGAATTACAGTTTTTAGTTGAAATGTAATTCCTGATATAAAAAATGCCATTGCTAGTAGAAATCTAATTCCTGATATCAAGAATTAGAATTTTAACTAGTGAAAAAAAAAATTGGACATCAAGAATTCATATCCGGGGAATGTATGAAAGTCACACTCACAACGGCTTGCCATAATATCTGTAGTAATCTTATCCTGTCTGTCAATCAGATCTTGACTAATTGAATGTGTCTAGGCACTAGAGGGAGGTAGAGCGTAAGGTATAGGCTAAACAAATCTCAATTTGCAAGCTGTGAAAAAGAACCACATAAGAAAGCGCTGACCGCTGAGTGTGATTTTTCTTTGGAAAAGTAAAAGGTAAATGAATCTTGTAGTAGGTCACAGTGGGCTTGTTGTACAATACATGCTGAATCATCATTCTGCCCCACCTTGTTGATCTCCTTTAGGATAAAGAGGCCCAAGGGTCCCTGATGATATTTGCACATTAACAGCATCTTTAAGCCTTGCAAGGTTAGAACTGAAAGCTTTACACTTCATCCATATGCAAAACAGGATGTCAAGCTGCCATTGCTAATGATGTTAATAATACAATTTTTAATTTCATTTTATTCATTGATATGCATTAATGCTTATATGTATTTTTTTACATTTTTTTATGCAAACACATCAAAACAAGATGGCCATTCTTTAAACGAAGCATGTTAGTCAAATCCTAGTCACTGTCATGTGCCAGTTTATAAAGTGTGACACAAACCCGTCATTAATTAATAAATCAAAATCACGGGTATTAGTCATGCTTAAACGTCCATCTGTTAGGAGGCTTATTTAAAATAATTCGAAGGAGTGACCATCTGTTATTATCTGTGATGAATCGAAGAGGGGTCACAATGTTACAGAATGCATTCAAGCACGCATCACACATTCAAAGCAACTGAATCCTGCTCTACACGGAGACTCGTTTCAGTTGTTGAAGCGGAGAGCCCCTCCCTGCCTCTTACCTCTTCCTCTTCCTATTTACTGCCATTTTAGTGCATATGTGGATATAAAAGGTTGGATACAAAGATTGCCTGTGAAATGCATGCCATCACAATGCCGAGTGCTTCTGGGAGGTTGCCAGGGTGTTGCTATGCAGTTGCTAAGGTGATTTGACTGTTGTTGTTTTTTTTTAGCATGCTGCTTTGTAGTTGCAAGGGTGTTCTGGGTTGTTGCTATGCCATGAGGGTTGTTTGCTGTCCTACATCTCTATGATTTTTTTTTTTTTTTTTTTTTTGTGAGTGTGTGCTAATTTTTTCATCTGCCAAGCAAAATGTTATGTCTGATCTACAAAAACAATAGGACCTCTTTTCAACAAGCTGCACAATTTTAGGTTTAATTTATGTCTGTAGATCCTTTAGAAGTGTCGCTTCAAAGTTTAGGAACAACTCCCAAGCAATATCAGCAGTAATAGGCCTGATAGTGATTCTTGCATTATTATTAGCAATTCACCACTAATTATTACTATAATAATTAAAACAACTATTAATGAGAAAGTGTGTTGCCAGATTGGGTGTTTTTTGTTCGCTACATATTAAGGCCTGTTTATGTGTGTTTTAGTCGGGTTTTCGCGTGAACAAACTTAAACTGAGAGAGCGTGCATTCACAGACACCAGAATGAACGCATTTACAGTAACGTTCATCAGGCAGTAATACAGTACGCTAAGTTCACGTTCGCCCAAAATATGAATGAGTTCGTGAACTATCGTTCAATTAACGAGTTCAGGCACAACATTGCTTATGGCTTAGCTCGAGTGAGCGGCATTTGTTTGCCGAGAGTGCCGAAAAGCTTTAAAGAAAAGAAATGTGGAAAGCCCTAATATGGAGACGGTTTGGGGGTGTTTTATGCAAAAGACTAACTTCGTGTCCGTGGGCACTTATACTCCAAATTTACTAACATTAGAACGAGATTTAAGGTGCTGTTAGAAACTTTTTGACAATGCTACAGCCATATATTTTATCCGTTCCATGTCAGAATGTCTGTTTTTGTTTTGGCCTGTGTGATACCGCCCACTGCCAATTTAGCCAATAGTATTTCAACACCCCGGGTTGCCAATTATTGGAAAACACAACGCAGCCATGTTATACGCTTGAACACTTTGAATCCATTCGCGCATCAAGAGCGAAATTGACGCATGTAAAAACAAAAGTTTGAAGCGTTGGAATCGAAACCCGTCGGCGGCCATCTTTTTATGTTGATCAAGCATTCACCAAGAGAGTCATATTACAAAATAATTTATTGAAGCATCCAGACCTAGCAGCAAGCAGCTAGGTTCCGGTTAACGCGGCGCGAATAGCACTAAGTAAATAATTCGCATTTAACGCGCCAGACGCTCAATTCGCGCGAACTTGACGAGGGCGTGTTCGCGTCTACCGCGCCGCGCTCTATGCCATTCGCGCCTAAGGAATTTTTTATGTGCGTAACGCGTCTTTGTATTGACTTAACATTGAAATCACTCGCGCCTGACGCGCTATTCGCGTCCAGTGTGAACGCACCATGAGGAGGACGGGCCGGGGGAAACAACAATTTAGAATTTGAAATGCAGTACCAATATCAAACCGCTTGCTGTCAATCTTACATACTGCATCTTTAAGAACAAATTCATGTGCGTACGTGCGTTGCGGATATTTTTTGTGAGAGTTTCTCCTGTGCGCACAATTACGAAATAATCGACGTAATCATTAGTGAATGAGACCCAATGTTATTCCGCCAAAACACATGCAGTTTATATTTTTTTAACCACTAGAGGG
This sequence comes from Cyprinella venusta, assembly GCA_038021265.1. Taxonomy (NCBI): domain Eukaryota; kingdom Metazoa; phylum Chordata; class Actinopteri; order Cypriniformes; family Leuciscidae; genus Cyprinella; species Cyprinella venusta. The sequence goes on from CM075876.1 coordinate 27,134,261, forward strand.
CCAAAACTTATGATCAAATCATAAGGAAAACCTTTAGAAACCTTGCACTGAGAAGCCAAAGCAATTAGATGATTCAGTCCTATAATAAGTCATAGCTCCCATCCATGATGTAAAATATTATGCATCATAATAATGATTCAACTACTTACGGGGTCTGTGGCACAAAGCCCAGACTCTGTGTTTGATGGACAGGAATGGGAGGGAACAGCTTTAGTGTCAGCATTCAACAAAATCAGGTCTTTCATCCCTATACTGTATATCACCTCCTTCCACAGCACAACCTTTCTTTTCTCTTTAAAACACCGTACAGTCTCTGGAAAGAATGGAACGTGGAGATAGGGTGCTAGTTTTATCCCTGTGAAATATTGAAGCAAAATTGATTCCCGTTTTGCGCGGTGGGTTTTCCGCACATCATCGAAAGCTGTAAACGTTGCGCTTTGCAGATTGCGACGTGACCTCCACGTGGAGCTCAAAGCGAAATACACATACAGTATCTCAGTCATTTCAATTGATTCCCTCCCTTCTTAACTCCCTTATTCCTTTAGATGTCTTCACTGGGCATCTGCTGAAGTGGGAACAAAGTGTTCCACAAGGCCATATTATTTTTTTTATCCCTTTTTTATTCCAAGAAAGGTTTCACTGTCTTAACCACATGCATTTATTCCAACATCAGCGTGCAGACTCTCAATTGCATTCAAAAGCCCCCTTGTAAAGATTTACCGTAGCTCAGGTAACGGCATCACTGATTAGGTGTGTGTGTACGTGCGATCTTTAATCACTTGCTTCCCACTGGGCAATTACACAGCACATGACTGTAAAACAAACAAACGCTGCCTGTTAGCCGTAAGCATTTACACAAGAACAAAAGGCTGTGTGCAGAAGGAACATGCACATCACTGCTGCAATTCAGGGCTTGTGGTGTATGATTGACAGCGGCTCCTTTTTAAGTGGAAGACAGTCATCATTGACAATGTCAAAGCTACAGTCTGTTGCTAGGCACAGTCACTATGTGCTGTATGACATGTTACTATTCTTAGACATTACATAATAAAACAAAGAAGTGAAGTAAAAGAGAAGAGAAGCAAAATAAAGAGTCATTAACACAGTCTGGTTTTATTTACAGACATTTTTAAAAGAAACAGAAATAGAAAAGGCCTATCTAATCAAAACTCAGCACTGAATCCAATGAAAACAGCCTGGAAAACGGCTTAAAGCGTCTAGTGTCATTTGTTTTAGAATATCATAATGGACCATTTAATTAACGAGAATGGTTGAGCTACTCTTACACAGTATATCGTCAAATAAAAGCTATGGTTTTGAATTGGTTCGAACCACTTCACAAAGAATTAAAACTAGTTTCTAAATCCATATTTTTTTATTTACAGTTTTGGTTAGAGCATTGTCGTCGTGACATCACATACACTCCTGGGTAGAAATATCATGCAAGACTTTTTTTTTTTTTTTGGAGGATATTCATTTTCAATCAGGTTTCTTTCAGCTCAATAATTATGATAGTCAAATTTTATATTAGCATCTTCAATGCAGGGTAAATCTCACAAGTTTAGAATGTGCCTTGCAAGTATATTGAGAACCAGATTTTTTATTTATTTATTTGCTTTAACTTTGCCCTGTTTATTCATTATAATAGTCTAATCAAGCACCATGTTGAGTTGCATGTATTTACATACGTCTTAAAAATCACTCGTACAGCAGCCAGACTGATGTATGATAATCTTTGAGTTTAGGCAACCGCAATCCTCCAAACAACAAAAGTTATAAGGGCGAATCTCTTGAAAACATGTCAAGGTCACATTTCACCCCAAAATCTCCATAAACAAAACAAAAAATATTCCTAAAAAAGCTTAATTATATTCAAATGTGTGTGTATACATCTTTACTCCAGTTTTCATTGTCACACGATCCCTCAGAAATCATTCTAATATGCTGATCTATTATCAGTGTTGGAACAGTCGTGCTGCTTAAATTTTTTTTTTCAGGATTCTTTGATGAATACAAAGAAATTTATACTTTTATTCAGCAAGGATGGGTTAAATCGATAAAAAAGTGACAGTAAATATTTATATTTTGAATAAATGCTGTTCTTCTTATTTTTTTATTCATCAATGAATCCTGAAACAAGTATCACAGGTTCCCAAAACATTAAGCAGCACAACTGTTTCCAACATTGATGATAACAGTATCAAATCAGCTTATTAGGATGATTTTTAAAGGATCATGTGACACTGAGGACTGGAGTAATGATGCAGAAAATTCAGCTTTGCATCACAGGAATAATTATATTTTAGAGTATATTAAAATAGAAAACCATCATTTTAAATTGTAATAATATTTCACAATTTTGACGGGTACTCTAATAATCTTTGTGCATTAGTAATATAATAAATAATAATATCATTTATGATAAATTAATTCCATATATTAATACAAATAAAATAAAATCTTATATATATATATATATATATATATATATATATATATATATATATATATATATATATATATATATATATATATATATATATTCTCTCTATATTTTGATTTTGGGGATGAAATATAACCTAAATGGATAACACTTTACTTGAAGGGGTGCGCATAAGACTGACATGACACCTTCATAACCATGACATGACATACTTGAATATGAAGTAGGGTTTGTGCATGTTTATGACAACTGTCATTAAGTGTCTTTTGCTCAATAATGACATTTTGAATGCAAATATGACATTGTTTAAGATGTCTTTGTTATGACATCTTAACATAAACCAATACATCATAACCTGTCAATATCTTTGTCATGACAACTTGACATTAAATTAAGTTAAACTGTCATGTGGTTGGCTTTGACATTGACTGTCATCAGGCCATTATAACTGTGTCATGAATATTTTTCTTGACGTCAACTACAGTGGTACCAATTGAATTTGTCATTAAAATGTTATAATGGCTTCATGACAGCCAATGTAAAAACCAACCACCTGATAGTTTAATGTAATGTTAACTAATAAAGCTAGGTGGTTTCTTAAGTTTGATAATTAATCTGCTATGTCATGTTTATGACAGGTCGTGTTGTCTTAGTAATGTCAAGTTGTCATGACAAAGACACTGACAGGTTAGGATGTATTGGTTTACGTCAAGGTGTCATAACAAAGACATCTCAAATAATGTCATATTTGCATTATAAATATCATAACTGAGTGAATGAACATGCATAAAACATATGTCATGTCATGATTATGAAGGTGTCATGTCAGTCTTACGCATACCCCTTCAAGTAAAGTGTTAGCCCTAAAGGTATATGTTTCTGAAAGGTTTTGTGAGATATACCCATAGAGGTTTCCTTTCCTAGTGTCATCACACTTGAATCGCATTACCCATTCAAACGTCCCTCCACATTGAGTCGGATGCACAAAGACTACAGGGAATTATTTGCCAGTGAGTGGTGCGGCTAAACTATCTTTATTAATTATCAAAGCCACTTAGCTTTGCCAGTGCAGTCCACAAGGGGTTTGATTAAACACAGTTCAGTCAGACCCTCTGCTTATGTACAGCCGTTCTGGGTGAGAGCAGATTGCCATTTATTGGAATGTTCACAGGATGTCATTTCAGGCACTTTCTCTACAAACCACAGATATATCTATATCAACCCCACACAGTTACTAGAATCAGTTCAAGGGAAGAGATAATATACAGTGGAGAAATGCGTACTTCATCATCCATTATCTGTTAAGGGAGGGGAAAATGCGTTATTCAGCTGTGTTTGGCATGGTAGTTTGACCGAAATGAAGACATTTCACGCTTTCACGCATCATACAAGAGCTACAATGTGTGCAGGATTTTAGGCGACTGAAAGTGCAGCACAAAAAAGAAACTCGCTCCTTGATATTCATTCAAAAGAAGCCATACAGCGCAGCTAAATCCAGGGGAAACCTCTCACTTAAAAGTCGGGGAACAATTGTATTTAGAAATGATTTCGAGACTCGATACGCTTGGGTTCCTCTTGCTACTACACAAAACGAAAACCTTTGAACCCAAGTCGACTCCTTCCACACACCTCCTCGTAAAATCACATCACTAGAAATACTGCATCTCTATCCCTATCCCCCCTCAATATGTACAAGTATATCGAAAAAGAAAGGCCCACTTACACGGAACAAATTATTAGTCTACTAGAAAAGAGTGAACACTGGCACACATGTTAAAAAAAGGCTTAAAATAGAAAGAAGTTACAATTGGTTTTCTATCCGTTATCTTGTTAACAAGACTCAACACCGTCTTAAAAAAACAACAATATTCACACGGAACCTTTCGGAGTAAGGACAGCCGCTTACTCCTTCCGAGGTCGGCCTATGTCTAGCTGAAAGATTTTAAATACGCAACAGATTTTAACACCTCATGCAAACAAATACGGCTGAATCCCATGGTGACGTCGAACCGATAAACTCAGGTCTTTTTTTAGGACTGTCTATTAACTCCAAAAAAAAAAAAAGAGAGAATATCTTAGCAGCTACTGATTTGATTTTTTTTCTTAACTGTTCTTGGCACTTTCAAGACGAGTACATCCAGGAGAGAGAAGAAAAAACTACTTGGGTTGCAATTAAACACCGAAGGTAATCCCAACGCTTGGAATAACCCGTTGTAAACAACCGGAATAATGACTCTCCACTCCATTTACCATTTGAAGGACTGTAGGACTAGATAACTAATATCATACTGACTGGTTAATGAACATTCTTTAAGGATGGATGGATGGATGAATTCCCGTGAAAGTCAGTCGGACACGCTGACATTATAATCCGTTCGGTCCATTGCACGATTCCGAGTCTTTCTTATTGCAGATCTGTCCGCAGACAATCTGTTCCTCTGTTTAGCACTGCTAATGGCCGAGAGACGAGAGTCTGCTGAGGGGGTTCGGCCACACGAGGGCTCTCTCGAGCTCTGGAGGAGGAAGGGCTGGGCGTAGACAAAGAAAATCCACTCGGTCGCTCGAGTCTTTGAGGTTAAAGCGTCGCGTCCGTGTTCCTCCGACAGTCCGTAAGACACTATCATGTTAAGACATTTATGTAGAAAGACAAGTTCAAACATCAGTTCATCATTTTGACTGGGTGATAAGGCAGTTATCCCTTTACTTTGACCTGTGAGAGAAGAAAACAAGTGTTGAAGAGTGTTCTAAACAGAAATAATGAAATACGGTGCATGTATATTCAATTGACTGCTTGATTAAAGGTCAGCTGGGTGAAAAAGAAAGCATTTTTAACAAAAAATTAACAAAAAATCAAACCAAAAGGCATTGCTATTAACATAACACAGTACATGATTTTGAGTGGCAATTTCATTGTAGAGTTTGTTTATATTATAGCATGCAAATGGACCCAGGTTCAAAATCAAATCCCATCATAATATATGTTTTTTTTTTTGTTTTTTTTTTTGAGAATTGGACAGAACTGAATTTGACAGAAATGATCATTATTCATTCTTTGATATTTTTGATATTTTGGTTGGTATGTGTTACAGGTCTCGACTAGACTGACCAGATTTCGACATGAATGGGAGATTTCTGCCACAGCGTATTAGACAAAAACTTCTTTATACACAAAATGTGTACAACTTCATCTATTATTCAAAGCAACAGTACATTTGAAATACAATATGTTTTGGAAAAACTTCTCCCTCGGTTAGAATGGGAATGATGTCTCTGAACACAATCACATCAATACAAAACACTGGATACAGTATTAAATAAAGACAAAAAATGGACACTTTCGGGTTGTCGAATGTTAGAGGAAGATGCGATGTGTATGTGGTTATACCTCGAGCATAATTTGTTTGCAGATGACACTTCATTTTATACTTTCAATCTCAGGCAGATCCAATAAAGTGCCCCTTTTATGCTTTTTCGGATATTACCTTTCATGCTGTGTGTAATATCAAAGATCAAAGTTATTGTCTCCTAAAAGAAAGAACCAATTCTGCATTGAATGAAATGAGTTGCCAGCAATTCCTGGCTTAAACCTATGTAGGTTTTGTTTGTAACAAATTTGCATAATACCTGTCTATGTTCTTCATTGGCTGGCCTCGAACAACGTCTACCATGACCCTAAAACACCGTAGTTGTAGCTACATGATGAAAAGTTGCTGTTTTTTTGTGCTGTGCGAACAAATTCACTTCACATGAACTTCTAAAGGATGAGGACTCGGGCTCAAATTCATACAGTAAAACCAACACCATTTTTACTGTTCGTACACTTTGTTTACATGCGCCGAGGAAGGCTCAGGAGCTGAAATTCAGATATGGTAATGAGTGTTTTGTTTCCTGACACATGCTGTAAGCAGTAGACCAATCACAACAGACTAGGCCATCTACCCAATCAGAGCAGAGTACACTCTAAAAAATGCTGGGTTGTTTTAACCCAACTTTGGGTCAAATATGGACTAACCCAGCCGTTGGGTTCAATTTTTACATTACATTTTTAACCCAACATTTCGGGTTTGTCCATATTTGACCCAAAATTGGGTTAAAACAACCCAGCATTTTTTAGAGTGTATGTTCTCGGGAAGGAGGAGAGAGACGAGTCCTTTATCAAACCGTTTCAGATACTGTGAGAAAACAGGTGAACCTGCAAATATATTATGAGAAAATTAAAGTGGATGCATCTCCCTATTGTAGGAGACCTTCAAAACAAAATCAGGAACCTTTACAATAGCATAATAGGCTAGATCTGTGTGTTTCGAGCCACTGTAGGCCTATTTGTGTGTATTTTGTTAAAGGAATTCCCTTCTCTCGTCATGTCGTCTTGCCCTTCTAACTAATTATTAGCTGTGACCTTTTGCACTTTTCATTATTCTATTCTTCTCCACACTGAATCTCAAAATGCACTAAACAACACACACGCACATGCTTTCACAGGAGCACGCGTAGAAAAACCTCCTCCCTGAAATATCAAAATATGGCATCTGCTTATGGATGGACCTGCCATTCAAAGCACTCCAATGCATTATGGAAAAGTGAGAGTCTGACATTTACAAAGGCAAGAGACTCATGACGTGACATAATGATTTAGTCAGCCGGCCGTGTAATAAATACAAAACATTGGCCGAAAGTGAATATTCAGTGCATTTTCAACAAGACACTTTCACCAAATAAGACAAGGGGAGCACCCGTGGGTACAGAGGGGGTGCGGCTTTTTAAGAGAATAATTATTTTTCTCTGTAGCCTTTCTCTGGATTCTGTGTAATCCTCATTAATCCCAATTTTACAGCATCTGTTCCCAGAAGACCAGGACGGAGTTGCATAAAGCATTGTTACTCGTCAATGATCTCAAAGCCCATGTAATTGCACATTTCTGCTGTATACATTGGTGGCGGAAAATGAAAATGCATGGAATTATGAAGCAGCACCCAAAAATATTTAATAATAAAATTTAATTTCAATAATAATAATAACAAATGTATTCCGCTTATCAATTACTTTAGTAACACTTAACAATAAAGTTTCTTTCGTTAACAGTATTTAATGCATTAAAATGAACAGTTATTTTAAATTGCAAAAATATTTCACAATATTACTGTATTTTTGATCAAATAAATGAGGCCTTGGTGATTTCTTTCAAAAAATCATTTTTTTAACAATATGTGGCTTTAATGTGTTATCGTAACATGATTTTTCTGAATCATATCTTCACAAGCTTCCACAAGGGAAACCTTAATGTAAATTCTCTAGGGACAAACTATAAGTCTGTGTTATTGGTAAACCAACTCAGTCTCTTGCCATATAAATCCATATGGGGTCTCGTTTCTGATCGCATATCACTGGCAGGATTGCATTCAGCTTTTTTTTCCCTGTCTAGACCGTGGCGCTGGGCAGCTCAGCTGAGCCCTTACTTCCCTGGAGGATGGCGGGGAATGTTCCGGCTGGTATCTTGCCGTCAGTGTCACTTGTGTGCCAAATCTAGTGACAGGCACATTTGGATCCTCGCCATATGTTTTCACATCAGTTGGGCTGATGTCACCCACAGGCCAAAGACGACTTTAGATGATGCCATAGGGTGAACTAAAGTTGAAGTTTACATATATATTATTTCAGTTAACATTTATTTTTTAATACATATATGGTTTTAAGGGCTGTTTACATGCCAATGTTTTCAATTGTATGCTTTTTTCTGCTCATTAAGCAGCCTGAAATCACATGCTCTTGAAATCAGGTTTTTGAAAACGATTCCGTTAATGCCTCAAAGTAAACTACAAAAATGCTAAATTTGTGAAAACTAATGTGATAAAAACTGAAACAAAATAAAAAGAGCATTCATATTACGTGTTCAGCCAATAGGAGTTTAGTTTCTTTACAAAGTGACATCGCCATCTACTGGCCATGCAGCAGAATACAGCCATTTTAGTCGTTTTCATGGATCATTTTGAACAGGGAATGTTTTGAAAACGTTATCGCCTGTATGAGAAAAAATGACTGTATGACTTTCCTGTTCGAACTCGTTTATTAAAATGAACGAATCTTTTTTTGTGTCATTTGGTTCATTCAACGAACGAAATGAACGAATTGACTCGAGAAAAATTCGTCCATTTTGATGAACGAGTTAGAACAGGAGAGTCACGAACGCGCATCACAGAACAGAGCAAGGCATCCATTTAAACTTATAAAACTTAAACTTTTTTTTTTTTAAATGAGTGATCGTTTAGCTTGATAAGACCCTTATCGTCATCGTCTGGAATCGTTTAAAGCCCTTTGAACAGTTTGCAGTTTGCACTGAAACTGTCTTTTGCACCTTGAACCGTTTGGTTCCCATTGAAGTCCATTATATGGAGAAATATCCTGGAATGTTTTCATCAAAAACCTTAATTTCTTTTCGACTGAAGAAAGAAAAACATGGACATCTTGGATGACATGGGGGTGAGTAAATTATCTGCAAAAGTTTTTTTTTTAAAAGTGAACTACTTCTTTAATTGCATACTTATAGCTTTCTATCCACAATAAAGACATTTACTGTCTTTAAGGGTATTATTTTTATTTATTTATTTATTTTTTTGGCGAAAGGGTGGCAGACTAGAATATAAATCCGATCTGCTGCATAGTTTTGATGCATTTCCCTAATTTTCAGTGACTCCTCCAAACCCTCCTTTAGATCGGTTTGGTCTTCCATCAAAGAGCCGTCTCTATATAGATAACAAGCCTGAGCTTTGATCGCATTGCTGTCTCACCTCCTGGCATAATGGAGTGCATTGTGGACATAAAGGCTGACTCTATAGAACACAATCACCAATAGATCAGTGTCAATAAGCCAAATCCTCTTAAATCTCCCAACGATCACCCAGTCCCACCTCTGAGCGTTCAACTACTTTATCATAAACATTTAAGCTGCCAACAAAGACTAAGCAAACAGATCACCTCCCCTAATATTGACCTAAGCTATTGTCCCAGCCAGACTGACAATGATATTATTTCTTAGAGATGTTCTGTTAGGGATACTCCTAAGGGTTTTGTTTTGCTCCATGCTCCGTCACAGACTAAAACCACTTGGTGGAACGTCCACAGCATGTCCAACAGAGAGTGTTGTGAACCCAGACTCAAACACGTTGAGTCTACAGACATTACATTACATAACATACATTACTTGTATGTTTTGTTCAGTAACATCAAAAATGAGGTTCGCTTTGATTTAAAACCATTTGTGGTGGAGATACTTACATGTACATTGGTTGTAGCTGCAAATGCGATGTCTTCTGTGGCCCTTGGTAACCGTATGAATCAAACCCTCCTATAAAGTCAACTAAAGAAAGGAGAGAGAGAAAGTAAGAGGAAAACAAGAGGATTATTGAATGCTTTTTAGGGTTGTCATTCATTAAAATAAGCGCCTTTTGGTTTTGTATCCCGTGTGTGTCAGTGTGATAATCATGTGTAGTGGATGAACAGCGACCGGACCCTCTATGAGACTGATATCTTTGGAGGCCGGCTTGTGGCACGCTGCCGGTCAGATACGATAGGCTAACATAAGGCAAGCTGACAGGATTAGCCCCCCGGCCCCTCTGTGAGGGCCCGCCAGCTGTTTCAGGCCCTGGCAGACCCGAGTATCTGGGCTTTCCACAAAGATGCAAAGGTAATAAAGTGTGTGATAAAGATCCAGGCTTTGGAAATCCAAGGCTGTTTCCTAGACTAACGAACACAGGAGATAAGCTGTGGAATTAGCAGAGAGCATCTCTCGTGCATCCCAAACAGAAGGAGGGGGAAGACTGAAATGATTATCATTCTAGATTTTAGGGGGCATATACCTACAAATCCCCTAATCCACATAGGTCTCATTGTTGAATTAGACCTTTGTACCGATCAGTGTTATCTCGGGAGCCGCAGAGGTCAGTCTGAAAGCCTGAGCCTGTGGTGTTAGAGGGCTTGAATTTTGGTGTAGGATTGCCCGTTTTGTGCATCCTTTTACTCATACAAATAAAGCCGCCTCTCAGTACTAAATTTAGTCATTTTCACTGCTTATTGCGCTTACATAGTCAAATCATCACAACATAATGTCAAAATGCTAGTGTTGGCGAGTATTCACATGAACAAAAAGATAACGCATGTGTAATGGGTCCATGTGTCAGGTCTTAAAGTGACAGCAGCCTAATATACCTTATGAGATAATATTAAACATATCTAGGCCTATATATCAGTTTTCCCCATGGTTTTGATGTCAAATGTGTGGTGTCGCAAATCCCACAATATCCAAAAGAGCTGTTTTTGTGAGTTGATTAAATAAATGCTTTGATTATGTTTTAAGACATGAAACTTGCAAGATGTTTTAATGCTACAAAGACCTCTTACATGTCAAACGATCGAGGCAAATTTGATTTTATCATGTCATGACCCCTTTAAAATGTAAATTAGATGGCTGTGATGGCAAAGTTGCCATTACTCCAGTCTTCACTGTGACTTTTGATCAATCTAATGCAGTTTTGCTGAATAAATATATTAATTTCTGTATCTCACTGACCCCAAACTTTTAAATGCTAGGGTGGGGCATATAAAAAAACCCCCCCACAAAATAACATTTAAAATGGAAAACACTGATCATATCAAAAAAGAAAATCAAGCTACGCTGCACTTCAGAACATTCTCATCCTAATGTCCTTTATAAATATATCTACAGGGGGTAAATGTTAAAATAGATTGCCTCGAGGCAGATATGTGCTCTTAAACAGCTTTTAAAACATTTCCCCTTCCCAACGGAGCAAATATCTCAAGTTGTTTTACTGCTGAAATTCCTCCTAGCTAGTCCCGCCAAGATAATGGGAAATGCTGGGATCACTGATCCAGTAATGAAGTAAAAAAAACAAAAACAACATACAAGTACTGTCAACTGTGGGCAAGCGGACAGATCGAGGGTCTATGGGCCGCCTTGAGCTACAGCATTAGCATTCAAAGACATACAGCAACCATCTCTCGACCTCAACAAAATGACTCAAATAGCTATTTATTCTGCTTTAAGCGACACATCCCAGAAAGAAGCCATTTCAGTGGCACCGACGCTGCAGGGAATTAGGCTGAGATGGACGTTTTTTCCTCACAGACTCCATATAGCAAAGCTTTACGAGTTTTATTGTTTTGGCTTCGCCCTTCCAAAAGCTCTTCCTCCGACAAAGGCATTTGTAAACCGCACGCGGCTCACAAAGACTATCAGCATGAGTTCCCACCTCCCTGCAACCACAAAGCCTGATTGCATATCCCCAAAAGGAAAGCCCTAACCTAATTTCCTTGTTATAGATGCAAAAAGTGTTTCTCCACAACTTGTGCGCACTGACACTTCCTAATTCTCTCGCTCTTGTTTTTTTTTCGTTCTCTCAGAGGCAGATTCATTTAAATACTGTCCTTTCTTTAAATGGGCCCTGGGACGCTACCCTTGATAGTAGCTGTAATTACGTGCGGACCGTGTTGATTGGTTTGAGCTGTTCATTACCTTTGCGGAGGTGCTTCATGTACTGTATTAATTAAAGCGTAATGGCCAATATGGCTTCCTGATTAGTGTTTCTACACGCCTCAGGGACTAAACCATCAATATCGTTCACCTGCTTGGAGGATTCAGAGCTTCAACAATTATATTCCTCTGTAGAATCTTCCTATTGAAACATCAACAAAGCTGATAAACTTTCAGTGGCCATTAAAATTGCCATGTAGCCAGTCACTCAAACTGCTACCCATGGACTGATTGGGGAGAGACTATCAAGAAGGATTTCCAATTACACAGATGTTCTAGAATCTCTCCTGATCACTGATTGAGGCAATCAGGAACCTCATTGGACACCAGGAGCGCTGCTGAATTGAGTTTGAGGAAGTTAACCGAACAGAGTAGCGGCAGAAGTTTTTACGATGCAAAGCTTATAGCTCTTTTGACTAATCTGAGGGGATGAAATTATTATTATTTGGTTTTTTTTAGAATAAGCTATTCTGAATAAGGCTGTTGCACATAATCTGCAAATTTCTAGGGATTCTGATTTAAGATGCTTTTCTTCACCATAGGAAGTAGATTATATGTTCAGCCAAAATTTAAAGTAGTTCACCCAAATAAGAAAATGCTGTCAAAGTCATTTGTGTGGGGACCAAACCAAAAGTCATTATTTGTTATTCAAGCCCCATGTCAACATAGACTAATGGTGTTTGGAATTGTTAAAGGAGCTATATGCAAGATTGTGGCCAAAACTGGTACTGCAATCACTTTCAAATTAGGGTGTATCCCAGCCTTCCCCCATGACTCGAGGTTGCCAGATATGCTGCAGGTTCCAGCAGGAATGTAGGCTGCTACAAGAAGCTTCCAATGGCAAGTGACGAGTCCTACACATTGAGTTTTTTTCTGTTAATTATTTATTTCGGACTTTGTAACAAAGTATTTTGGATTCATATCGATTTTTGGGGGGGTTTCGCAACGTTAGAATTTTTATATCCGATTCCGACACGTTTGTATCTGCAGCTGTGGTAACTAGAGAAGAGCTGGCAACCCGAATGCCGCAACACTACTGAGTCCGTGATTGGTAGATCGGTGGAGGATGACGCATCAGAACAAAACACAACTTGACAACATCAACATCAGTCAAGGGCTGTGACTTCACTTTTGAAATGACAATACCCTTTCCGGACTACTGTTGACAGTGATATAAGTATTTGAAATGAACATGATTTTTTATGTCTAGTGACATATCAGGGAAAATTTATGATTAATTGGAATAAATTTTTTGCATACAGCTCCTTTAATTTAGAACAAAAAGCAGTGAAATATATATATATACATTTCCAAAATATTATATATATAGGGGTTGCACAGACTAGTTCACTTTAAAACTCTGCCAGGATGCTTTAAGATTGACATGACTTGTCATCATTGTCCCACTTTCTCATTGGCTTGCTGGCATATGGGGGATTTCATGCACAAGGAAAGCAGCAAAGGGAATCCCTTTTAATCCTTTAATTATTTAATTCCTTTCTTATTATTATTTATTAAATAATAAATCATATATATATATATATATATATATATATATATATATATATATATATATATATTCTTTAAAGTTGTAATCAAATAAATCAAATGAATTCAGCCTTAGTGAGCATAAGAGTCTTTTTTCAAAAGCATACATTTTTAAATGCATTCAAAAGCATTAAAAAAATAATATATATAATGGATCACGCTCTGGCTTTGACCAACATCACAATGAACTCATGCATAAAACTCAAATGCACACAAATATCCTGGATTAATAGACCATCAAGCTACACTGAATATATTCTGCCACAGGGCTCCCTCTCCGTGATCTTAACATGTAGTGAAGGCACTCCGTTTAATGAGAGGCTGGCCCTCCAAATACGGCCATGCTTAATTACATACAGAGTGAAGTTTAACGATTCTGATTACTCTGATTATGAAATGATAAAATGCTTTGAAAACACAGGACAAAGAACGAGGATGCCTAAAAAATAAACAGCCACACAGACACTTTTACATGCATCTCTTTCTGTTTTAGTTGTTTGGTGATGAGAGAATGATGAGAAAAGGGGAAAAGAAGGATTGCCTCAGCAAGAGAACAACAGTATTGATCTTGTATGCCAGTGTTAGGCTGCATATGCTTTGTTTTTGTAGCTATATTCCTCAAAAGGCTCTCCCAAGAAAAAGTTGCAAGCATCTGAAGGCAAAACACAGTAAATGAAAAGAGTTTCCTTATTCTGTGGAACACAAATGGGGAAATGTTGAACAACGTAGAGCCCACTGTTTTCAATATAATGAAAGTGAAACAACAACAAAAAAAGCACCATAAAAGTATCATAAAAGCGGTGCATATTCCAAGTATAATGAAGGTATATCATTTGCATGCTCTTTTTTTGTGTACCGAAGTAAGAAAGTCATAGGTTTAGATATATGCGAGTAAGTAAATGACCAAAATGTTTGGGTGAACTATTCCTTACACATATATTAGGGGTACAAGAGGTATTATCAATCAGTCCATTGATTATTATGCTTTCAAATCTTTTATCGGGACAGTAAGGCGATTAAAGAGAATGATTCATGTGTTTAAGAGTGGTGGTGGCTGCAGTGGTGCAGTGTGGTCGTCTGAAAATTACAACGGGAACTATTTTATCCTTGCTTTAAAACACTAGGCCACAGGCTGGTTGTTAAGGATCAATAAAAGCAATCTTTTAGATTCTGGAACATCTAAATTCAACTGTTTACTGGGGCATTTAAACTAGGCTAAAGATCTGTCACCAAGAGCAGGAAACAAATATCCCTCCACAATCCTAAAGCATAAAGTGCTTGCTCCATATCTGTGAATATATATATATATATATATATATATATATATATATATATATATATATATATATATATGAACCTGGACCACAAAACCAGTCACAAGTTTTTATTTTTTTATTTTATTTTTTTTTTAATTGGGATGATACATCATCTGGGAGCTGAATGAATAAGCTTATCATTGATGTATGGCTTGTTGGGATAAGACAATATTTGGAGATACAACTATTTGAAAATCTGGAATTTGAGGGTGCAAAAAAAAAATCAATGCATTAAAAAAATCAACTTTAAAGTTGTACATTAATGTTTGCGATTGTGTTGCATTCACTCACAAAAATAAATGTTTTACATATTTACGGTAGGACATTTACAAAATATCTTCATGGAACATGGAACTAAATAACCTAATGATTTTTTGTCATAAAAGAAAAATCGATCATTTTGACCCAGACAATGTATTGTTAGCTATTGCCACAAATATACCCGTGCAACTTGTGACTGGTTTTGTGATCCAGGGTCACACATATATAATATTTATAATATTTAAACATTTCTAAGGAGGCTGTACTGTACCAACTAAGGGACTAAATGGCTAAGTGTAAAACAAACTGGCATTTGCAATACTGTCTGTTATTCAAAATAATTGAAAAGAAACCTAGCATTGGGTATTTGTTGCTTTTTGAACTCATATCAAGCTGTGACCCCAAAACCGAGGTACGCACCAAACCAAGACTTCTGTGTGTGTATATATATATATATTAAGCCTATTTGGAGAGAGATGACTAATATCTCTAAGTGACTAAGCCTAGAGTACTTGTTCTGAGCAGGTGTTGTCAGTGAACAGGCTGTAAAACTGTTGGCTAAGTTACAGACACTCGTGAAAAACTGATACTAATTATCTGGGAATCATTCTCTAACAGCAGTCAAGTTGTCATTGTTTGTGTCAAACAAGTTGTGTTGTAACATTAAGACAAGAGATCATGACTTTGTGCTCAAAGTGATTGTCAAAGCTCCAGTGCTTTCCTCTGTGGGTAAATTAACTTTCGGAAGATGTTGTAGCAGAATCACAAGAACAATCCCAGGATATCCTTTTTTTTGGCATTGGTTGTTGCGTTAAATCTTACCCAGATACAATAGTGCTCTTTTGTGATTGGCTATAGTAAAGCCCCTTTCTTTTTTT
This sequence comes from Cyprinella venusta, assembly GCA_038021265.1. Lineage (NCBI taxonomy): Eukaryota > Metazoa > Chordata > Actinopteri > Cypriniformes > Leuciscidae > Cyprinella > Cyprinella venusta. The sequence goes on from CM075876.1 coordinate 27,150,251, forward strand.
TGATTGGGCAGCTATAAGAACTCCAGGGCAGACGTACTTGATTCCTGCCGGTTCCATAGTAAGAGCGGCATGGCCAGATACATTTTGGGCTCTGCAGGCATATTAAATGTATTATAAGTATTTTTTTCACGTGAGAAGTACAATGTGTGGTGGGACGAGTGCGTGACAAAAGACCGAAATGAGTGACTGTCACTCTCACTTGACTTGAGAGCCCTATATATATTTATAAACAATGTTATTTTAGATCTCATATTAGAAGCATGCATTATCTTGAGTGTAGGTAAAACCCTCATTAAAAGATTTAGATTAACAAAAACCCACTCAGTTATGACTTATGACTTATGATGATATACTCACAGCTGTCCTCCTCTTCTGAAATGAGCTTCACAACATAACAGGCATAGATGAACCCAGCAAGCTGTGAAGAGAACAGAGAACAACACTGATTAGAATAATCAGCCGCACTAATCAATTTGCGGTTAAGAGTAGAGTACCAAATATTAAATATAAATAGTGTATATTCAAATTAAGGTTAAGAGTAGAGTACCAAATGGAACTGGAATAATAATATATCCCAAATTTTTTTTACGAACATTCCCAGCACTACTCTTGTAAGTTGACGTTAGATAAAAAAAATAAAATAAATAAATAATAATAAACTAGTGGCACTTTTCAAGTTTAAGTACAACAAGAACGTATTTCCATATTCTAGTTTTATCTTATACAAACATTTAAAATGTAAAATTTTCTCTATCAAGAAACCGACCAAAATTATCAAGGAATCCAATGAAACGCTCTTTAGAATGACAACGTCCCTGCCTCATGATTTTACTTTGACAAAAAACCCAACTTCCTCTTTTAACAGAAAATACATCGACAAAGGAAATAAAACTGTTTGGCAAACCATTTCATGAGGTAATTATACCAAAATAAGAAAACAAACCAAAGACCATTAGTTAAAAAAAACGAACAGTAGATAAAACATGTTCATGCTTTGGTCAAATGAGAGAGAGTCTTTTATAAAAACAGGAGAGAATGAAGAGATGAAAGATAAAGGGAGGTAGGCATATTTTCATTGATGAAACAGGTGTTGTACCGGCGAGACTAGCTTCACATCAAACTGAGACACCGCCACAGGAAATGGGTCTTTAGAGCAATGAGGACAGAGAGAAGCAGAAATGTTGGAGCCTCGTCGTCTCTGTCGCTCCAAAACACAGCACTTCTGAATCCTACAAGCACACGGATGCCCAAAGCTCCTATTTTCCAGGCTCTGAATCACTCATCAGCATCCGTGTTTAATGAAAAAGATGGTCGGTGGCACACTTGGGACTTGAGCAGCGCAAGAGGTATAAATGTGAAATGATGATGAAAAGATCGTACGAGAATATCGAGTACTGTAAACACATTTACTGGACAAACAAAAGGCTTGGATTAGAGCAGACTCTTTAAAAAGCTCAGGGAGCGCAGCTGTGCTTTTTATAAACCCTCTTCATCAGACAGCCCTGTTGTTGTGTGTTAAACCCGTGATTTTAGAGAACTGGACTGATTTGATGTCTCTGATCGAATCAGGAGAAATGATAGAGTGGGACAGCTTGAAGTCCATTCGTCTGCACGGCAAAATCAAGGTCTACAAGATCACCACAAACACAAAGTTTACTTGAGTTTATTCCAAGTAATGATGTGACCAGTTGGCTGTTAAATTTGACCTACACATGTATGTTACTTTTTAAATTACACTATAAAAATTAATACCCTTTATCTAATCAATAAACTTGCCGCAACAGATTACAAGCAATATTATTAATAAATATTAAAAATTAGAACTGAGTAATCAAATTATTCCTTAAAAGTTAACCATTTAAAATGAGTAAAGTTTACACCAAAACTTTTAACAAACATTTCTCACTAACAGACAGACTTCAAAGATTAATTAAGAACTCTTTATTTTATATTGCCAACATTGAAGACACCTGATGTTAACAAGCATAATCACTTAAGGAGAAAACCGTAACTTTAAAACAAAACTTAAAACAGACAAACACCGATCACCATAATGGTGACTTAAATGTATGTTTTTTTGGTTGTTGTTGTTGTAAGTTTTACTCGTTTTAAATGGTTAACTTTTAAGGAATTAATTTGATTCATTATTATTCAAATTCTAATTTGTTAAATTTAATTAATAATATTGTTTGTAATCTTGTAATATAATTCATCGATGTTCAGCAAATTCAGAATTTTCAGCAAACCCATTATTCAGTGTCACGTGATTCTTCAGAAATCTTCTGCTCAAGAAACATCTTTATATTATTAATGTTGAAAACTGTTATACGGCATAATATTTTTGTGGAAACAGCTTTACAGTTTAAAGATTTTGTTTTAATGATTAGATCAAATGATCAGATGATTTTTGTTACAATATAATGCATCCTTGCTGAATAAAAGTACCAATTAAAAAAGACAAATTCAAACCAATCAAAGCACTTTCACTATGAGACACGTAAATGGTAAGAGAAAGTATCACACAAAATAACCTTTCACTGTAAAAAAAATATTTTCAATATTTGTAATCACAACATTTTATCTTTTGTCAAATCAACTTAAATAATTTATTTAGTTCAAATAACTTATCATTTTGAGTTTCTGAGGATTAAACTAATCTCCTTTATTGTATTAACTCACTTTTTCCAGTTCAATCAGCTTAAAATTTTAAGGCAACCAGGTTACTTAATTTTTTAAGTTAAACCAACAATATTTTTTTTACAGTGTAACGCAACATTTTATATTTAAAAGTAATTTTACTCAACAGTGGCCACAGTTGTGCTTAGAGTAAATGTACTTTGACATACTCCTAAAAAGACCACCCAGACTTGAGCTTATAATTAAGAGGCTGAGCGCCATTTGCTTTTCTACGAGATACAAACTCCTGTCCCCTCAGGGGATGCTCTAGAATGCAGCCGTGTTTACAAGAGTGTTTAAGTATCATCATTTCTTATCATTTGAGCAGTTCATTTGACTAAACTCACAGAACAAACTGTCCAGGACTGCATTCCCGGTCCAATCCCTCCAGATAATCACAGTGCGGCGGCAAATGGGTGGATTTAGGATTCCGAGAATACCTCAAGGTCTTGCTCTCATTTACACGGAATAATGTACCACTCCCTCCTCCTTCCCAGCGGCAGTGGAGAGCATGAGGCCGCACTCACACACATGCAATCCGTACCCAGACAGGGTCATTTACATAATACAGCACAGCTATGTGAAGGACAAGGGCCCAATGTGGTGTCACCTCGGCTCAGCACGTAATGGGCCAGACGGTATTCTGGTTCCCAGTTCCTTGGATACAGCAGGCAGCATGGATGAGGAGACAATGGAGGCGGCTAGCAGCCAGCATCGGTGTGTTTGTGTGGGGAAAGGGTTCAACATACACAATACCGGCTGCTCTTTTGATTATCCGATGCTATCATCTGCCCAATGTGTTTGCAAAAGATGTAAACCAAATTAGCTGTGCGACAAAGAGGAGAGAAAGAGACTTGGAATGGAATGGTGGGAAACTGTTTACTCCAATATGGCAAAAAAAAAAAAATAATAACATGCTAAAGCATGGCTAAAGGAAATATACAAATACAATGTAATGTAGAGCAAATAATGTAGATCCTCAAATATCAAAACATACTTCAAAATGTAGTTTTAGACCAGAAAAACATTTCCAATATTAAATTACATTTCAGAATATATATATATATATATATATATATATATATATATATATATATATATATAGTACAAATAAATAGATATAACGAAAACATGTTTATGTAAATATACTACTCAATGCATGAATTACTATACTAAAAATACTAGACAAAAATACTTACAATGTAAATGGGAGGTCAAGTAAAGCACAGCATTGTGGGATACATATTCCACACACTGTAAAAAGTGATCAGCTGGCTTTAAAAAAAATTAGGAAACACGCTGCCTTAAAGGGATACTCCACTTTTTTGGAAATAGGCTCATTTTACCACTCCCCCAGAGTTAAACAGTCGAGTTTTACCGTTTTCAAATGTATTCAGCCAATTTTCTGATATTTAGAAGAATATCAGTAAACAGACAGATTCTGGTCTCATTGACTTCCATAGTATATTTTTTTCCTACTATGGAAGTCAATGAGACCAGAAACTGTTTGGTTACTGATATTCTTCTAAATATCAGAAAATCGTCTGAATGGATTCAAAAACGGTAAAACTCAACTGTTTAACTCTGGGGGAGTTATTAATTGAGCCTATTTCCAAAAAAAAAGTGGAGTATCCCTTTAAAATTGTCAAGAAAACAAACTATATGCGTAATTGAAAAAGTTAAGTTAACTTGACATGCATAACCTCATTTTTCCAATTACGCATGCCGTTTATTTACTTATTAATTTTATGGCGACGGGTTTCTTCACTTTTTTTAAGTTAAGTGAACTGATCGCTTTTTACAATGCACTCCACTGTCATCTGGATATTTCATACATGTAGAAAACTTAAGAGATTGCAAAAATGAGTAATAAGAAAAGAGAGTAAAAGTTGAATGATACTGTGCTACTCTAAACAACTCTCTCTCTCTCTCTCTCTCTGTTGTATTGTGTACCCTCTTCCTCTGCCATGTCATTCCCAATAGACAAGACTAAATTTAGATTCTATACATGTGAATAATACATGCAGGGTTTCTAAAGAGGTGCTAAATAATTGAAGATGCGTCTGTGAGCAAAGGATTGATCTCGATGCAAGCGTCTTAAGGTTGAACCTCACATACAAGCTTGCTCATTCTTCATCGCCCGCAGTTTCGATTAACGAGTTTTAATGTTTAATATGTTTATCTTCAAAGCATGGAGCAACTCGATTCACTTCTATTTGAAAAAAAGGCATTAGCACGTTAGAATGCAAATGTTATTGAAGTTACATCCGCTACAAAGACTTACACAGAAACAGGCTACATGTCTTACATGACTTGTGTGTGCTTGTTAACACCGATTTACATCCTATTACAGTCAGAATAAAGAATTGAACTCCCATATAAGTGCCTCTGAATTAATTCATTTATCAAAACAATAAAACAAAAATTTACAGCACTATTTGAAATTAAGTGAATTCGGACTTGACAGGAAATAGCCATTTAGTTGGGTCATGCGTAGCAGTTCCGTGACCGTGGAGAGCGAAGGTTCGTTTCTCACTAGATTAGCCGTCTATAAAGGTTAAAGAAAAAAATTAGCCGGGGTGCCCCTCACAAAAATGCGGGGAAATTTTGGGAGAGCCCGATATCCAAAAAGGCTCGTTTTGTAATAATGGAAGTCGATAGGCTTTCTAAGTGAAACCCGATTCGTCGTCATCCGACGAAACGTCTCCGTTCCCTACTCAGGGAACTCAGGGAAGAGGGCGACACTTTCATTAAGATCCGTTTCCTACTATACATAACCTACTTTCTCTTTCACTTTTCTTCTGAGCAGAATAGCTTGGCTTAATCAATTTAGTATGTTGACACAGCATCAGTCAACCCACTTCTATGGCAATGTGGATGCCTGCTTCAAACCGCGCTCTCGCACTTGGCGGCTTGGACTAATTCACATGTCCTTGACTTCCTCCTCGGGCGCTGGGCCTCTCTCCAGGTGGGCTGCTCACTCCTGGCTTTTATAGACTGCGCTAGTGAGCTACTTAACATGCCAACAACCACCCGTGCTCTGACGCACCGAACGTCTTCTGCAATCTTCCTAGTGCAAACACTTATTCAAACATCTTATTTATTTTTTAACACAGCATTCTCAGCAAAAAAACTAAGGGTGAATGCTTCATGCACTCTTTATGAAATGATTTAAATAGACGACCGGTAAGAATGGCCGTGTTCTTGTAAAACGTGGACAGCTGACACATAGAAATGCTGATTATATTGCCGTTGGGGTCTTTTATAGGGCGAGAGGAGAAGTGATGTGCTTTTTATTACTCATTGTGGTAAAGTCAAACTGTTTTTTCAGTAAAACAGTCCTTTTTTTATTGGCACAAAGCAGACAGAACATCACAAATACAACTAATACCTTTGATTTGTTGCTAGCTCAAGGACACAGATGCAAAAAATTTCAGACTTTACAGGAGCTAGTCTGCCTAAACTGACAAAATTAAAAAAAGACTGTTAAAATGAAATACAATGAGGAAACAAGTTCAACAATGCCAACAAATCAACAAACACACAATAATGATAACTTTACAGTAAGGTTTCATTTGTTAACATTAACCCAACTAAGCCAGTACATTTGTTACTGTACGTGTTAATCTTTGTTAACATTAGTTCATTAATTTCATGTTACTTCACAGTGCATTAACTAGATAATGTTAACAAATACAACTTTTGATTTTAATGTATTAGTAAATGTTGAAATTCACATTAACAAAGATTAATTAAGATTCCTTATTAGTCCATGTTAAGTAATGTTAACAAATGAAACCTTATTGTAAAGTGTTGCCATAATAATAACTGCTACTCGAAATGAAGGTTAAGGGTTTGTTCACATCGCTAAGAGTTCAACTTCAGCATAAATCATCTAATAGAGATAAAATAGAGACTCGATCTGCTGACTTGGGCAAGCAACCCCATGGAAACATCATTGCAACACTATTTTATTACAGTTTAATGGTACAGTATTTCACTTGTAAGTATAGGTTTAATTGGGTCTTTTGCTCAAGGCTACAGAAATACCAGACATGCCATCTTTGACCTTAAAAAAATGCCAACGGAATAAAAGAATTAAACATTCAAAGCCTCATTTACAGTTCAGATCATCTAAAATAAAAAAAAATAAAAAATCTGAGCATTTTCAATATGAGGCACACACATAAACACTAATAGTTTGTTAAAAAAACCACAAATGATTTAGTCCTTTTGGTTTCAGAAAGTCACTTTTTAACCTACCGCCTAAGCCTTTTAGTCCTCGGAAGGAAACAATTTCAGTGTTGACCTCCTTAGGCATTGTCCACCTGGCTGTTAATCTGAATTAGATGCAGTACATTAGTGCGCCTAATGCCACGCTATTGCTCACAGCTAGCAAAGGGAAGCCTTGTTAGCAATGCTAAATGAACCTTTTTAGCTTTTTAATCACGGCTAAGAACTTCCTTCATTCACCGCCTTGAGTTCTCCTAAAGAGTAATTTTATAAGAAAAATCATGCAAAGGGATGGAACAGAGGTTTTTAAGAAAATGCTATGGAGGCATGTGAGATCACTGGGGTAATTTTTATTTGAGAAAATAGGTACTTTGACATATACTATGATACTGAATGGGTATCATATTCATGCACCATGGTATTTATATGGTGCCCCAAGGTGCATTAAACACCACAGTCTACCACAGTCAGATCGCCACTTTAAATAAAAGCTAAACTTACTGTATGGACAAAGCAGGCAGTCTCTTTTTTTTTTGCCATAGTGCACATTTTCCCAATAAATCATTTCAATTTGCACAGAATTTATTGAAATGATCAATATGATAAATGAATAAATATTTTTTTAAGTAAACATATGATTATTATTATTTTTAATATAAAAATAATTCAATATTATATAATAAAATAAATGAAATATAACATGAAGTATAACAAACAGAGGTTTCTCAGGCAGGCAAGCTAGATTAATGACCAAGTGGCATTTTTTTTTTTCAATCCCAGTGTTGGCTGTGAAATGATCACCTGACACTGCTTTTGCAGCAATACCAAAATCAAAAAAATGCAGTCGACCCTCTTCTAAATGATTCTAGTAATTTCTTCAAAATTCACAGATAATAGACTTAAACTCTGTATCCATAGCTGCCAATGTTTTTCAAAAGGGCAACAGTCCATGAGTCAGTTACACACCAAGAGTTTTCGCTTTGTTGACAATTGGCAGAACTCGCCAGTGTTAGTGGGGAAGGAACACAAAAAAGTGAGTAAAGCCAACACTTTCATCTCAACTGCTTTGATTCCCAAACAACACATCACACCCAATTTTCCACTTTCACAATTGAGCAGGCACTTAGCCAGAGGGGATAAGCTTCTCTATGACACAGCATAGCAACCAATGCTAGAGGAAGCTTTGCTACTGCGCTTCTTGAGAAACACAAAACACACAACACAGACCTTCTTACACTACAGTACTCCATTCGCATATTGGAGATCTGCCACAACGAACCTGACATGGCTAGAGGAGCGAATGAAGAAATCACACCTCTGTGTCACCTATCAACTCTCCAAAGAACGGAGACCAGAAAAAAGCAGTTTTAATCCACCCACAGTAAAGGCCTCTTTCTTCAGATGGATATTATACTGTAAGTAAGAAGTCTGACAGCAGGATACAGACCAGCTTTCTCCATTTTATTCTCTGCTATTTAGAATTTTTTTTTTATTAATAACAAATACGATTCACAATAGCCATGTGTTTCTTGAGCCCGTTCTCATCCTTTGGCGTCATATGACATTTTGTTGAAATACTATGCACATGGCACCCTTTACACCGTGTCCTAACTACAAGCGACGCGATAAAATTCCAGCGACAGCAAGTGTGTCTGTCCTGAGACGCCACACGTCAATCAAAAATCACAGCCATTCAGAACAGCATGTGGGCGGAGTCTCTCTGCGAAAGCGCACTGCACTCCTGGCCCGCACTCCCATTGGAAATGAGTAAGGACATAATCAAATCAAGAAATAACACTATTAAAAATCAAAACATTAACAAAATATACTCATTGACTAATTTTGTTATGAAGACCAGTAGTACGTTTGCATAGAATTCATTTTGAACGCTATATTATATGCTTTCAAAATCTGAGGTAAATGATCCGTTATCGCTTGTGGCACATTGACCTAATGCCTTTGAACTTCGACAATCAGTTCCTCGTCGTCCATGTTTGATGATTAAATATTCATGACACGCAGAACTTCCATCCAATGAGATCTCTGTGTGGGCGGATCTGTCAGCCGCGACGTCGCAGAAATAGGGAACCGTTTCTAAATTCAAAACTTTGCGTGTCACCGTCGCGTCTGGTTAGGACAAAAACTCTGATTAACATGGAAAATATACCGTTTTATCGCGTGTCGCATTTAGTTAGGACGTCAATATAACACGCAGAACCCAAGGGGTCATACAGGTGAGTGGCATCCTTTAGCGTCAATATGAGACGCAGACCAAACCCCAGACCTAAACCTACCCATAATACTGTAATGTGTGTTATATTGACGCTAAAGGGTGCCATGTGCGTAGTATTTCGACGAAATGTCATATGGCGTCACCTATATGACGCCAAAGGATGAGAATGTGTTGTTTCTTTTACAAAGAATCTCACGAATGCGTGTCTATTGATACTAATTTATCCCAAAATTAAAAAACAAAACAAAAAACAAATGACCTTTTCTTCTTTAAAAAACAACTTATTTGTTATTAATTAATTAATCAAAGATTCATTCATTAAATATAGAATACTTTCAGTAAAACCAACCGAACCAAACAAATTATATAAATATAAAGTGTCGATAAACATGTTTCTATATAACTGTCCATTCACATTATGGGAAAAGAAACCTGACATCCCACTCAATGCATAAACTGTAGGCTATATTTAACAATTCATTTGAATAATTAAAAAAAATTACACACTTTAGTTTTAGCTTAGTGTACAAACAAACAGTATACCATGTGGTATAAATAATTCAAAATATAAAATACATATCAGGATTATTACAATAATGAGACTTGGAGAAGGGGGTGTAATAACAAAAATATTATATTATAATAATAGAATTAATATTATACAAAATACACTACAATAATATAATATAATATAACATACAGTATAAGCTTCAGTGGTAGAAAAAAGGTAGGTAAAATGCTTAATTCATGCTATGACAGATTTATACATTTTAGCTCTGGTTTCTTTAATTTTTACTGGCTTCTGCAGAGCCTCTTTTTCTTCACTTGATGGTAATTCATATCGCCCTGAGCTCCCAGCTCCATTGTGCCTGGATTGATTGTCTGCTGTAAAAGCCGACTCTCCAAGTAAAGAGCATAATTGCTCTTTGTTTACAGTAATGAATTCAGACATCTCATTGATCTTGACAAAATAATGTTTGAATGCCTTCTCTGCATACCGGTTGCCAAGAGTGCCAAAAGCCTGGAGCGCGACGGTGCACGCTTGCTTCGCATTTCCGGTTTAACACTCTGCAAAGTGACAAAAGTGATGCTATTGAGTTGTGACTCAATACAGAATGGCATTAAACACACAAATCATAAAGGCAGCCTCATGAGCTTGTTCAGACAGCAGCAGGAAGACTTTGCAAACTGAATAAGACATACGACAACGCTTGGCAGACCTCACGGCCTCCTGATGGGTTAGCGCTCATATTTTAGAAGGAAAAGATGGGTGGTGGGCAGGTGTCCAGCTGAGATCGAGAGGTCAGGCTTCACTTGAAGCAAAGCCGCAACGACTCACGGATAATTGCTTCAGTGACCTCCCGAAGCCCTCCATCAGTAATGGCAATTTTATAACACACCAGAGATATTTCCTTTCCTGGTGGAGTATAACTGGGTAAGTGAAAGGTCCTATCCTGACAAACGGAGGAACAGACAAAGGGATTTAAAGCTGAAGCCTGCAGGTGGTGGACTGGTTTATATTGGATGGCGCAGCCACTGGAAGGTACAGAGATGTGATTGCTTGGAAAAAAATCCTCGCCAATGATTATAGCAAATAAATTGCGTGTTTGTTTTGTCGGGGCTTTGGAATAATCTCTCTATGTCATAACAGACGTAACAGAAAAAACATCTCTGCCTACTATAACAATGACAGATTTGACAGTTATTTGGTTTCAGTCCGGCTTGGTTTGAGTCCAGCTGCTAATACCATACGTTATACGTGTTGAACATTGATCTCGTCCAGACAGATTAATGACTGAAATACGATCCCTGCCTGTCACTCACAACTCAAGAGTATTCAGATGAGATAAGCTTCCATGTAATTTACCAATTCTCTTTCTTGCTGGCTTTCTCGCTCAGATCCGCTTCAAAGTACACATTATACGTGTGTGTATGTATGTGTATACAGTCTCTGGTCAGAATTATTGGCACCCTTGCTAAATAAGAACAAAGAAATCTGTGAAAATAAATATGCATTGCTAATCCTTTTGACCTTTTATTAAAATAAAACCACAAAAACCTTTCATTGAAGTAAAACAAATGAAAATGGGGGAAATCTAATTATGTTTTTCAATGTTTGTCACTAATACACATTGGCAACAATTAACGGCACCTCGTTATTAAAGATTTTTTGGAACCTTCTTTTACCAGATGAGTTTGGAGAACACCCGACAAGAGATCACTCCAGATCTTTCAGATTCCCAATTCCAAGTTGATACACTCTTTGGTTTTCTATAGGGTTTAGGTCTGGGGACTGGGATGGTCATGGCAGAACCATTACTTTGTGCTCAGTGACTAAGGTTTGTATTGATTTTGATGTTTGTTTTGGATCATTGTCATGATGGAAGATCCAAACAAAGTCCTAAGATTTCTAAAAAAAAAAGAAAACAGAAGTTTGTATTGGATAGAATCCATGATACCATGTATCTGAACAAGATGTTCAGTACCTTAGGCAGAAATAGACACACAACATTAAAGATCCAGCAGTCTATTTAATTGTACACATGGGGTGTTTTTTTATATATTATCCCTGTGTGCACCAAACCCTTGAGTGTTTTCTGCCAAAAGCTCTTTATTTAGTTTCATCAGACCATAGAACCAATTCCATTTGAAGTTCCAGTAGTGTCTGACAACTGAATATGCTGTAGTTCTCCAGCTGTGTTCCTTGGAGAGTCTTTAGCCACTCGAACTATCTTGCATTAAGACAAGATAACATTCTTCCATGCAGATTTGCAGCGTTTCCTATTTATTGGAACTTCTTAATTATTGCGCTAAATTTTCAATGCTTTGGCTATTTTCCTACAGCCACTTTTTTCTGTGAAGCTCAACAATCTTATGCAGCGCATCAGAACGATATTCTTTTGTTTTACCTTTTGTGATGGATGATTAAGGGAATTTTCCTCAAATGTGTACTCCCGTGAAACAGAAAGTCATGGTTGGATAATTTCATTTTCCTAGTCACCCTGCGCTCTCAGATAAAAAGGTACAAAACTGTCACTGGGGCTGTAGCTTTTCAAAACATACACTTTTGTACCAAAAGGCTGCATATTGGTACCTTACTGGTACACATTAGCACCTAAAATGTACAAATGAACTCCTAAAATGTACATATCAGCACCTGAAATGTACATACTAGCACCTAAAATGTACATATTAGCACCCAAAATGTACATCTTAGCACCTAAAATGTACATATGAACACCTGAAATGTACATATCAGCACCTAAAATGTACATATTAGCACCTGAAATTGACATATTAGCACCTAAAATGTACATCTTAGCATCTGAAATGTACATATTAGCACCTAAAATGTACATATTAGCACCTAAAATGGACATATTAGCACCTAAACTGGACAAAAGTTTACCTTTTGAAAAGGTACAGCCCCAGTGACAGCTTTTGTTCCCTTTTTTCTGAGAGTGTGGTGTGCTGAAAATTGTAAATATGACGGGGAAAATACTTCAGAGACCAATAACTGTGGCCAACATGTATTAGAGAAAAACTTTTATTTCATTATGTGACCCCCTACCCCTTGCCCCTCCACCCCCTCAATACACACACACACACACACACAGACTTTCATTTGTTTTACTTGTTGAAAAAAGGTTCGATTTTTGTGATTTCTGAAAGAAAAAACAAAAGACAATGCAGATGTATTTTCACAGCCTTCTTTGATCATATGGCTGTATACAACTAGCTCTTCTTAGCTGATTCTTGTCAACTTCTTGCTCGTGTGGTGTTTGAGTAATAGGGCTCTGCCATTCAGCCTTGGTCCCTGATTTCTCTGACTTATCAGATGAGATGCTCGGCCACGTCAGCCGCGCCGGAGATATCGGACCTCCTGTCACTCAACCGCGGCCCGCATCGTTATTCACTCCGGCAGAGTGACGGAGAAAATAGCAAGACAAGAAAGAGAATGAAAGGGGTCAACAAATGGACAAAAAGAAACAAAAATAGACTTTGAATAAGATCACAGGGGAGTTCGGCCTGGTGTTGACATTTACGAGAGCTGATGGCAATCGCCTGCTACACTGGCATCTGCCAAGCTGATGATTTGCAGAGCACAACTCATCCTCGCCACCAAATTAAGTCTTGAATTGAAATTGGCTATGGCATAGGTTTCCACAGAGGTCTTGAGGGATTGGCATGTAATGAGGTCGATTGATTTTCTTTTCCTCCGGGTGTTATGTTTTGTCAAAACAGTTACCTATTCTTCTTTAGGCGCTCCATAAATCGTTCACGGACTGACAGCTTAAGAAAGGTTAATGTTGTTGTTTCAATATAAATGCAAAGGAATGGTCACATCTGCATACTGACTAATAGGAGATGGATGCATCTGTATTTAATTGCCCTTTTAAGGAGTTTTAAGATGAAAGAGGGGTCAAAGTGGACTCAGTGAGATTAGTTGAATCTTCATGTTGAGAAAAGTCCCCACTATAAATAAATCTATCCAAATAACACAGGACTCAGAATGACTGCCTCAGGGGTGCGTTTCCCGTACAATGACGTAACTCACTTCTTCACTACCATAGTATGATGCATCGTTAAAGAAATCAACTTCCTAGTCACAAACTTGCTAGTCACTTGCTCAAAAATGGTGTTTTAAATCTCTTGACAAACTAAAAGACGTAAATGAAATTTGTATGTATGTGTATATGCTGAATGTGAGCTAGCTTATTTTGTTCAAGTTAAAGTAGTTCACTTTTCAAAAAACTTTGGCTGATAATTTACTCACCCCCATGTCATCCAAGATATCAGTCATTCTTTCTTCAGTCGAAAAGAAATTAAGGTTTCTGATGAAAACATTCCAGCATTTTTCTCCATATAATGGTCTTCAGTGGGAACCAAACGGTTCAAGTTCCAAAAGACACTTTCAGTACTAACCGCAAACTGTTGAAAGGGCTTTAAACGATTCCAGACGATGAATAAGGGTCTTATCAAGCGAAATGATTGCTCATTTAAAAAAAACAAACAAACAAAGTTTAAGTTTTATAAGCTCAAATGGTCGCCTTGCTCTGTACTGCGATGCACGTTCGTGACTCCCCTGTTCGAACTCGTTCATCAAAATGAACGGATCTTTTTCCGAGTCAATTTGTTCGTTTCGTTCGTTGAATGAACCAAACGACTCGGAAAAAGATTCATTCATTTTGAGGAACGAGATCAAACAGGAGAGTCACAAACGTGCATCACAGAACAGAGCAAGGCGAGCATTTGAGCTTATAAAACTTAAACTTTGGTTGTTTTTTTTTTTAAATGAGCGATCGTTTCGCTTGATAAGACCCTTATTCGTCGTCTGGAATCGTTTAAAGCCCTTTGAACACTTTGCAGTTTGCACTGAAACTGTCTTTTGGACCTTGAACTGTTTGGTTCCCATTGAAGTCCATTATATGGAGAAAAATCCTGGAATGTTTTCATCAAAAACCTTAATTTCTTTTCGACTGAAGAAAGAATGACATGGACATCTTGGATGACATGGGGGTGAGTAAATTATCAGGAAAAAAAACGTTTTTTCAAAAGTGAACTACCCCTTTAAGGTGTCCACATGTCATGCAAACTAGAAACTACAAACTAGAGACCTGTTGTTCCAACCACATAACTTTGTGAACAAAGAACAATGGTTTCGGGAAACACTGACTCGTTGAACTAAGAACTTGCGAACATAGTTGCCTAACGATGCTTTTGGGCAACGCACCCCTGGATGGTTTAGTGATCACCCAATAACTGAGTACTCAATTAGTGAGTTTGACTAGTTTATTCAGATATTGTTAGCTCTATTATTTAGCTGCTGTAATTTGAAGGTAGTAAATTTAGAGGCAAAACTTCTCCGAAAGATTTTTACTGTCAGCACACTCCAACACGCCACGGTCTTTGCATCCGCTTTGAAGCAACACCTTTCATCCTCTTTAAAGCACCTCTGCTGCATTCAAAGCACATAAATAAGCCCTCAATAAAAAAGGTTAAAATTTTAAGTTGAAAAACACATCTCAAGACTCCTTTCATTCTGTCGGACTGTTTTTAAACACAAGCACATTGCTAACATTGCAAAAGGTCTGAACGGTGTCTTAGCACAGACAAGATGACCCAGCTCTCTTTATTTCAGGAGAAAATGGTCGAAAAATATATACCATGGTAAACAATAAGCCATGTCAGGCAGAGCTTGAGAAATTGCCTTTGAGAACATAACCCTTTTAGGCTTTCCGCAATGACTGCATCCAATTTGATTCAATGTTTGTCTTTTTCCATTTGATGGGACACATATTTCCCTCACAAACCTGGCACTGACCTTTCCTTCATTTTCTTATCATTGTCACACATAGCTCAGAACAATAGGCATCGAAAGAAACAGTGGAAGGAGAGACAGAGACATGTCTAGGTTTAGCGGTTAAAATGAATGTGTGAGCCTGGGATCCTAATCAGTCATCCTGAGAATGCAGAAAGCAAGCAGATTAAACTGAGCGAGTATGTCCACCCATGAATCTTAAGAGACAGTGCACAGGGAGAATTGTTAGCGCACAGGGGGTTTTGCAAATTCTACCACTCAATCAACAGGCTTACTACAAAAAAGTTACATACAATCTGGAAAAGTGGGGATATTAATATATGATGCAAATATGATGCAAACAGCTCTAAGAGGGATATAAGAATTTAAGTAAATCTTAATTCCAGTAAGCTCATGCATTTAATGTTGCCATTAATGGAGCCTCACTATACATGCTAATTAGGGATATACATTCACAATTTATTTGTGAAGATCTTGCTGCTAATATAAAACTAAGCTACAGTACATCATTTGCTTTTTATTTAGCCATTAAAGGGATACTCCACTTTTTTGGGAAATAGACTCATTTTACAACTCCCTCAGAGTTAAAACAGTTGAGTTTCACCGTTTTTGAATCAATTCAGCCGATTTTCTGATATTTCGAAGAATATCAGTAGCCAAACCATTTCTGTTCTCATTGACTTCCATAGTAGGAAAACAATATACTATGGTAGTCAATGAGACCAGAAACTGTCTGGCTACTGATATTCTTCTAAATATCAGAAAATCGGCTAAATGGATCAAAAAAACGGTAAAACTCAACAGTTTAACTCTGAGGGAGTTGTAAAATGAGCCTATTTCCAAAAAAGTGGAGTATCCCTTTAAATTACTTCAACGTATCAGTTTTGCCTTCCTTGCTTATGTGTGTAAAGAAATGTATCTCTAATTTAAACATTAGAAGTCACAAAAACGGCATCAAATCATTTCAAATGAGTTCAAACTGACTATTTCAATGAATATCAATTAAAAAAAGTCTGATTCAGTTGCATGACTTGTTTTTACAGCAGGGTAAAACAATTTACTAATTTACTAAATAATGTTTTATGGGTGAATATACATTTTACTTTCATTTCTTGCATTAAACACTTATTGAATCTACTTGGCAACTGTTTGGTTAAAATTACTTGATTCGTTAAATAGAAATACCATAAAAAATATAGGTCCCACTTTATATTAAGGGGCTTTACGTACTATGTACTTACATTGAACAATAAGTACAATGTATTATTGTGTTCCTGTTGTATTGTAAAACACTTTTGCTGCTATTGAGGTGTGATACGGGTATGGTTAGGTACAGGTGTGGTGGTATGGGTCAGTTTAAGGGTAGGTTAAGGTGTGAGAGGAGAGTCAACTGTGTAATTACAAATGTAATTACATAAAGTAATTATAGCTGTAATTACATGCTGGTATTTTTAAAATATAAGTACAATGTAAAAACATGTATGTACACAATAAGTCCATTGTATCAAATTATTAATTTCAATGTAATAGTACTTAAAGCCACTTAATATAAAGTGGGATTAAATATATTTAATATATATATATAAAAATATAAAATATATTTAAAAAAAAATCATAAGAAAAGACAACTAAACCATTCTTCAGAAAACTGATATCAAAATATTTTCCATATTGTTAAAAAGCGAAATAATAAAGAGATGTTTTGTCTTATTTCTAGCCTTGCGTAGCATAATGATAACCCTACCATCAATAAGAGGATGCACTGTAATTAAACAAAGCTTGATTGATTAAGAGCGTCAATGAACATGTTCAAGCTCATCAGTATAGCTGCTAACAGAGGCTTTCATTGACTCGTCTGACTGGACTCACGGCTACAGCTGCCTGTTGAGGTATAATAACGAAAAGGACGTGACTCAAAACCACCAGCTGTCATAAGTCCTATAAAACCGGCATGACCCAGTCATCTTAGTAGAGGCCTGTTATAGTCCTCCGCATGAGAACAGAGACTGAGGCTTGACACAAACAGGGACTAGCTGAGATTTCTGTTAGCATATGTCATGGTGCACAGTTGTGACAGCTGATGCGGAGGTAACCACCAGGGATGAGAATACACCCAGCACCCACATAGAGGAGATTATCATGACGTGAAATTTTCATAGTCCACATGCTTAAGCTGCTCGAAGCTGCTCACTATCATTACTGCATAGTCTCTGTAATAGAGATGACATTTAATATTTAAAATAGCATGCAAGATGAATAAAAAGCATTTGCGTTAGATACCGCGTTAGCTCTCATTGCACGTCCTATTGAGATGACTTACTGTCTACCTTCTGAAGCAGCATACTAACCATAAAAGAAGACTGTGACTTAGTTAAATGGTCACACATGACCATTGCAGAATGCAATTTCAACCCCTATTGTCAATGTTCTGATGTGTTTTGGACTTTTAGTTTCATGTTTTCTTTGTTCTAGTTTCCCACCTCTATGTGAGTTTGTCTCTATGGTTACAGATATGATTAATTATTCATTTAATCTGTGTAATTAATTAACCTTATTTGCCTTAGTCCTTAAGTTCCAGTGTTGTCAGTCTTCAGTTGTCCGGTCTCATTAATGTTACGTTGTGTTTGCTTGCCTGCCTTTTGTTGGAGATGCCTTTGGGTATTATTAAAGACTGTTTAAACTTAATTCTTTATCTTTATGTGCTTTAGGTATCATGACACCTTTATATACACTATATTGCCAAAGGTTTTGAGAAGTCTGCCTTTACAGGAACTTTAATGACATCCCATTCTTAATCCGTAGGGTTTAATATGGAGTTGGCCCACACTTTGCAGCTATAAGAGTTTTAACTCTTCTGGGAAGGGTTTTCACAAGGTTCAGGAGTGTGTTTATGGGAATTTTTGACCATTCTTCTTGAAGCGCATTTGTGAGGTGCCTGACTGATGTTGGACGAGAAGGCCTGACTCGCAGTCTCTGCTCTAATTCATCCCAACGGTGTTCTATCGGGTTGAGGTCAGGACTCTGTACAGTTCCTCCACCAAACTCGCTCATCCATGTCTTTATGGACCTTGCTTCATGCACTGGTGTCAAGTCATGTTGAAACAGGAAGGGGCCATCACTAACTGTTCCCACAAAGTTGGGAGCATGAAATTTTCCAAAATGTCTTATGCTGAAGCATTAAGAGTTCCTTTCACTGGAGCTAAGGGGCTAAGCTCAACCCTTGAAAAACAACCCCACACCATAATCCCCCCTCCACCAAACATTACACTTGGTACAAAGCAGAACTGTTCTCCTGGCAACCGCCAAACCCAGACTCGTCTATCGGATTGCCTTTACTCACCCCCATGTCATCCAAGATGTCCATGTCTTTCTTTCTTCAGTCGAAAAGAAATTAAGGTTTTTGATGAAAACATTCCAGGATTTTCTCCATATAATGGACTTCAATGGGAACCAAACGGTTCAAGGTCCAAATGAGAGTTTCAGTGCAGCTACAAAGGGATTTAAATGATACCAGACGATGAATAAGGGCCTTATCTAGCGAAACGATCGGCCGTTTAAAACATAAATAAAAAAGTTTAAGTTTTATAAGCACAAATGTTCGCCTTGCTCTGTTCTGTGATGAGCGTTCGTGACTCTCCTGTTCAAACTCGTTTATCAGAATGAACAAATCTTGTATTGAGTCATAACTCGAAGGGTCCTAGATAAGACCCTTACTCATCGTCTGGTGACGTTTAAAGCCCTTTGACTCTCATTTGGACCTTGAACCATTTGGTTCCCAATGAAGTCCATTATATGGAGAAAATCCTGGAATGTTTTCATCAAAAACCTTAATTTATTTTCGACTGAAGAAAGAAAGACATGGACATCTTGGATGACATGGGGCTGAGTAAATTATCAGCAAAAGTTTTTTTTAGAAGTGAACTACTCCTTTAAATTGATCAAAAATGACAATAAAAACATGTATAATACTACACTTCTATTTCAAATGCAGTTATTTTGAACTGTACATCAACATTTTTTCTTTCTTTATAATATATTTCAAAGAATGTTTGTAACCAAACAGTTTTGTTATTGACTTTTTTTTCATCCACAATGGTAACATTCTTCAAAATATCTTCTTATATGTTCCACAAAGGAAAGGAAGTCTTACACGTTTGGAACAACACTGGGGTAAGACAATGATGACAGAATGAACATTTTTGGGTGGACTATCCCTTCAATTCAAATTCAAAAATTCTCAATTAAATTCTAAATGACAACAAACCCTAAAAAGAGAGCAGGTCTTTTGACTAGACTGTCTATGGGAAGCCCTTCTGGTTACACAGTCTGCTCATGGTCAGGCAGATCCCGGGGCCGTGCGACATCAGTGCTGCTCTGGTGTGCTGGTCACAGCTCATTTACTGATGCATCCATGCATACGAGAGCCCCCACTCTCCCCTTCATATCTGTGTCTGTGTGAAAGAGAGAGAGAGCAGAGGTTTGGGCAACTGCCTGCCAACACTCTCTCCTTCTCTTTCACTGTGAAGGAGAAATCTTCCCAGGAACAGTTCCCAACGGCCCAGAGGTGGACTCTCGAAAATGAATATATGCCAGACATTCAGCTAAACCTCACAAAGGACAGAGAATGTCAGTCTGACGTATGCTTTTTCACTACATTAGCATTGCGTATGGCAAAAGGGTTTTGTTTTAGGTGAGTCCTATTTTCTGCATATTACACAAGCGGGGACAAGAGAGCCTCCTCCTCCTGCTCTGTCTACTACACTCGGGTGGATAGCAACACAACAGACCTCACGAGTACTCAGGGCAGGAGGTGAGGAAGAGAGCATTAATCAAAGATGAGAAGTGTTATCCCACCATCGGTGCTCTCTTCCCCTCTTTTTCTCTCTGTCTTTCCCACAATGCACTCACTGAGGGCAGAAGCGGATACAAGTGTGCACTCTGTTTCTTCCCAGGCACCTGAGGAAATTAACACACTCTCCTCTAAAGGACCTCCAAAGTTGGTGTCTGCAGAAGGGTTGTTTAGAAACAAGTTTGAAGTCCACCGTGGCATCTTGACATGAGGAGATATTTCACACGAGTGCTGTCATATAATCCGGATCTTTTCAAGAGATTTAGTCTGGCATAAAGAAGAATCTTCTTAAAGGGATACTCCACTTTTTTGGAAATAGGCTCATTTGACCACTCCCCCAGAGTTAAACAGTTGGGTTTTACCGTTTTCGAATGTATTCAGCCGATTTTTTGATATTTAGAAGAATATCAGTAACCAGACAGTTTCTGGTCTCATTGACTTCCATAGTATATTTTTTTCCTACTATGGAAGTCAATGAGACCAGAAACTGTCTGGTTAGTGATATTCTTCGAAATATCAGAAAATCGGCTGAATGGATTTGAAAACGGTAAAACTCAACGGTTTAACTCTGGGGGAGTGGTAAAAGCCTATTTCTAAATAAAGTGGAGTATCCCTTTAAAGATAATAATAACTGACCTTGCACAATGCAATAAATTGGCATGGAGCAACATTTTGTGTGTGCAGGGTAACCCACATACTCATGAAATTGCATTTGCAACCTATTTTACCTTAATATAACAGCATGTTATAATATGCTAAGGACATTTTTTTTTACAATTCTAAATAGATAGTTTATGCAAAAATAAACTAAACCTGTATGCCTTTCTATCTTCTTTGGAACAGTTTTTGTGTCCATACAATGAGGGTCCAAAAGAACACAAATGACTTTCATTGTATGAACAAAATAACATTTTTCAAAATATCTTCTTTGGAGTTCCAAACTCATGTAGGTTTGAACACTGGTTATGTACTCGCTCAAAAATTTATTTGAGATCATTTTGAACCCAAAAAAGTTACAGACTGGAGCTATATAATTTATAATGGCCGCTTAATATTTGAAACATTTCTTTTTTTTCAGGATGAATATTAAAGGGATACTCCACTTTTTTTGGAAATAGGCTCATTTTGCCACTCTCCCAGAGTTAAACAGTTGAGTTTTACCATTTTCAAATCCATTCGGACGATTTTCTGATATTTAGAAGAATATCAGTAACCAGGCAGTTTCTGGTCTCATTGACTTCCATAGTAGGAAAAAAATATACTATGGAAGTCAATGAGACCAGAAACTGTCTGGTTACTGATAGTCTTCTAAATATTAAAAAAAAAAATCAGCTGAATACATTCGAAAAAGGTAAAACCCAACTTTTTAACTCTGGGGGAGTGGTAAAATGAGCCTATTTCCCCAAAAAAGTGGAGTATCCCTTTAAGTTAAAAGGAACAACGTTTAGTTTGAAATAGAAATATTACGTATAACATTACAAATGCCTCTGATGTCTGACTCCAAACTATTGAACAATAGTGTAAATGATTGCCTACAATTTTGCATGCAGAAAGGAACATGTATCTGATCTTCTGCATCACTTGATCATTTATAGAAAATAAACACAGATATTTATAATCATTAATTTAAATAAAATTCTTTACACCACCTGTTTTCAGCGGGCGGAGAAAAGCATGTTAATTACACCAGGCAAATAGCGCTGAGATTTATAAACGAAGTGCATTCTATAATAAGCTTCATTTGCATAAAAAAGAGGCGTGTCTGCACCGACTGAACAGAAAGACAAATGACTTAAATACGTATGCACCTGGTCAAGTTAAACTGCAGGAGTTTAGTCAATATTATGCAGGTTTTTGCTCTGAAATCTCATGCCACATTGGTGAATTCCCCCCACAGAGTGCGAGAGGAAGACAAGGAGAGCAAGAGAACCTGGGATTATCACGAAGCGATCGTTGTACGATTCCGATATTAGCTCACACCACGGGCCTTTCATTATCATACAACTCTACTTAATTACTTTCAGACTGACGCTCCCTTACTGTGTAATGATGCATGCAGCCTTACTAATGTCTGAGATGCTTGTAAATGAATGGTCGAAGGCTCCACATCCATTTTCGGCTGGAAGAGAAACCTAATTAACTGAAGGTGCCGCACTGTTGCTCTGACGCTTGAAAACAATGGGAGCAAAGGCGCGTCTCGGAGCCTGCTGCAGGTGCCGTTCGGGAAGAAAAAGCACAAAGTGGCTGGCTAGCAGGGAAATGACAGCACTCCCTCTCAGACGCCTCCTCTGTAATCCACATAATTATCTCTCTGTGTGTGTGAAGATCGAGCTGTCATTACTGTAGTTCACATCTACGGCCTTTCAACGAGCCACATCCATCTCCATGTTACTGAATCGAATTAACCCCCAGGTTATTTTCATTAATAAATATGAGATAAGAAATTATTGCTTGGACACTTTGTGTTCAGTCAAACGACTGTTTTAGTGAAAGAGGAGACGAGCAAAAAATTTGCTGATCAATTGCGTTCTTGTCAGCTAGATAAAAACGAGAAGTGCGGCGAGGGAGCGAGAGAACGCTTGTCACCGTAGTTAACTGATCAAAGAGGCACTTATTCGCTTTAGGAGAAAATAATGAACGAGTCAATTTTTCAACACCCCGATTCCTATGTGGGGAACAAAGACGATCATTATGTATCTGAAAGCTTAAGGGGATGATTGAAAATGTTGTCTATGCATCCAGACACAACCGGGGGAGGGTCTTAAACATAAAGAAACGTGTTGTGAGGCGGCAAAACAGCACAGAAAACACATTATGAATGACAAGACAAAGACAAAACTCTTGAAGAACTTGCATTTGAGCACAGTCTTGACAAATGATTCTTGTTAGATTTAAACAGCAAAATTGACTGTATGTAAAGGATAATGTACAGACACTTACAGTCATTATCCAACACAGTCTCATGTGCGTATCTATACCACGAATGTAATTTCTCGTGCCATTTATACGCCAAAAATGTGGGGTTTTTTTGGCGGGCATCTGCTACGCACTGAAAACCCCTTAGGTTTACATATGAAGAGTTCAGATGCAAAAGCCTCTAAGTGCCATTTGAAAATTTCTTCTAAAATGATCATTTTTATCAAGCATTTATATTTAAATTCAACAAATGGCAATGAAGATTACCTATTAATTGTCATTTAAGTGAAATTACTGAACTTAAATATACAAGTTTGATAAAAATGATCATTTTAGAAGAAAATTTCAAATGGCACTTAGAGGCTTTTGCATCTGAACTCTTCATATATAGCCTACAACAGTCCAAAAGTTTGGGATCAGTTTGTTTTTTTTAAAGAAATTATTACTTTTATTCACATAGGAAGCATTAAATTGACCAAATTAAGTTGAATATTTCAAATAAAGGCAGTTACTAATAAAACACTGTAAATTAAAAACTTTTAAATGCTACAAGTGAACTAAGGCATCACAAAAGTACATCACTGAAATGGTTATTCATAGTGAGAATTGTTTAAGATGACATAAAAGCCGTTTAAATGAAATATGGGAAATCATTTTAAACAACCTGAAAACTTCAATCATCTGGGACCTTCAAGAAACTTGGAGCAATAAACTAAGCTTGTCTCAGCAAGTGGGTTCATGAAACGACCCAAACTGTGACTCTCCGCAGGGACGCCATGAACAAAATGCTAGCAATAAACTTCAAGCCTTGATATTGTTTTACAGTCCTTTGGAACGGTCCGAGCAGCCAGCGGTGGGACTCAACTCAGCACTTCTGCTGACACAGACATATGTCTAGTCCCTTTCAATGCTTCAGAGAGAGCTTAATTCAATCATTGTCTTATTGATCCTGGCCTATACTGTAACAGTTTCTGTGTTTAGAAGTCTAAGCATTATTGAACATGCAATGACTTCAACAGTTCCCTACATAATATTTGACAGCAACTAACAATATTTCTTATTCCGCATATACGTAAGTGTGTCTGACCTATAGGAAAGAAAAATCACTAATGCCATCTCTTCGACGTCTCATAGACAACAATAATGGTGACTTTCTCAAGCTTTTATTATGAAATAAAAAACATTTCTCCTTAAATTCTTCCAAGAAGATTTGAGCTTTGACATTTACATAGCTCTATAGTCTTTCTGCATGTCAACAACTGTATCATTTCAACCCGATCTCACGACCAAGTCGTACGAATTCGACGAATGATTAAAAAGTGGCTAATTCATAACAATTCATATGACCTCACTCGTACGAAATAGTGCGATTTTGCTAAATCGTACATATTTTACGAATTCGTACGAATTTGTACGAATGACCCGCCCCTTACCCCGCCCCTAAACCTAACCGTCACGTGGGTTTAGACAAATCGTACAAATTCGTACGAGTGAGGTCGTACGAATTAGTACGAATTAAACATTTTTTAATCATTCGTCGTATTCGTACGAATTGGGCGTGAGATAGTGTTGATCATTTCTATCAATTTTGAATCCTATTTCATTGTTATGAAATTCACAGCAAACCAATTTTTGATTTTCATTGTATACACAGTATAAAAAAATGGAATTAAATTGATTAAAAGTGCTTTATCACATCACACACACACTGGCTGGGCACAACTATTCATCAGACGAACAGGCGATTTATAACAGGCAAAGTAATTTTACAAGAATATACAATTTCAGTCTTTCTACTTCAAAATTTCACGTTTAGTTCAATGTGTTACTTGCCATTTCTTTGTAATTATTTGTGAAATTTACAAGCAATTTCTGTGTGAAAATTGTTTCGACATCATTTTTTGTCGGGTTTAGAGAACGTTCCCATAAAATAAAAGATTTGTATTCTGTCATTTCATGGCAGTCTGAAAAGTACTTTCTCAAATGATGTAGGCTACTTCATCATAGGGTAGTACATTTAAAAAAAACTGCTTGTGAAATCCCTCACATTTACAGTCAGAGGGTGAGGCTCCCTTGGGAAGCAGGTGTGCCTCAATATTGTCATTTCCACAGCACCACATTCAGATCTGTTTCATCAACACACATGCCTAATTACATGGCATGTGTGAAGTCATTATAAAACACCTCAGCAGCCTAGGGATTCTCTCATACTCAAGCAATCTAACAGAGCTTTAGCTCTGTAATTACAAGAAAATGGTAGAAAAAAAAATGATTTTTTTTACATCTATATAGGTGAATACCAATCATAGCTTCCTGCAGTACATATCAGACCTTCAATAAGGAAATATACCTTATTCACAGCAGCGCCATCTTTGATTTTTAAGGGGAACTGAGGGATAGGCAGACATCTTTTTAGTGGGTTGTCCTGTTATTTAAGATGTTTCTGAATTGTTCTGCTGACAAAACACTGCAAAAATGTCTTTTCAGACATGCCAAATTTCAGAAGGCAAAAAACTAGGAAATTATAAGTGATCTAGGAGCCATTAAAAACATGTTAAGTCTATCCCTTACAGCCTCGCTTTCATACCCGTGATGACGCTGCTCTGTATAAGGTCTATAGCGGTGCCTACTCTCCTCTCTGGAGGGAGAACACCACAAAGCCACTGAAAGCTCCCACCAGGCGCTCTGGCTGCACAGACAAGCAGCTGCCTTTCTCCTCTGCTATTCGCTGTACAATATCTCAATAGGAGCATCAGTCGTTACAGAGGAAGGTCTATAAATATCGGGGCGGATGGAGCCGATACCTGCCTACTGCTCTTTATGAGCCACCGGTGGTCACCATTAAAGTTACTGATCCCCAGACATATTGGCTGATCAGGTAAGGTAACCCTCTCGCTTACAGCACGTCACGCTACAACTTGAGATGTGCAAAAAACACATTAAACATCGTTCACAAATGTTGTCTTTGATTAAAACGTGCAGTGCATTTTATAACGTTCATCAACACGTCAGACACGTTTATGGAAGAACATATATTCATATTGGTAACAGACATTAAATACTTTTGGGAATTCCTGTGGTGTGCCATAATTATAAGTATTATTATTAAATAGTTTAGATTAATCGAGCATCTAAAATGATTTTAAAAAGATTTTGCTAATAATAACAGATAATCATACTACAATACTATATCAATACTACATTTATAATTATTATATTATAAGCTTTTTCAATCATTATAATAACGTTTATATACATGTGTGTGTAATATATCATTATTTTATTATTTTATTTTTAAAACATATTATATTACTTTATCTATTAGCATTATATAACTACAAATACAAATGTATATCACATAATAATACTATACAATTAATGCTTTTCTTTGAATAACATCTGTAATACATTAAATCTATAATACACATCAAATGTAGATAATACATAATTATGATGACCTTTTTTGAGCTCATATTAATTGAGAAAGTATGGACTATTTGTACTATTTGTATAAAAATGTATTTGTCTCACAGCAGGACCATTACAAATGAAGGAGTGAAAAAGATGTTTAAAATAATTAATTAATTGAGAGACTCATTAAATACGTATATTTCATGTGATATAAGGTGGTCAAAAGGTGAAAAACTTGAAAACTGTGTGTGTGTGGGAGGGAGGGGGGCATAATATTAATAACAACTATTATGTCTATCATAATTTAGGTACTGATAATGGTCCTAATTAAAACAAACAAACAGATGTTTAAAACAGAAGTATAGGATGTCATACTGCACGAATACAGCGGTTACTATTTGAAATTTTATATATATATATATATATATATATATATATATATATATATAAAGTAGGCTCTGATATTACTGGTTCACATTTTTCCTTGCCCCGGCGGCGTTGGTTCCATCAACAGAAAACAAATATCTTTTTGTCAGAAATCGAAGGATATTACAGTTACATTATGAAAACAAACTGATCATCATGCAGTAAACAGGGTCAATTTTAATTTCATGTTGCGTTGGGGGAAAAAAACATGTTTGAAATTAGATTTCACTGCATGAGAATGAAAGCCGAGGGAGAGTATTGTAGAGCCTTGTAATCAGAGAATTGCTGAATCCACGTTGGAGGGGGTTCACTTCACTATTGCATTAGAGACGCTGATTGTGGAAGGGGGGAGTAGAAGCAGGTGTCACAAGTAATGGAAGAGATAAAGAATAAAGACTCGAAGGAAGGCAGCATGCTGAGCTCCTATTAACAACCCGCATTCAAGCAATATCAGCACTGGAGCTCGGCCAAACTGCTCGACGCTTCTCATACTCTGATGCATTTCCTGAACTGATATTTACAGACTTGTTGTAATATTTTTAAACTGACAAAAACAAATACTGCACCGACGACCGCCGGATTTTCCACACTCTAAAGCAACCCTCTCATCCTTGGTAAGAGTCAATTATATAGTCTAGCTGTCAGTGTACACTAAAATTTAATCGCAGAACTCCACGTTCGACCAATCAGAAGAGACACACTAAGGGCCGTGAGTATATATTTAACACCAGAAGTCGCGATCACAAGCACAGCAAAAGGTAAAGGATTACTCACAGCCAGGATAATCTGCAAGGAACTGTGGGCCACCTCCACATACTGGTACTCCAGCAGGCAGCCGGCGATGCTGATGTAGCGATGGTCCTCCGGGGCCCAGGAGGGAGGAGGGGTCACGGGGGTCACCCTGCACCCCGGGCCGTTCTCCATCCACCAGGTGCGATGCATGGAGATGTTAAAGGTCATAATCAGGTCTGTGTCCTGCAGGAGAGAAAAATGAGTCATAAGAGATGCTAAACCAACGTTCAATTGAGATTGAAACACTAGGAGGAGGCACCAGAGACATGAGTATATTTAGAACAAATGCCAAAGATCATCATCCACGCACTTGCTTTTACGGTAAACTTATTCCATTTCCCGGCAATCAAATAATTTTAATTATGTATTCAAGCTTACGAGATGTAATACTCAGTCTGAACGCGGACTTATTTAACAATGTAGGTCAAATAACAAGCACTCTGGAATATTTCAATCATGCGAAATCCAGTCCACTCTTGTTTAATGGCGGCTAAGAGAGCGATGGATTTCTGAAATGCATGATTTCCTTCATTGGTATATTCTGGCTTGCGATCATGGTAGTACTTACACCCATGACTTACAAAGTCAGACATTGCCTCACACTGGAAATAGGATCTCTAGGAGCCAGTGAAGGGTTTGTGTTTTGTTGTATCATTAATCAGTTTCAAGCTTTTAACATTTTGAGGCACAATTATGTAAGTGGCTCTTATGTGGTTAATTTCAACGCGTCAAAGGGACTCGCAGAGCAATAACCAGCCAACACATACTTATAAATGTGGCATGAGATTAATTCCACAATCAAGGGGTGAAAGAAATCACATTTCTCAAATTCCAAATTGACTTTTGTGCGCCATTTTTCAGTCTTAATGATCCGCACGCTGGCGAGTGAAGTGTTTGCAATATCCTGGGTCATTTGAGTGAAGCGGACGGCTATTCACCAGGGCCTTGCCTTTGAGTATGCAATATATTCAAACAAATCCATCAGTCTTAAGAAACACATGCAAAGCCTAGACACAAAGCAGAAAGAAAGAGACAGAGCTCTTACTCTAACACCAACAGATGCACAGCTGCGTAAATGTGCTGCACACGCCGAATGCCCCACGAAATCCCTCTAAAGAGCAGCGATTGTGCATTTTAAAGACAGATTTTAGGTCCTACAAGTGTTGAAGCTTAACACTGAGCGAACCATCCTGTAATTTTCCTCTAGAGGGAAAACAACAACAACAAAGTATTGTTCTTAAGAAGCGCTTAAAGGAATAAAAATAAGAATTTTGTGACGTTTAATCCGTGACTGTCAAAAACTATGACGAACATCTACTGACATTTTCGTCAACGAATAAAAACGAGACGGAAATGTTACACTCAGAAAAAAAAATTAGATTTCACTGTTCAGAAAAAAAGGTACAAAAGCTGTCACTGGGGCTGTACCTTTTCAAAAGGTAAACTTTTGTCCATTTCATGAGCTAATAAGTACATTTTAGGTGTTAATATGTACATTTTAGGTGCTAATATGTACATTTTAAGTGTTAATATGTACATTTTAGGTGCTAATATGTACATTTTATGTGTTAATATGTACATTTTAGGTGCTAATATGTACATTTTAAGTATTAATATGTACATTTTAGATATGTACATTTTAGGTGTTAATATGTACATTTTAAGTGTTAATAAGTACATTTAGGTGCTAATATGTACATTTTAAGTGCTAATATGTACATTTTAAATGCTATTATGTACATTTTAGGTGCTAATATGTACCACTAAGGCACCAATGCAGATTTGGGTACAAAAGTGTACCTTTTGAAAAGGTACAGCCCCAGTGACAGCTTTTGCACCTTTTTTTGAGAGCATAGAGAGGGAAGATTTTGGGAAGGGATCCAGTCAGAACTGATGTCCTGCGTGGTGGATGCACACATTTGAATTGTAGCATACTCATCATCAGTGTCTTTTAGCTTTGAGGTCATCTACATGCTAGTGCACTCCTAAAAACGGACAAATCGAAACTTAAGATTTTTGCATTTGCAGTTTTGATGACTCATATTGCAGAATGTTCATGTTTGAACAGCCTCTTGTCCAATCAGTGCTCCAATCATATGAGATGACTGACCCTTTTTCTATAGAAAGGCAGCTACACTTTACACTCACCTGAAGGATTACTAGGAATACCTCATTTCTCATTAAAGCAATTATCTAATATTGGACAAAATTGGACAGTTGAAGACTGGAAAAATGCTGCCTGGTCTGATGAGTCTCGATTTCTGATGAGACATTCAGATGGTAGAGTCAGAATTTGGCGTAAACAGAATGAGAATGTGGATCCATCATGCCTTGTTACCACTGTGCAGGCTGGTGGTGGTGGTGTAATGGTGTGGGGGATGTTTTCTTGGCACACTTTAGGCCCCTTAGTGCCAATTGGGCATCGTTTAAATGCCACGGCCTACCTGAGCATTGTTTCTGACTATGTCCATCCCTTAATGGCCACCGTGTACCCATCTGCTGATGGCTACTTCCAGCAGGATAATGCACCATGTCACAAAGCTCAAACCATTTCAAATTGGTTTCTTGAACATGACGATGAGTTCACTGTATTAAACGGCCCCCACAGTCACCAGATCTCAACCCAATAGAGCATCTTTGGGATGTGGTGGAACGGGAGCTTCGTGCCCTGGATGTGCATCCCACAAATCTTCATCAACCGCAAGATGCTATCCAATCAAGTTGGACCAACATTACTAAAGAATGCATTCAGCACCTTGTTGAATCAATGCCACGTAGAATTAATCAACCCGGTCTCATCCCAATTCGTCATATAACTGACGTTTTGGGACGTCTTTTGACCATTCGTCAATATACGACTTTTTAGGGCCCCCTTAAACGTCGGTAGATGACGTTATGGGATCCTAACTCTACCCCATACCTAAACCTAACCCTAAACCCAACTCGTCACCTAACTGACGTTAAAGGTAAAGCGTCAGTTGTATGACGACCCGGGATAGTCATCTACCGACGTTTAAGGGGGCCCTAAAAAGTCGTATATTGACGAATGGTCAAAAGACGTCCCAAAACGTCAGTTATATGACGAATTGGGATGAGACTGTGTTAAATTAATAACACAGTATTAGTATGGTGTTCCTAATAATCCTTTAGGTGAGTGTATATATGCACTACCAATCAAAAGTTTCGGGTCAGTAAGATTTTTTTTTCTTTTATTGATCAAACTTAAATTCGTCAAATCTAAAAAATAAAACAACAACCCCTGATTATATTGATTTTTAAGAACAAAAGGAAACATCTACCAAATATCAATGCTAACAAAAGTGTCTCTTTAGCATTTGTCGAAAAGTGTTGCCTCCAGTGTTGTCTGAGGCAGAGTGAATCATCCGAAAGGCCCCAAGTCACAGTCCCCATTATGTTTTCTTAAAGGCCGCTGGAGGATCAATCACTCACCCGCCTCCGTAAATGGCTTCACTGTTTGCCCAGCCAGTGTGGGTGATGTGATAAAGCACTATTAATCCATTCCAAAACGCACACTAACAGCAGACATTTTTGTTGAAGACTTGCCCAACCTCACACTGCAGTGTCTATCTCAGCGTGAGAATGACATTGGCCATCTGAAAGGCTCCTGAATTACTCTCCCTGAATAAGCCCTGCTCCTCCTTAGAGGGATAGCACTTCTCGTTCTGTGGAATACAAACCGAGGCCTCGGTGCACCCTTGCTTCTTATTAAAACATATACAAAGAGCCTGAATGGTTGGATTGATTTGTTTCCACCGAATCAATACCACTTTTACAGCAGTGCAGGGCAAAACCTTGTTTGTCTACAGAAACACATGTATCACGCTCCAATGACTGACATAAATAGCCATCATGATGCAAAAAGTGAATCACATCTTTTGTCTGAATCTGGTATCATCTAAGCACACAAAGTAAACACCTCTGGCTTCAAACTTTTTAAAAGAACTAATTGCTAAACAACATACTTAGGGGCAGTATGATGGTTCAAGGGGGTCTCTGGGAAAGTTTTATTTATTTATTTATTTATTTATTTTTACAATTGTATCACATTGTTATTTTTTTATTGATTTAATTTTATTTTTCAATCATTTTGCTTTGGCTTCAGCACAGTAACAATAGGCTATATTCAAATAAAAAAAGCCAATTGTATTATTTTGTATACAGCATGTTGTCTTTATAACATTCAATATTAAAGGTTGGGATTAAGGGGTTTAGACATGTAAATGCAGCCAGTGTTAAATACGTCATTAATTTCATTTTTTCCCTGATGAAAAAAGACAAGACAAGATTAAAACCGGTTTTGACTGTCAAAAACGATGACGAACATCTACTGACATTTTCGTCAACGAACAAAAACGAGACGAAAATGTTACACTCTCAGAAAAAAAGGTACAAAAGCTGTCACTGGGGGTGTACCTTTTCAAAAGGTAAACTTTTGTCCATTTCATGAGCTAATAAGTACATTTTAGGCGTTAATATGTACATTTTAGGTGCTAATATGTACATTTTAAGTGTTAATATGTACATTTTAGGTGCTAATATGTACATTTTAGGTGCTAATATGTACATTTTAGGTGCTAATATGTACGTTTTAGGTGCTAATATGTACCACTAAGCCACCAACATGCAGATTTGGGTACAAAAGTGTACATTTTGAAAAGGTACAGCCCCAGTGACAGCTTTTGTACCTTTTTTGAGAGCATAGAGAGGGATGATTTTGGGAAGGGATCCTGTCAGAACTGATGTCCTGCGTGGTGGTCGACTTAAATCAAAAAAAATTTTGCTGTTAAAATTAAAAATGAATGCAGTTAAGTATAGGATAGGCAATATTTTTTATAAACACTTTTGTTATACTGGTTGAAACTCTTCACAACTTTATAGCAATCAATAATAGATGTGGTCTAAAATTACAAAAAAAAAAAAAAACTACATATATCTTCTGTTTTCTTTCTTTTGGACTTCTCAGGACCAACACATGTTCACCCAATCATTGCATTCAGTCCGGTCCGCAGCAGTCAGGTGGTACAAGTAAGTTTGTAAGTTTACATTCATTATTGTAATGTTATGTGCTTTGAGACATGAAATAGTTTAGCAGCGTCAGTGACGCTTTTCAGACTCTGCTCTGGCTGTTGCATGCTAGCTAGTATCTCCAAAATTGCCAACCCTACCTTTAAATAGTATAAATATATAGCTGCTTTAACATTTTAGAGGGAGGTCCCTTCATTTATTTGATTGTCCTTATCTTTAAAAAAGTTTGAAATGCCTAGTCAGACCCAAGATGTGCTGAACACTAGACAGACATCTTCCTCTTACCAGAAAGAGAAGGACATGGGCTAAATAAAGTGTACATGTTGCCTCACTCTTCCACTCTGTTGCTTCCTGTCTCTCTAACAGGTGTAATGAACATCAGCCGAGTGGATAAACGCGATCCATCAGCAGTCAAATAGCAGGACAGACTGCTCAACACATCAGCATTTCAATCTGCAAAGCGGCAGGGGTCCCGCAGACAAACACTCCTCCATTACTCTCCTTCAGTCCGTGCCAGAGTCACCGCGACAGGACGGCCTGAAAGAAGGCCTGACAGTGAGGGGTTGTCAGGACAGAGTCTGGAGATGGATGAGACCATATTTCAATAGGAATTATGGGCCAACGTGCCAGCATGCTTCACAGTGAGTGAGTGATGGTGGACGGCACTAAAGGAAGTAGTTCACGCCCTGCTAGGCCAACATAATGTATTTAGGATCCTGTTGCTTGATACGGTTGTGATGTAATGTCTCAAAACAGTAAAATATCCATATTAAACACCAGAGAGTATATTACTTTTTTTTTTGCTGATAAAAAAATACAGTAATTAAAATACCATAATATTCTAAAATGTTATTACAATGTAATGGCACACTGTTTTTTTTTAAATATATATATATATATATATATATATATATTTACTTTTTTCAAAATTTACCAAATTTAAACAGTCAATTCATCTTCAATCCTTCTTAGATTAATTTTCATTCTAATTCGCCAATCTGGAGCTCAAGAAACACAGAAACCTTTTGTAATATTATAAATGTCTTTTGATCAATTTAGAGCATCCTTGCTGAATGAAAGTAGTGTATTCTTTATTCTGTATTTATTTCTAAAAAACTGACTGAAGAAACTTAAAACTAACTTTTGTAATGATTTATGATAGTGCAAGGAACGCCAAGGTTGTGGGTTCGATTCTCAGGGAAAGCATGCACTGATAAAATGTGTGCTTTGAATGCAATCTAAGTCACTTTGGATAAAAGAGCTTGCCAAATCCATTCATGTAAATGAAAAATGTAAATGGAAAAAAAAAACGGTCAAGAAGCATTTTTAGTAGTTTCATTGACAAGTTTAACCCTGAATCACTGTATATGAAAAGAAAACAAAGGTGGCATATTTCAGCAGAAAGCTCTATAGTCTGTATCCATCAACCTCATACAAGTTCAATATAAAGATCCGTGAACATATTCAGACCAAAAGAACAAATCGTGATATATTTGTTGACCTACGACTATGCTTGAGCATATTTGTAAAGTCATGCTGTGAAATGCAATTCAAGACAGGCATATTGAGCATGGCTGACTACAGATAAAACCCTGGCGTTCCACTAGAACCGAGAGATTTACTCAATGAACAAAGGAACATACACACACTGAGAGAAATTATGACCATCTGAATGTTCCCTACTGTTTCTAATAAAAAAAACATTTCCTCAGGAACAATATCCTACCATTACTAAAACGCAGAGGACTGTCAGTGCTTTAGGAAAGAAATCAAAGACATAATATTTGCTAATAATTAGTGTGTGCCAAGGCAATTACTATTGATCAAACTTACGGGTTCTTGAACAAAGCCAAAGTTTGCTCCATTTATGCACAAATGAAATAAAATAAAATGGGAAAATAAAATAATGTATATATTCCATTTAATGGGAAAACTATTCAAAAAGATGAATTGCTATAGAAGTTTTGCTAAAAAAAATACAATATAAGGGTGACATAACAACGTAAGTATGGGTGAATTAACCCTTCAAAGCCAAAGGGCTAGATATGCTCTTCTAAACACCGCAGTAAAGGGCCTTGTTTTAAAGTCACGCTAGTTTTCTTACACATGCAATTTATCTACGCTTACAAAACCCAGTGGTCGTGTTGGGATAATTCTCCATCATCAGGGATTGTTTGTTGTCGGAAAGCAATCAGAGGGCGTTTGGAGGGGATCAAGATGGGAAGGCTCGGCCCCAGGATGACTGTCAATCATCTACCCATCAGTAAATGGGTTTCTGCAGGCGAGAGTTACAGCAATATTTCCCCCAGGCTAACACCATGATATCTGAACTGGGGCAGAACAAAATGGAAGATTAAGACTACCAGGGATAGACTTTATTTATTTATTTAGACAGGCTAAGCCTAGTAGAAGTGGCTAAAGTCTCAGAAAGTGAGAATTTGAGATGGTTTGTTCTTTCTTTGAAACGTTGTTTACACAAATATGATAATAAGCACTACGGACTCCCATAATGCCACATGGATTCGAGATATCTCAAACGCAGCTAGCATTCAGTGTCAGCATGCTATGAAGTGATGTCTCAACATGAGAGGTGGTTCGGGATATTAATTTTTAATAATTTCATTTTTTTTTTAATTATTAATTTTTTCGGAATATTAATGGCTAATGTTTCTTCCTCAGAAAGGTACAGTACTTAAACGTCACTGTTGCTCCAGCTATGTTATATAGAAGCAAAAAGTTTATGAACCTGCTGCCTCCTTTTACCCAGTGGTAATCGATTAGCATGGAGCTTCACAGTCTCCATCCAATGTTCAATCTCTGGAAAACTTTGCTAAAATGTCCATAACTTGAATATACAATACTCCAACTATATAATACATGCATATTACAGAATAAGTGACAAGAAGCAGTGGTTAAAGAGTGTTTTAGGAATGATGAATTAAACTACTTTTAAAAATACTGTAAGTCACAACAAAAGCAAAGAAGGGCACACTGCACACGCTCCAATATAATAATAATAATGATTATAATATATAAATACATACATTTACTTTAATTCGTTTAGTTTTATTGTTATTATTATTATTATTATTAATTAATGAACAAATTAATAAATGAATACATTGACGAACAATTAACATTTGTTATATATTTATTATTATTATTAAATATTATTATTAATTATAATAAACAAATTAAGTAATTCATTTACTAAATTAACAATATATTCATTTAATTAAATGAATGAATTAATTAATACAAAAGTAGTATACATCTCTTTGGTACGAATCATATTTGAAAGCCATATATGTATATGGCACTCACAGGTGTCTGTTCTTGTTGTCTAAACTCTCAGAAGACATGTTAAACATGACATTTGCTTGGCATACAGATCTCACTCACTCTGCTGACTTCTGGAGTCTCTGTTATTGTCACAGCAATTACATGACCACAGGACCGGCAGAAGGGTCCGGATCATCACACACACACTCTAATTGGCTGTCTTCACAAGGAGGATTACTCTCGGCAGACTGACACACTGGGAGGTCAGCAATAAATGTAACATAAAAAATAAAAATAAAGTAGAAGTGTTTGGGTCCATGGACACCAACCCAATATTTGAGTTAATGAAGGCTGGAACTCTCATTGGTTAGTGTGGAAGTATGGATGGAAGCCTGACTCCAGGTATTATATTGGGCATTGCTGGTTGCAAAGTAAAAACTAAAAAGTATTTTTCTTAGACTTTGGAATAGTCTTCACATTGCAATGACTTAAAATGTTGCCTGTATGAGAGGATTCTGGAACAGAGTCAATAGCGAATAAGTCAGTGTTAGATTGGAAAGCGGATTTGTACCTGCATCCCGCCAGCACAACAGCTTTCATGTGTAATGAGCATGTGCAAAACCCACTGTGCCACAGCTAAAGCACAAGGTGCATCATTTTAATCAGCATAATCATCCTCACTGAATTCATATTTGTTTTGTTTATATTTTTGCAGTAATTTTTGTTTTTTTCAATTTAAATTTGAATTTTAAGCATAGCACTGCTAGCTTTAGGGAAGCTTGTTTCCGCCATGGAATATGATAATTGCGACTTTTTATCTCACAATTCGGACTTTTTTCTTGCAATTGACTTGCGCGACTTCAGAATTGCATGATATAAACTCGCAAATCTGACTTCTTTTCCCAGAATTGTGAGAAATAAACTCTTTAAGTCTTTCCCCCATCAGAAGTTTATAACTCTAGCCAAAATGCAAGTCAAAAATATAACCTTTTCTGAGACGAACGATAGTCCAATGAAACTTTATAATTTATTAAATATACTTACTGTCAACTAGGGTTGCCAACTGTGCCAAATTAGCCGGGACATCCCGATTATTGGGCCTGATTTATTTGTCCTGTTCGGGACCTCCCTTGTCCCGTTTATTGAGTGCTATGCTGATCTGACTGATACAACAGCAATACGACACTTGAGAATGATCACGACACCGGTCATCATCCAATCACAGGCATCAAGACCAACTATAAATTGAGAATTCATTATTCTTTTGGTATAAATAATTTGATTTGCAAACAGAATCCTCTGTCTGGTTAACCTGACTCCGCCAGATGGATTTGCTCCGCATATCCATCTGGAAACCTTCCGTTGAAGTAGTTTTGGTAAGGGGCGAAAATACTGGTTAGCTGATTGGCCTATGTTGGTGATAGACGGGCCAAATCAACCAATCAGATCAACGAAACATATGACGTACCGTAACTCTTGCCGAAACCAGTCGGGAGAAGAGCAAAAACATCTTTTCCTCTGAGAAAAGCCTCCAGAGCAGTGTTTTGCTCTTCTTTCAGTGAAGAAATACTCTGTAATTCCGATAAAACTTGCTCGATAGCCACGCTGATGCTAGTTTGATCTGCTGACTGAACTGTCGCGCTTCTTGTTGCGTCACGCCTCAACCCGCCTCAAAGCCAACGCTGATTGGACGTTCGTTTGGTGAACTGCTTCCAAATTTTCTTTAACGGAAAGTATCCAGACTGATCTGCGAGTGAAACCTTGAAAGCTCGCGAGATCAGGATGGTCTCACGAGGCTACTGTCTGGTTGCTCCCGGTACTATCATTGTCCGGCCGGGTTCTGTTTTCGGCAAATCAGTTTTGGTGAATTTAAACAATGTGATTATTGTTTATTATTGATATTATTGATTATTGTTTCCAACATCCAGCCACACGAGAAAACATTAAATCTTCCTGAGGGAATGGTGTGAGTTTCTGCCCAAAAAACATGTCTGATTATTAATGTAAAAAAAAAAAAGAAGTCAGGATAAATTCGATGAATAGAAGGTTCAAAGGAGATTTAACCAAAATAAAAAACCTTTAGTAACATTATAAAATGCCTTTGTCACTTGATTCATTTAGTGCTTCCTTGCTGAATAAAAGTAGGCTATTACTTTCTTTCATTTCTTTAAAATGTAGTGTAAAATGTTACAAAAGCTTACTATTTCAGATAAATGCTATATTATATTGAACTACGTTTTGTGTGACCTTAAAATTCGTTTTAGAATTAAATTGCACATAAACAGGTTAAGCAAAACAAACGTGTTTATGTCTGAGAACCTTTTAAATGGATACGAACCTGAAATGACATACTGTGTGTGATACAGTACAAATATTTTGAGTGTCCCTTTTTTTTTTCTCCGAAGTTGGCAACCCTACTGTCAACAATCAGTATTTTTTTCCAAAATTTCCCAATAGGTCGTCTGAGAAAACGCCCCTAAAGCACCTGTACTGTTGCTAGGCGAAAAACGCATACCTCAGATGTCTCTGCTGATGTCATCGTCGGCTCTGAGAAACACCTTGTCGAGTGAATTCAGGGAACGGGCTTAGGTTCTAATAAAGCTTCCCATGTAAACAAGGGCCCATCACAGGCATCCATTGTGTTCATGTTCCAGATGCTGCACAACAAACATTTTATGCCAGCGGAAGAGTTTTGTTTGTCCACAAGAGCATGAAATTAGCCTGTTTAGCAGAACTGAATTAATTTGGAGCTCCTAAAATAATAGTGCACGCTGCCATGGCGCTCCAAAAAGGAGCTGTTGCTGATCGACAGACTTTCTTTTCTCGTCCCTCGGAGAGAGATGTTTGGAGTGAAAGCAGATGCATCTGTCACAGACCGAGATGTGACATTTCAAAATGTGCGTTAGCAGATGGAGGATTGTTTATATTTATGAATACTGCAGTGCGATGACTACACATTTAGCACTAGAGTGAAGCACGCCCGCGCCGCGCGTAGAAATGTCAGGGAAAGAGCGTGGCGCCTTCGCTAAAACCGAATCTGAATCCTGGCAGAGTATTTG
The DNA here is from genome assembly GCA_038021265.1 of Cyprinella venusta. Classification (NCBI taxonomy): domain Eukaryota; kingdom Metazoa; phylum Chordata; class Actinopteri; order Cypriniformes; family Leuciscidae; genus Cyprinella; species Cyprinella venusta. The sequence continues at coordinate 27,189,496 of CM075876.1, forward strand.
AAAGTCAAAAGGTGTAGCTTGGTTATAGGCATTGAAATGTACAAAATGAAAAGATTTAGATGCGGCAGAAGAAGACTGTCTTGAAAAATGGGAGCTTCACATGACACATTTCTTTCAAACATGCCTTGTACTACAACTAACAGCTTCTGGTTTCAGTTACAAGGCTTTTTGTGTAAAAACAGAAGCTATGTTGTGTTGTTCAAACAGAGAAATTTGTGACTGGCTTTGATGGCCTATATAGGCCTACAGTACATATATAAGACCCTAATCTAAAATGTTAGGCTACCCTTTTTTTTAAAGAAAACTCTTATATTCAAAAAGGCTGCCTTTATTTGATCAATACAGTAAAAACAGTAATATTGTCAAATATTATTTCTATTTAAAATAACACTTTTCTATTTTACCATGGCAAGCTGAATTTTCAGCATCATTTCTCCAGTCTTCAGTGTCACATGATCTTTCAGAAAACCTTCTAATATGCTGATTTGCATCGGGTCAGAGGTCACTCTCCCATCGGAAAACACGCGTACAGCCGCTACCTGAAGCCAGTGACGATTACAGTTTATAAAATTATTAATTTGAATATTTTTCTTACAAAAACACATCATTTTGCTTCAGAAGGCCTTTATTAAAGGCCTTAAAAAAGGCCTAAAGCTGTGTGGATTACTTTTACGATGGATGGATGCGCTTTTTTGGACTTCAAAATCTCCATTTACTCTCATTATAAAGCTTGGAAGAGCCAGGATATTTTTTAATATAACTCAGATTATGTTCAGCTGAAAGAAGAAAGTCAAGAGGGTGGAATTTTTAAGTGAATATCAATGTTGAAAACAGTTGCAATTCTTAACATTTTTTGGTGGAAATCGTGCTACTTTTTTCAGGATTTGTTGATGTATAAAAAGAAAAGAAAAGAACAGCATTTATTTGAAATGAAAATCATTTGTAACCATGAAAAATAAGCTTTTGATCAATTTGAGTACATGATGTTGAACAGAACTATTCATTTCTTTTAAAAGAATCTTAAAGATCAAATCAGAACTTTTTCTAGTGAGAACAAAGCCTAAGATTCAAAAGAAAAAAAAGTATGGTATTTTTTGAAGTACCTTGGAATTCCATGTTAGTACCATGGGCTTTATATTCAAGTATCAAGGTATTAGCCTCTGACCTTCAGCACATTGCGTGAGAGGGATAGAATTGAGACAGAAGAAAGAAAACAGTGAAAACATGAGGGGGGTGGAGAAAGCTTCCAAACCAGTCACCACTCATCAGTTCCTCGGGCGCTATATTGATCGGCTGAGCAGGCTGGATATTAGAGAGGTAATTCACTTTTTAGATAGAAGGCGTAGGGGAGCAAGGGCTGCCCCATTTGTTACCGAGGCTGAGGAAATCATTGATACTGCCACACTGTCAGGGGGACCCCTGCGGAGGACAGTGGTTTGATGAGGTGGGACACTCAGACAGAGAGTCTTCTTCATCTCCGCCTGAACTCACATGCATGGATCAAGGTGCACACTTTAGTTAATGTTTAACTAGGGACAATTGAGAGTTTCTACTGTGGAAATCGTAATGAATGATTCCAGCTTAGTTCATTGAGGAAGAAATATTTCCAAATGCAACTGAATTTTCTGCCCTCAGCAATCAGCTACCAATTTCAAACAGAGCAGATTAACAAACCAAAAATAAAAGTATTTTTTTAAAGTTCATGCAGTGTTCAGAGGTGACATAAATGTAATATAAAGTTTTGGTAATGATCATTCATTCATTACCCCATTCGGTAACACTTTATTTGAAGGGGTGTGCATAAGACTGACATGACACTGTCATAAACATGACATAACACCTGTCATGAACATGAAGGAGTCTTTATGAATGTTTACGACTGTTGCCATTAAGTGTCATTCGGTAAATTATGACAGTTTTAATGCAAAGTTGACATTGTTTAAAATGTCTTTGTTATGACAACTTGACATTAACCAAGACAAAAATGTCTTGATTATGACAACTTGACATTAACACAGACAGAAATGCCTTTGTTATGACAACTTGACATTAACCAAGAAATCATAATCTGTCACAAATATGTCATAACAGGTCTAATTATCAAACTTAAAGAAGTTATTTAGCTTTGCGTTAACGTTACATTACCCTGTCATATGTGTTTGGTTTTGACTTTGGGCGTCATGACACCATAACTCTGTCATGAATATTTGACTTTTCCTCAAGTAAAGTGGAAGACATTGTACCAGTTATAAAGATGTCATTAAGGGTTATAACACTGTCAAATGCTGTCAAAAAACAGTATCATTAATATTTCCCCTTACCTCAAGTAAAGTGGAACACATTGGACTAGTTATAAAGATGTCAGGTTGACAGGTTATGATTTCTTGGTTAATGTCAAGTTGTCATGACAAAGACATTTCTGTCTTTGTTAATGTCAAGTTGTCAAAATCAAGACATTTTTTTCTTTGTTAATGTCAAGTTGTCATAACAAAGACATTTAAACAATGTCAACTTTGCATTAAAAGTGTCATAATTTACCGAATGACACTTAATGACAACAGTCGTAAACATTCATAAAGACTCCTTCATGTTCATGACGGGTGTTATGTCATGTTTATGACAGTGTCATGTCAGTCTTATGCACACCCCTTCAAATAAAGTGTTACCATTCATTCATTCCTGTAATAATACTGATTACCAACACTGTAAAAAAAAGATTAGTTGACTCAACTTAACTAAGTCAAGTCATCTTGTTGCTTTGACTGAGTCGTGGAATGACCCTGGAATGCGTAGCTTGGTTATAGGCATTGAAATGTACAAAATGAAAAGATTTACAGTAGATGTGGCAGAAGATTCATTTGGGAATCGGATATACAGAGGTTGAGCTATCGGCTTATGATTCACTAAAAAGAACCGGCTCAAAAGAGCCGTTCGTTCGGGAATTCGATTAGAGCCAGCATCACAGCGCAGATAATCAGAGCATTTAAAAAATCCTTGAAAATCAGTGAGCAGTGGTGCAAGTGTCTAGCTTATGTTTACATAGACAAATAATGAAAAATGGTGCGGTGGATCGCACATTCTGTCAGTGTGTCAGTACGGTGTTATGTCTCCAGAAAGAAAGCATTAAAGCTTAACGATAGGCTATGTTACAGTATTTATTTTCTTCTCAATCATAACCGGTTCTGTAATGTTTACCTCACTGCATACTGGAGGCTCTGAACACCGCATTTATAACATCAGCCATCAATCACCAAACATGTCTTAAAATGCAGTTTCATCACAAACAACCTCAGGGGAAACATATTTGGTAAATATTAAAACCAACTGAATGAATTAGCCAACATTTTCATTTCCTTACATCGTACAGATGAAAACGATACGGACACGGTTTTCAATATCCTTAGCTGCGTGTGCGATACAATAATATCCATCCAGGAAAATTGACAATGGTTCATGCATTCATTTCAATATTGACAATATCAATGTTAGGTAGCAAAACAATGTTACGTTGTTTTGATGTCTAAATCTGATACATTGTTTTCATATTTATTTACAGATATTTCCAATTACAATGTGACGGCTGCCATTGCAGAAGTGCTAGGGAATATATTTGATTCTCAACTGAAAAGTTTTGCACGACTTTTCCAAAAGTCTAGGGAAGGAGAGAAAACGAAAAGGGTATTGATAAAAAAATATTGCTGATTACATCAGAACTAGATATTTCAAAGCGACAAAACATTACAGGGCGGCTTTTGTGCCATGATGCAATTTGCACTCCAGTGACATAAATGATAGTCAAAAAATGAGTTCAATTGAGAGGGAATCACATGTTATTTAGCGGATGATGCAGACGGGATAGAAGCACCTTGTATGTGACAAGCTTTTTTTGGTCATTATTGAGAGCAGACCATGGTTGATCAAAACAAAGGAAGGGAGTGAAGATGAAAGCGAAAGAAATCAAAAGCCACTGAGCCTCACATGAAAAATAGGGCAAGTTACAGCAAAACTCTTATCTGCATGTCATTTACACAGCAAATAGGAAGAGAATCCTGGGAAATGATAGCAAAGAGGAAATGGAAGAGAGAATGAGAATGGAAGGAGTGTCCCTCTGAAGTCTGCGACTGCTTTCTGGAGGGCGGACGAAAAAGCGTAGGGGATGAGGGTTATAAATGAGACGAGGGCAAACGAGAAAGAGCTGAAGATGTGGGTTGTTTCGTGGATGATACATGGCACTGGGCGACTAATTGCTTTTGAGCTTTCTCTGCGCTGGCTTCTGATTGGTTGCCCGCCGACATCGAGCGCCCGTCATTAGACAGGTTACACACAGGCCAAAAAGTGAGAGACTTTTGGACACAGCCCCCTGTGCTGGGAGCAAATTAAATCCCACACTTCCTTTAACTGGTGCGGCACTTTTCCCTAACAACCCATATGGATAGATGAGCTGGATGCACGTTGTTGAGGCGTCGGAGACATTATCATGCTTCACTAAAGACAAGCACCATATGCAGTGGTTCTGATTGCACTAGGGCTTTGCTGTGGACTCAAACAGCAAAACAGCTGTTGGGAATTGAAGGATTAAAGCCACACAGCCTGCGTGCTGAGCCAATAACTGACAGCTTTCTGAATAGTGAAGTGTGAATAAATGTCAGTGTTTCTTTCTTTTGTTTTTGTTGCAGTGTCAAGGCTCAATCCCATAATTTGGCCATTTAGGGGGGAAGAAATCCAATGGACCATTAAATGAAGGGAAAGATCAACAGAGACAAACAGGGGAATCGTGCAGATGAGAGGCAGGGTAATCGAGCAGACAGAAGAGGAAAGAAAGATACAGACATAAACGTTTTAGTGTTGAGGCAGGTTAAATACGTATCCAACTTGCGTGCTTGCCAGATTCGTATACAGGGAAGACAAGGCATGCTTGTAACACAGGGACAGTTGTAACACTGTCAGGTTAACTATTAAAAATAAAGCTGCTATCAAACAGGGCCACCCGCTTCTGAGGAAAGACGGTAACACTTTATTTCACAGTGTCCTTGTTACATACTGTATGTTACATGTACTTACCATAGTAGTAACAGTAAATTATGCATAATTACAAGCAACCAAATCCTAATCCTACCCTAACCCAATAGTAAGAACACGTAGTTGCTTAATAAATCTCAGAACTTAAATATATAATTAACAATGTAACAATGACACCTTAAAATAAAGTGTAACAGGAAAGTCTAATAGCGCGCGCATAGCGCGTCAGGCGAGAATGATTTCAATGTTAAGTCAATGCAAAGACACGTTACGTGCGTAAAATTTGCTGCGGCGTGAATGAGGCGTAGAGCGCGGCGCAGGAGACGCGATTACGCTTTGTACGCACGAATTGAACGTCTGGCGCGTTAAGCGCGAATGATTTAGTTAGTGCTATTTGTGCATTCACGCGTTTGACGCGAATTCGCGTCTGCCGCCTGAGTTGAAAAATCTGAACTTTGGCGTCAATTCGCGCCGGGTTAACCAATCAGGAGCCTCCGAAGGGTCCGCCTCCAAAGGGTCCGTTGGACACAAATACGGCGACAATGATCCCCACGCCGGTGTTCTGCTCTCCAGAGCAAATACAGAGCGGTGACTCTCTCGATGAATGCTCGATCAACATAAAAAAAGATGGCCGCCAATGGGTTTCGATTCTGACGTGCATGACACACGTAAATTTCGCTTCAAACTTTTGTTTTTGCGCGTCGGTTTCACTCTTGACGCGCGAATTAACACAATGTGGTCAAGCGCCAAACTAGACGTGGTAGATGCGAATTTGACGCGCTATTCGCGTCCGGTGTGAAAACAGTAAAGATGAAAAAAAAAATGTGTCATTTGTTGTACATGACCCTTCAGGAGTTTGGTGACCGTAAAATGTGTACAATTTTAGAAAAGATTTCTATTTAAAAAAAGTGCACCCTCATAATGGGAATATAGCAATTAAACTTTACCAAACTAATTTTGGACTTTTTGACCCTAGACTTTTAAACTGCACTTGTACTTGACAATAATTTACACTTATGCAGTTTATGGACAAGTTGTAGATTTCAAAACAACTTTAATTTGCAGCAGTCAAATGTATGAAAATGATATCAAAAGTTACAGATATTAAAGCAAACAGTGCCACAACCATCCGCTAATCAGTTGGATTCAAGTTGAGTGGAATTGAGAACCCTTAACAGTGTCCTAGTCACTCAGCGGTGCACCAAAGCCAGCCTTTTTATATGATCTGAATGGTCTAATTGAGGTCAGAATGTTGGGCAAATGAAAAGCATGTGATTTTTGTTTTCCTTTTGCAATGCTCTTCAGAGAGACTGACGATTGTGGTCCATTGTGCTTTCGACTTTGACCATAATGGCCAGTGGTATTAATAGACATCTGGGGGAAATAAAAGCATGAGCACAAATGATTAATTATATTTTTTTTTAAAGAATCTTGAAAGCACTGCCAAAAGCTAATGCTTTCATCTACTACCACTTATTTTCCAGAGACTGACTCCCCAAAGAAGTCCTAAGTGACTTGCTCAAGGGCACCGTCACTGCAGAGGCAGGAAGTGACATCAGCAATACCTCATCTTGTTCGCTTCAAATCCTTTTCAGTATCGGAAACACTAACCTTTCAGCTGACAGCCCAGATCATTAACCACTAAGATACCCGTGACACTAGAGTACAATTGGTGAAGAAAAGTCCATTTAGAGATCGAGAAAAAAAACAGTTAGCCACTCAATCATCACACCGTCCTGATGTGTCTAATCTGTTCCGAGACGTTACCACAACTTGTTTTTGACCTTTCAAAGCTACACCCAAATGTGAGATCTGTCCTTTCCATCAATGTTATCTCAAATAGCACTCATTATGTGAAGCTGTGTGATTGCTTGACACCAGGCAGACATCTGAACCCAAGGTGGTGACCAGAGGGCAAAAGGTCAGCTGGCATCTGTTTCGTAGCTATTAAGTCCCCTCGCCACAAAGAGCTGGCAGATTGGGCAGGTGGGGCTTTCACTCGGACATGAAATAGAAAATGACATTTTAAGCACAAGGTTCAAGCTATAAAACCAAATCATTAGAAGAACGAACATCTTCATCTCCTAACTCTCGAGTCTGAGCACGGCTCGTTGTGAAACAGATGCTTAGATGTGGAAAGTGGGTCAAATAGATATAGAGGCTTCTCTGGAGGGGCTCTGCTGCCTTTCTGAAGTTTTTCCCCTCCTCGCGGGGCTCAAGAGACCCGGCCACTACCACAGACTCGTGTGCAATCCTCAGTCTCGAAACGATGCCAGTGTGTAGCTGGATGGATAGAAAAATCAGACTAACCTGTGACCTCTCTCAAATGAGATCACTTACATTACAAGCTGAGATTGTTCAACGTAATTCATTGTAAAATCCGTCCAAATAGCCTTTAAACTTGGCTTTTAATCTCCACCAAGTGTTCTGAATTAACAAATGGCATTTACAGTACATACTAAATCACGCTTTCTTTTGTCGACATGGCAGACAGCTTTGGCTAAGATATAGCGTACAATAAGAAAATTTCAGTAATAATTTACAATTGAAAAACTTTTTTGCTAAAAAAATACAGTAATATAGTGAAATATTATTAAAGTTTGATTTCCATTTTAATACATGTTAAAGTGCAGTTTATTCCTGTAATGGTACAGCTCAATTTTCAGCATCATTACTCCAGTCTTGTCATATGATCCTTCATAAATCATACTAATATGCTGATTTGGTGCTAAAAACATGTTAAAAACATTTGTTGGGGTTTTATATTTTTTATGAAAACCGTAAGAAATTTTTCTTAGGAGCCTATGATGAATAGAAAGTTCAAAAGACTAGCATTTATTTGAAATATTGATCTTTTTTAACAAGATAAATGTCTTTACTGTCACTTTTGATCAATGTAATCCATCATTTCTCAATATATGAATTTCTTTCAAATAAGAATACTTAAAAAACAATTACTGACCCCAAACTTTTGAACAAGACTAGTCTGGTTCTAGATGAGTTAATCAATAATGATAAAAAGTATTGTATGGGGACATTTTGAAATAGATAGATAATAAAGATTCAACGCAAAGTCTAAAAAACATCTAAAAGTTGCAAAAAAGAGGAGAAAAGTTGGCACACCACAGCTCCAAAAACAAAACAAAACGTATTTATGTTCTCACCACATAGACAGATAATAGAAAATATGAATCCACCTCAGGGACATAAAAGTATTCATAGTGGAAGAAAAACCCAGATCATTTATGCAAATCATTGTATTTATGCTCTCCCACTTTTTGTTTGTTGTTTTTCTTGTCAAAAGGGATCATTAGCAAAACAAGCTACGGTATTAATTCACTACCTGCGGGTGACCATTAGCCGTATATGCAAATGACACGGCAGAAAAGTGAAAACTAATCTGGGAAGTAGAATAGTTGTGCATGTTGTTCTGTAGATGAAGCTTCTTGAAGTGCTGGGCAAAAGCCATCGGAGAAACACAGAGTAATCTCTCTCCTGTACTCGCACGGCTAGGCTCATCAAAACCCCAATAACACCATCTCATCATTAGCCTTCTGTAAGACACACGGCTCACACACCGACTAGGGCTCAACTACGTGCCTCCAGATCTCCCAGGGAGACGGCCGTGTCACACCGACGGAGGGTGTGAGAACTACTCTGAAATGCAGCGCCAGCCCCGAAGACTGAATTTATTCCAGCAGCAAAGGGCATATCTGAAGCAGCTTAAGGTCAAACTAATGCCCACCAGACGCAGAACAAAAGGATTTACAGGCACCTGCGCAATCGCAGGAATTACGAGTGCGCTGTGCAAATTAAATAAATAATCGCTAAGCACAATCGCATGGTGACACAATCCAGAGCAAAGTTCTGAAATATGTCTTACATATTTCTTCCAAGGGAATGCGTAATGTTGTGTAAGGGCATTTTATGTTACTAGGCCTGCGAGGGTTGTTCTAAACCTTAAAAAATACATGATATTCAACAAACAAGACACAGCTAAGCATAAGTATAACATGGTAACGGCAAAATTATGCAAATTTTAGACACGTTGGGAGCAAAATGATAGTAACAAGGAATCATAAGAACAGACTCAGCAAGCCGTGAATGGCTGATGTGTATGTGTGTGCGTTTACATTTATATATATATCAGGTCACGTAAAGATGCCACACTAAAAGACAAATCGCTCCATCTGTCTTTTGTATGAATTGCACAGTATTTTTCACATTTAGAAAGCTTTTGTTCTAGATGCGAACAAAGCCACGGCAGAGCAATACGCACATGTTTAATATTCATGAGTTAATTATTGTGCTTTCATTTTTATGTAACATATTGAACCTTAAAGCTGTTTTGTACTCCACAAAGCCCTGTGAACACAAATCACATAGCATGTTCATGTCGTAATCTCACTGTAATCTCTAGATCTTGAGGGGCAAAACAGGTTTCCATTTGTAAATAAGAATCTAAAGCTGTCTCCGAAACAAAAATTAACCTCAGTAAACAAACTCAAGTAAAAGAGCATATATTAAAAATATATTCTAATCATTGGTGGTGATTGTTTTTGTTCAATCCTCTCAAGTGACCTCACCTTTATTTATGTAGCGCTTTATACAACACAGATTGTTTCAAAGCAGCATCAATGATGCAAACAGAGTTCATTTCGGGTGTACGGCAGCTCTAAAAGAAAACAGTGTCATTGTTCAGCTGGAGTCAGTTTAGTGTTGATTCATCTCCGTTGTTAAGATCATCAATTATTAAATTAGTTCATATAGAGAAGTTCTGCAGAAAACAGTGATGTCATCGTCCAGCTCAGTTCCGTTCTAATCCAAAAGTGTCAGTGCAGTCAAATCAATAATATTGTTGAATATTAAACCCCTGACCCAAACTATTGAACTCCAGCATTTAACTTACCCTGTTTGGGCTACACGCACGAATGATCCTTCAAATCATTGAGGAAAATTATATATTTTTTGGATCAGCAAAAAGTTCAAACATTGTTAAAGTCAAGTGAACAAGTCAGCAAAGAATAAGAACAAATACACTAATTACAAGGATAAATACAAAATAACAAATAAAGTAAGATCTAACAGCAGTATTTAGGTACAGAAATGTAATAATTACATTATAGTGTTCACTGTATAAATTAAATATATTGTTAAAGCTGTCTTTTGTTGTTCGATTAACATTAATGACATAAACAGGTATTTATAGGCTGCTGTCACTTTAAAGGGATACCCCACTTTTTTTGGAAATAGGCCTTTTTACCACTTCCCAGAGTTAAATAGTTTTTTTTTTTTTTAGTATATTTTTTCCTACTATAGAAGTCAATGAGACCAGAAACAGTCTGGTTACTGATATTCTTCTAAATATCAGAAAATCGTCTGAATGAATTCGAAAACGGTAAAACTCAACTGTTTAACTTTTGTAAAATGAGCCTATTTCCAAAAAAAGTGAAGTATCCCTTTAAGAGCAAATGCACAAATCCAACATAATCATACACATCCGATTTCTTTCTGAACTGTTGACATTTATTTTAGACAAAACAGACTGTGTTTACGTGAATACTAGCCAAGACGGTAGTTTGACATAATTTTGTGTGTATGTGTACATTCAAGCACAAGAAGACACGAAAGACAAGTGACACGACACGAAAAAGAGTGCAAATGATAAACTTTCACTTTAAGACGGTTAAACACAAATCACATGCGTGCTGAACCATGGCCAGGTCCAAACGGATCACTGATAAACTATAATCACCCCTATCAAACACCCACCCTAACTGCCAAGAAACCACACAGAAATTCAGGTATGACATTGTAACACCCTGGCAATGTTTTGTTGTTGTTGTTGTTGTTTTTTCCAAATGCGATCACTTACTTCAGAAAAAATAAAACCCATTTTTTTAAAGATTTTAAGATTCTACTGAATCCTGCTGAGCCTAATGCTGAACTTTAATGCGAATTCCATAATATGGTTATAGGAATCATACTAATTACTTGTAGAAATGCTCTTTTTGTTCACACTGAATTAGTCTTTGCCTACCAATGTCATCTACAGACTTCTTCCCGACTAGCATTCGTCTGCTCTGATAGATCTGGTCTAGATCCGTTTTTTCCTCCATAATTGACCTTTGGCTGCATTTTAATTTGACTAATGTCACCAATTATTCTCCTGATGTAATGCAGTTGTTTGTGCCAGAAATAAATAATAAAAAAATTCGCCCAACTCAAGTCTGTTATCATAATTTGTTAAACTGTATTAATCAAAATGGTCTATAGTCAATTGAGGTAAAAGCTTTTCCGCTCTCAGTTTGGAGTGAGGCCCAATTTATGAGTGCCGTTTTGGAGAGTGAACGGATCAATAGCGGCTGTGAACCGGCGCTTGGGTTCAACATACAGTACCATCTCTAGAGGTATAGGAGTAAACCACAAACTAAAAAAGATAGTGTATATAGTCTACTAAATTACTGATGAAAGTCTTATTCATCAACGATAACTGAGATGATAAGGAAAATGAGCAACACTGCAATAATAAAGTATTTTAATCAAAACACTATAAATATATTAGCATCCACAGCAATGGACCATAAGGTTCTGTTTATTATAAGTGTGCTGCAGTTATGTCAATAGCTTCTTTAAATACTGGAGCTCTTTAAAGTCAGATTCTGATTGGCTGTCAAAACAAATCTGAACGTGATTCTCTTTGTCATTACATTATAGTTGTGGTTTGGACTTCTCCATTCTCATAGAATTGGAACTATTAAAACTTTAAAGTTATAATCACAGTATTTTTGTGTGAATGGCCCTAAAATTTTTAAAAATTTATTCATCAATAGACAAAAAAAAAACTAATTGAAAATGAACTGGCCTCACAATAGTGTTTGCGAAACCCGTTTAAAAACAGTCATTTTATTTGTAATTCTATCTGTTGGCCTTAATGGAATGAATTTACACACTTCAGCTTTAAACTGGGATTGAGAAAGTATTTTAACATGGTGGGAAAAAAATTGCACATATCATCTGTAAGCATGCCGAAACAGTCAATAAACCAGAGGCCATGATTTATATGGAGCATGCAAACGTGTTTATTTCTAATGAGGCAGAGAGGATAGACTGTTAGGTGAAGATGAAAGATGGAACATACAGAGTATGTGGATGTGTGTTTGTCCAGGTGGGCTTTAGGTAGGAGAACGGGATAGGGACACAGCTCATTAATTGGGAAATGGGACTCCTGGCGACGAGGCTAAGGACATCTGTTCCCTTGACAGGACGTTTGCGGCCAATTCTGCACCACATTGCTTAAAGAAATGTTGTGCTTCACATCAGAAAACGAAATTGATCAAGTCGAAAACATCATAAATGTGCTATCCCATCTGTCGCACGTTTCATTTGAAGCTAATGCGTGAGGAAGGTTTGAGTGGTATGACATTGTGGTGATTATATAAAGGGTCTTTTGTTAGAGATTTTGCGGTCCATCCATTGAAAGTCCACACAACTGCCAATTTGATGCTTCAAATAATCCAAATGAATTGTGCGGTTTATAGGGATAGTTCACTTTGAGATTAATTTTTGGTATGTTTTAGCTTACCTCAAGGGCATCCAAGATGTAGGTGTCTTTGTTTCCACAGTATTTTCAATTTTGATATTTTTAGGTCAAACCGTTCTTGTCTGTCAGTCGAATAATGGAGGTATGGGGTCCTCTTAAAAGAGCATGCTCAGAGAAGTCCAAATTAAACATGATTTAATGACTCGTAAATGTAAGCACACTTTGATGACCTACGACACGAAACAAGCGGTTTGTGTGAGAAAACGAACAGTAAATATTTAACATTATATGACTGACAGACAAGAACGTTTTGACCTAAAAATGCCAAAATTGAAAATACTGTGGAAACAAAGACACCTTCATCTTGAATGCCCTTGAGGTAAGCTAAAACATACCAAAAATTAATTTCAAAGTGAGCTATCCCTTTAAACACCATCACTTTATATGATGAACAGATTGAATTTAGGCTTTTATTCACATATAAACATTTATCAACTCACACTAGATATGGTAAATGGAAGCTCAAGGATGTTTGATGTGCGAGAACCAATGAGGTGTTACACTGAACGCTTGAGCTTCCGCAAGAACAAATGAGGTTTGTTTTTTTTTGTGCGTCAAGCAAGTATGGCTGAGGTTCTGTTTATGTTCGCTGATCAATGTTTATATGCGGATAAAAGCCTAAATTAAATCAGTTCATCAAATAAAGTGATTGTGTATCTTTGGGAAATTTCGACTAAACCACTCAATTCATTTGGATTATTTGATCTCTTTATGAACTTTTTTAAGAGACAAACTGGTAACTGTATGGACTGTCAATGGAAGGACATAAATCTCTCAGATTTCATTAAAATACCATAATTTGTGTTTCTAAGATGAACGAAAGTCAGGCGGTTTTGGAACGTAATGAGGGTGAGTGTTACAATTTTTAACCCTTTTAAGTTATTAACACCTTACAGTGATAAAGAAACATTCAGGAATGGGAAAATAAAGAGTGGGATGTGCATGATGTTTCAAAGAGTTATTAGGCACAATAAACAAATGAAAAAAGAACTAAATGCAATAAATTCTCAATGCAATCCAAACTCAGTTTTCTTCTTTGGCTCACTGAGCCTAAACGGACAAATACATCCATGTAAACACGATTGGTTTTCATGAAATACAATTTCTCATTTCATGTAATACGATTGCACCCATAGCGTAAAGCATGCATTCATTTCCATTTGTTTTATTGTAGTTGATGAACCCCTTAAAGACGACAGCTGTTTGCATAGAAAGAAAACTTCTGTTCATCAAGTTAGTGTTAAAGTGACCTGGTAAAACAGGCAAATGGAATTTGCCTTCGTTTTGTGCAACGGCCATTACGCCCCCTCCCCCTAACCCCACTTACATCCAAATTGCTGCCATGGGAGACCTTATGAGAATAATGGTAAAATGGCTACACAATCATGCTACTAACACTGCTGACCTACAAATAATTGGGAAATGAGTTAGCTGGGGGCCTGGAGGGGTGTGTATGTGTGTGTTAGCAAAAGAGTTTGTGGTTTGGTTCATTTCGCTGATCAGAACTGCCTGAAGTATTGTGCATCCCTCCTCCAATCACCTTCTGAGGAGCAGGTGCAAGATGGGAAATGGAGAACTACCCCCTAACCATATGCCACACACACACACATATATCGTCCCCCCCTAAACCTGTCTCTCTGTGATAGGCCAAATGAATAAGCCCCAGAAGCCACGAATGAAGGGCTCTGGTGTGCCTGGCATAGAGATGGAGAACAAGAGGGCGTCTGGGCCATGCTGCACCCTGCAGCCAAGTTGGACCCCAAGGCGGTGAGGTCAGCGCGCTTCTAAAGGGAGGCAGGGGAGTGTGCCGGGACCATTTGCGCCGCAGACAAAGTGACAGGGGCCGAGCGTATCCAAGAAGCCCAACCGGCCGGAAATGACACAAAGGCAAACAATTTGGTTTGCTGCCTGAGTAGCACTGGCGCGCAGCAAGCTGTGCACCCTGTTTTAATGGAATCACAGCCGCACACAAAGAAAGAGAGGGGGGTAAACGCAGCGCCTTTGCTTTCTCGGCCCTTGTCAGGCTTTGAGCTGCTGTAAAATCAAATGAATGAGTTTAAAAGGCTGAAAAATGAAAAATGTTTTGAGTTCGATTATACACAGATTGTATCCAAATCTGGTCGCTTTAAATATATGACTCATGAAGAGATTCACATTGGTTCACTTCAAAAGAAGATAGTAGTACAAATTCAAAAGTGAATTTTCTCTTTTTTTGTCTAAATGCTATCTTATAAAAAACTATGAGGTATTTATGAAGAGGACAATCATACAGAAATTTTGGGTATCATGGGTATTGCATTGCGCCACATGTGCAGTGATCAAGCTTTGGGAATCAACTACTTTCTCATAAAATGTCAAACTGAACAGTAGGTCCTGGAGGTCTGAGTCATTTTAGTGAATCAGTTCGTTTGGATAGCTCATGTAAACCTAGCAATGCAATAAAATGATTCAACCATCCTTTTAACAAAATAATAAGGCAAATACCACTATTCATCACTATGTTTTCGAATTGTATATCTTGTATAATTAGTATTGATTATTAAAATAGTATTACAATTTCTATTTTTTGTAAATTTACATTTATGTATAATGCTGTCACCCAAAACAAGAACAAATTACAGTATGATCTGTAATACACACACACCTGTTCATAAGTTTAGGGTCAATAGAATTGCTAAAAAAGCAAGGATGCATTTAATAAAAAAATAAAAATAAAAAAAAAATAAAAAAAAAATTTAATAGTAAATGGTAAATGGACTGCATTTATATAGCGCTTTCATAGACCCAATGGCCACCAAAGCGCTTTACAATTTGCCTCACATTCACACACACACATTCATACACCGACGGCGACAAATGCTACAAAAATGCTACAAAAGATTTTTTTATTTAAAAAAATGCTGTTCTTTTTAATAATATTTCACATTATTACTGTCTGTACTATATGTTTATCTAATAAATGCAACTTGGGTTGTAAGTTACATCTTTTAAAAAATATTAACAAAATCTCAAGAAAACCTAATTTGTGTGAATGTTTGTGTTTAATTTTTAACTTGAGAAGCGTCTTCACCATCAGTGGTTAAAAATGGCTTTAAGCATCCGTGCTTAAACATACAGTAAGTGCCCAAAATAAAATAAAATATCCAGCAAGTCATGTTAACCCACCAGTATACCTCCTCACTTAACCCCCCAAACCAAATCAACACTTGTTTGCAATCATTCAAAACGTCACGTGCGAACGTTGAATGGTTTTTGTGAATTTTACACAAGGATAAACTTGCTAACAAATAATACAGTGCGTTTAGCCCGAACCTGTGGGATCGAGAGCAGGTTTAGCCAGAGATCCAGCGAACCTGAACCTGGATCATCAATCGCAAGGTGTAACGGCTTCTGCTGCTGCTTTTAATTTCCCCAGTGCCTCTGATTCCTGACTCCGTACCGCTGGAAGGAGTTTCACTTTAAAGTGACAAAGCCATTTACTGAGGGAGAAATAATGCCAGTCGATGCCGGACTCTGAGCCGACATCTCCGATGGGAGAGAGGGTCATCTCTTTGCAGGAGGATGCAAAGTTCTGATCCAAAGCCTCCAGAGTCAGGATCATTTGCATTTAATTGCAATAGCAAAATCCGCTCGCATGGTGGAGGTTTAACCATCAGAGTGTGTTATGGAAAGTCATTAAGCCTGGATTGGAACAGCATCCACAAAATCCCAGTATGGCTGGTCATCAGCTTATGCTGTTTTGGTGTGCACTATACAGAATATCTCGATGCATTCTCATCCAAAGGTGTCATATACTGATGCTTTTGCCAATGCGTATACATCAAACGCACATGGCACGCTTTAGCTTCTATATAACGCGCACAGAGTATGGGTAAGTTTAGGTCTGGGGTAGGGTTAGGGTTAGACCACTAGCAGGCGCCTTCTGGCCCATATATATCTGCGTCTCATATTGACGCTACAGGGTGCCATGTGCGTTGGATGTATACGCATTGGCAAAAGCATCAGTATATGACGCCTTGGGATGAGAATGGGCTGATATGATAGATATATATAGATATAGATAGATAGATAGAATACTCTCTCTTTCTATATATATAGTCTTGAGACACAACAATGACACTGACATATTTTAACCCTCTGATATTTAACATGTCATTACAAGTTGCTTTGACTTAAAACAGCTCAAACATGTATTTTAGTCTGGGACTAGTCTTAAACCTGGGTAAATATAATACTCACTGGAACATACTGCTGCTGACATGCTAGCTAAGAGTCAAATGGAGGTTATGATGATGAATGCTGTCAGCCTTTCTTTATGAAACATTACCTCATCACCAAGACAAGAGATGCAGAAAGAACGAACAGCTCAGATTTCATTGGGTGTACTTTGCTAAATTTATATAACAACCCTCGAATAAGCGATATCCACCTCCTTACACAAACCAAATGAATGGATGTTACGGCAATTATAGGTTTCATTTGACAGATTGAAATCCGCTTGCCAGCCCGATAGCGAAATTTTGTGCTGTCAAAGTCAGTTTAAGGGAAAAAAAAGCTAATTTTAACAGTTTCTCATGAAAATTTCAGGCTGCCAAGTCTCTCATTGATTTCCATGGAATCCATAACACAGTGGTTGTGCCTGGAATACATCTAACTTTCACACCTAATGTGGGAAAATCACAAAATCAACAGATTTCATATTCAGAACAAAGGCCAACCATCCATATCCCAATCACATAGTGAGCACGTAAGTCCACGCTATTGCTATGACAAAGATAATCAATCACTCCTTTGTGCAATTGGCATTCTGGTGTGGACTGGTGGAAGTGTGCAAAGATAATGAATGAGAAGAGTGGAGCACATGTCCCGGCCCCAGGAGAGGAACTGTCACTGAGGGGATGTGGGGGGGAGGATCACATGACTTGTCTAGTCTGCACAGCTAAGATGAGAAGTGAGGAGAACAGCTTCTTAATGGAGTCAACTGGACAATGATTAAACAAAGAAAACGGTATTAGGATAGATTAATGACTGGACTAGTTGACAGATATTATTAATCATGACTATTTGATGGATGTGGAATGATGAGAATGTTAGTGAGAAAATCTTTACTTCATAGCACTGTACATTGATTAAAAAATCTTAATCAACTGAATTACATGGTATGCAAATGAAGTAATTTACAATTAAACACATCAATATTTGCTAAGAAAAGACTGATGAAAGAACAGATAAAAAGGCTTTAGAAATTATAGATGCATTAAAATTCACTGAGCTTATCATTTAATCAATTATGAAGGACACAAAATAAAACACATAAATAATTATTAAGAAATAATATTTATGAAATCACTTTTTTATCTGTTGTCATAATTTTAACAGAAAATATTTTTATATAAATAAAAAAAAACTATACATAATTCATGTGCATTTATTGAAAAACTACACACAACCGTAATACCGTTTAAAAAATTTGCAGCTGGTAAGATTTCAAGGCTGTATTTATTTGAATAAAAATATAGAAAAATAAAAAATATAGAAAACATTAATATCGTGAAATATTGTTACAATATAAAATAACACATTTCTATTTAAATATACATGACCAGTGCTGGCAAAAAGAGTCACAATGAGCAAATTTTCAAAAACTGTTATTGTTTTTTTTTCACACTATATAATTATAATTTATGAGCTACACCTATTTGAAGTCGATAGAGTCAGCAAAGTCAATTTTGAGAAAAATCGAGTTAAAGAAGGTTCCAAAACAAAATCAACAAGCAACCATATCTTAAAATCCCTGGTAATACCATCTAATTTTGGCAAACACCAAGTCAAAACCAAATGTGTATTGGAAAAATAGATATTTTCCCTATGATACCACATTTGTTTGATTAAGATTAATGACACAGACAGCCTATATACCTACTGTACCACATCTAATATAGCCTAATGTTACACATCAGATGTTTTTTCCCCCCAACAGTTAAATAAACGTTCACATAACAGATCATGTTTGCATGAATACTCGCCAAGACAGATATTCTGAAATACTGTAATTCTGTGTGTATCTGGATAGTGCGCTGTCTGAGGCGTCTTTGCGTTAACGCTTTGGATGTGTCAGTCAGCGAGAGTAATCGTTATGTTCACATCAGCATGAGTTTGAAAATCACATTTCATTAATTCAGACTTCAGACCCATGTCATTGAGAATTCGATATGAATATTCACAAAGTTGGAAAGCTGCGCTTTTAAACAATACCAAACTTGTGCTGAGGGACAGCTTTTTTCATGGACACATAAGGCAATCCTCTCGGAAAACATACAAATAGATGGTTAATTGTTATTTGGAGCACTGGAATAACAATATGAGGAACACATTTTTTGTGAAAGCCTCAAATTCGACCAAAATTGTAATTTTTCACAAGTTTTGCCTGTATCTCGTAGGATCCTATGCGCATTCCGACTTATTTTTCCAGCAAGAGTCACATATTTTAAAATGCAGTTTATTCCTGAATTTCAGCATCATTGCAGTCTTCAGTCACATGATCCTTCAGAAATCATTTTAATATGCTGGCTCGAGAAACATTTCTTATTAAAACGAACATATTACTTGTGTCATAATGCTTTTTTAGGATTGTTTGATGAATAGAAAGTTCAAAATAACTCCTCTTATTGGAAAAAAATGTTTGTTTTTTTATCAATGTAAAAATCTTTACTGTTCCTTTTGATATTAATTGAATGCATCACTGCTAGACAAAAGTGATTTAAGATAGCTAATTTAACCGTAGAGTCAAATGGTCTTTGTCCGAACAGCATTCATTTCCGAAGAGCTGTGGTATCCCTGATTAACCCCATAATGGCCAACTTCAACTTATCTATAATCAGCTCAATTGCCCAGCCACTGCTAGTTAATTACACCTCTAAGGACATATTAAGCAAGTAGAAAAACGGAGGCGCTAAAATGACGGCCCACTCGTACCGCCTCAGGGAACACGGAGTCCCAATTTGACGTTCAAATCAAATTTGACTGTATAACAATGATGATTGCAAAATAATGGCCTTGAACCCCCTGGAGAACAGTCCAGGTTTGCTAAACTGCCTCTCAAGCAAGGCGAAAATTGGCAGAGACTGCGGTGTGTCTCTCAGTTACTTGATCAAGCATTACAGGCAACTCAATGTTATTTATTTTTTGGAGCACTGGCTTAATTTAGCCTCGAAAACTGTAATACGATTTGGTTGAATGTGAGGTGTAGGTGGTCTATCAGAGAGTCTTGGATCATTCCCATACATTTACGCACAGCTTGCTGTAGAATTACTCTCTTTCTCTCGCTCTCTTACCTCATGGCCAAGACTGTGGTATTAAACTCCTTGGGGATTATTGTTATTTTCCACCCTTGAAATGAATGCAGGAGATGCACAGATGAGGCACACGGCCCGCCACATGCACACACAATGAGGATATTATGCTAATGTGTGCCATGTCCATTTCCCATGGAGCTCCTCTCATTTACACAAAATGCCATGTGAAAGAAAGGAAACTGCAGTGATGAGTGGGACAAAGAGACTCTGTGCTGCTTGCTGAGACTTGGTTAACCCAAAAACAAACATAAATAGCAGCGTCATGCTAATGAAAGAGAGGATATAAGCGGAGATGTGTCTGCTCTGCTTGAGCTAAGAGATGCTGTTTTTTCCACGACTCATATGTTTGATCTTCCTTAGGCTTTAACTTAGAGTGGTAAAAAAGTATTTTAAACCAATTACAACACACTGGGCCAACTAACCAATCACAGCACATTTCGTATTTCAGAAGGAGGGGCTTTATCGAAAGTGAAACTAAACGAAGCATGGGCATAATAGGATCAAATTATATATATATTTCAAAATATTTCTGGAAATAATTAGGATTATTTCCAGAAATTAATAATTTAATTAAAATTAAAAATTAATTCCATAATTAATTCATCAGTTTTGCTGAATTTAGAGGGCACTTGCTGGCTGCCCTTTAAACCAGCAAGCCACTTTAGACAAGTTTAATATTTTGTTGTTGTTGTTTCAGCAGTTTAGCTATAGGCAGCTTTTCATGAGAGAAAGGGTAAGCAAACATCTGGGACGGCTCTAACTAGTTTTGCTCATCAGTGGGATTTCTATCAAGGGCACTGGTGGACAGGAAGACATATGCACTGGGTTCACAGTAAATGTCAAGCAAGCTACAGCTGCTGGGTCCCAGATGGGTGATCTTTAACTGCTGCCATCTCCATGACCTCACCTGGTAAGGTGCCCTCTGGGAAGTGAGGGCGCCCAGTTTCTATTCCGGACCGAGCAAAAGACTGAATATCCACTGTTCCAGGCCAGTGGCATCATCCAAAGGAAAAATGAGTGTAAAAAAGGTAGTTGTACAAGTTTGCAGCCTTTGAACCACGTAAATAAAAAGGGGAAATGGTGAAAAGGAGAGCTGAAGGACAAAGAGAGAAAGAAACGGGGTTGGAATTCAGTTGCGTCATTTAAACTAAGAAACATCACATGCAAATATTATGAATTTTTGCAGTCACTCCTCTCAGAAAACACAGACAGAGAACATTGGAGAACGAAAAACACCCATTATACTGAGCGCAAAGCATTATCAAAAGAGCTGGAAAACAATACAAAGAGATCCAAAAAGTGAGACTAAGTCAGCTCCAGCTGAGTTACCCATTAATGAGCAGTTCAGCTGAACAAAGAAGAACTTGTATGATGGGATTCAAGAATCTGTTTTTTTGTGCAGCTAAAAGTACAAAAGGCCACTAGTTTTTAATATTTAAAATACATATGATATAGTTCAGCAATATCACATGAGCAAGATCACCAATATCTCACTGGTTTCCCCAAATATCATCTCAATTGCCAATTAACAATAATTTAATATTAAGTGACTTACATTTTAGGCACAATAATGTCGGTTTTTGCTCTATTTCTTCAAAGTCACATCTGAGCAGCTGCACATCTCAGAGCAAATACCTAGCGGTGATTAATGAATCTGCCTTTTGGAACGAATCGGGTGACTCAATGACTCAATGATGACCAATTCATAAAGAAAGTGGCTGCATCAAAAACCAACGCGTTCTCATCCTAGGGCATCATAGAGAGACACTTTTGAAATTTCATCTAAATCCAACGCACATGGCACTCTTTAGCGTCAATATAACACGCACAAAGCTTTGTTCGGTTATGGTAGGTTTAGTTCTGGGGTAGGGTTAGGGTTAGACCACTAGGAGGCGCCTTCTGGCCCATATATATCTGCGTCTCATATTGACGCTAAAGGGTGCCATGTGCGTTGGATGTAGACGAAATGTCAAAAGCATCAGTATATGATGCCTAAGAATGAGAACAGGCTGGAAAAACAGTATTTGACAAGTTTTTTAGTTTGAATTTAAAATATAAAAAATTTGACATCAATAATGACACATTTAATTAGGTTCCTGTCACACCATAAGGTGTAAATAAACCTGGGCAAACACCCTTCCATGACCTTCATCAACACAATTCCCCTGAACAGCTGGAACACATAAATGCAGAACCCTTTCAGCTTAACACGCTTATTACAGCCAAATTATAAACATATGTTAAGAGTCTAGGGGGGGTTAGAGACACTTGTCTCAATGGGGGAGAGCTCAATGTCATTAAGTCTTTATTCTTTTTTTTAAATCCCCTAAGACACAAAATTGAGCCAGACAAAAAGGGAAGCACAATACCAAAGCATAACAAATTAATGAACAACTGACCATGTTTACAGTACAGATTTACTGTTTACTATATAAGGCAAGAAACCAAAGGTGGCAAAAAAGCAGAGATTTGAGATTGTTTGCTCATTTGTATCAGTAACATGCATGCAGAGTTTTAGCCTGCATTTATTATTATTAATAATATTGGCATGCATCTGTTTAACCCAAGAGTACAAGTTTACTTTCATAACTCACATTTCACTGGTGAAATACTGGACACACACATACTTAAGAAGAACTGAATTCTTGTTAACATACAGTGTTGTGCAAGTTACTTCCAAACTGTAGTACATTAGGTATTACTTGTTACTGTTATTTAAAAGTAATTCATTACCTTACAATATTACTGTCTCAGAATTGTAATGCGTTACATTACTCATGTATTACTTTTGAGTTACTTTCACCAAAATAACTATGTAGAACTTAACTTTGGGGCTGTAACGATATGCAATAAGAAACCGAAATCGCGATTCGCCACACGACTCAGATTCACGAACCTACAGAATCGCGACACACCTCTTCCAACTCCAGCGTTATTCTCCTTACCGTCCAGATCCAAAGCTGCCTTATCTTTAAATTAGGCTATTAGTATTATTTGAAGTTAACATTATAAAATACGTAGACCTACACCACAAAACTAGTTGAGGATAAATTATTTAAAATTGGGGAAGTCCAGCATTATGGACATGACATTTGCAGTCAAAACTTGAAATAAAAATTCTCAGAAAATACATGTATTGAAACGTATATAGGCTACTTCCTTAAAGGACTCCAGACATTAGACAAATATCAGTCTTTGGTTTATTTTTAATATTAGGGAAAAGACACACATTCATGCGTGACAAAAAAAATAGGAGGCAAAATATATTTTTTGTAATTCTGTTAATTACACTGCGCAAATCGGATGAGGAAGGGTTGGCTCTCCAGTCTCCATAGAACTTAAAATATTCATTTTATTATAGTTTTCGTGTTCGCATTTATGAGGAAAAACAATGTTACAGACGTGACCGCTCTGAACTGGCACTAAAAGACTGCTTTAAAACTTTCACATAGTCTGTTGCCTTTAAGAAGTAAAAGCAGACAATACACTGTAATACAACTGTAATACAAGCCTCACTGAACATGTAACGAGTAAAATATTACTGAAAATTGATTAGTAATGCCTTACACTACTGCGTTACAGCAAAAAGTAATATGTTACTGTAATGTATTACTTTTGTAATGCGTTACTCCCAACACTGTTAACATACTACATTTCTATTTATCAGTAAAGTCTTTGATAAAAATGAAACGTACGTCAAAATGAAAAAAGAAAAATCTTGATCAAACAAAGCTGGATTTCTGTTGTTTCATAGCACTCATTACCAACAGATCATTTCAGTCATCAAATTATCTACAGATCAAAACCACATAATAATATAAATTTAATAATTAATCATTTAATAAATTCGATTAATGAAACAAATTTTTTTTTTCAGGTAGCTAAATGACAATGTTATTTGTCATAATAATGTTTCTTTGATGTTCCTTTCAACGCAGTTCAGTTCTCAAAAAAACCTAGACACAAAACATGAGCGCAATCATGTTTAAAATAGCCTGATCTAACAAACTCCAGCTTTTCCCTGTCTGTTCAGCCTCCAGAGCTTGGAGATGTTTGACAGAGCCTGTGCAACAGATTTATGGCAAAAATATGAACAGCTGTTGGAGTTTAATTTATTTTTTGCCGCTTGGCTGGCTGCTTTCTTTCTTTGTCCAGTATTGGCCCAACTATGTTCTAGGACTGTAGCTAAGGAGATTATTATTTATTTATTTTTTTAAATTATGATGTTCTTTTTCCATTCATATTTGATCTACATTTAAATCTGGTTAATTCTGAAAATATAACAACTGCATAATGTATTTGCAACATCCTTTGAAATAAACCATTTAGGAAAAAGCCCTCGAGTCAAACACTTTTCCTGGCACTATACAAATTGCTCTGTGAAAAATTCGACCGATTCACAGGAAATGTGATGCACAACAGGTAGGCTACTGATATCTTTAATGTCCCGTGACAAGAACATTAAGACATTCCTCAGTGGACACTGCAGAAACCAATAAACCATCCAAGTCTCTTAATACCACATCCAGGGGCGCTTTGGTCAAACCTTCTGCACCGAATAAAAGAAAATGAGGACAGATTATTATTAGACCCATATTTCTTCTACCTATTGAAATTAATAAATATATAAATACTGTTGAGATTTTAGGTTTAATTAGAGTTCTTTTTTTCTGCCTGTAAAGAAAAAAGCAATTCTTCCAAGCAATTGCGAATTAAGCTTGACCTTTAGAACAAGCCCTGGTGTTTCACAGTCAATGAACTAATTGCTCTGCAAACTGCAATGGGCTACAGAGAAAAAGAACAGTGGAAGAGCAAGAAAGAGAGAGATAGTGAGACTTACACAACCAGGCATAGAAACGATCTAACATGTGCGCGCACGCACACACACAAATCACTTTCAATGAAGGCTGATTACCATTTATTTGTTTAGCACACACTCGATCAGCTAAAATCCCACAGGAAAGACAACTCACAAATGAGATGTAAGATCTTTAATTTCTCATTTGTTTCTCCTACAGCAATGAGATTAAATGGAGAAGTCTGCTCCTCAAATGTGTCTTTTGAGAAAAGAAAGCAGTAATCTCATTTGCCTCCTCTAGGGTTCGTTTACACGACAATGATGTACTCAGAACGGAAATGTTTTCAATTTGCGTTTTTTAAGTGATTCAAGTGCAGACGGCAACATTGTCATAACGATCCGTGAAAACGACTAAAAACGCTGTATTCTGCTACCAGGCCAGTAGTTGGCGACGTCACTGCGCACCTATAGACAGAACACATAATACACGCACATGACATCACTGTTTTTACAAATTTCAGAGGTATACAGGTGAGGCGGCAACTTTATCTTGCACTTTGAAAGCCGTTTTCAAAAGTTTGTGCTTTAGGGCGCCCAAAACACAGTTGTTGTGTAAATGAATGGCCAAAACACGAAAAACACAATTTTTGGTTGAAAACAGAGTTGAAGACCTCAGATTTGTCCTCAGATTTGCAAATATAAAGTCAATGATTTCAACATTACAATTGAACATTTGTATCAAAATTCTTCCACGAGAATGATTGACTAAATGATCTGATATATTACTCATTATATAGTACTATAATCTTACCCCATTTCAGTCATTTACAACGTTGATCCTAAAGGTGAAATGAGCAAATCTACTGTCACTATTAGCACCAAATAAAATGACAAAAATAATGACACAAGTTTATTGAATTTGCCCTTCATGTTCAACACATAACCCCGCCCCAAAATGAACCCTTTAGCGTTAAGTTCTGCCAGGAAGACTCAATTTCTACGTCACTTATTACCCTGTCATCTATCCAATCGTGTCTCATTTGCGGTATAAAAGACTGGTACTTTCACATGTTTGAGTTTGCAGATGCTGACGCTTTCATTTACCTCCATCCTCTCCACCACCTCCAAGATGGTTACTTCAACGGTTCATTCAATGAACGATATGAAGGAATTGACTCAGAAAAAGATTTGTTCATTTTAAGTTCGAACAGGAGAGTCACGAATGCGGATCACAGAACAGAACAAGGCGAGCATTTGAGCTTATAAAACTTAAACTTTGTTATTTTTTAAAAAATGAGCGATCGTTTCGTTTGATAAGACCCTTATTCATCGTCTAGAATCGTTTAAAGCCCTTTGAACAGTTTGCAGGTTGCACTGAAACTGTCATTTGGACCTTGAACCGTTTGGTTCCCAATGAAGTCCATTATATGGAGAAAAATCCTGGAATGTTTTCATCAAAAACCTTAATTTCTTTTCGACTGAAGAAAGAAAGACATGGACATCTTGGATGACATGGGGGTGAGTAAATTATCAGCAAAAGTTTTTTTTTAAAAAGTGAACTACTCCAATAATCAAAACTATTAAGAGTTCTTTTCAGTAATTGAAACAAAGGTGCAATAAAATAAATTAAATATAACAGTACATGAAAACTAATACTTAAAAAACATCGCCGTTAGTTGAAATTTAAAACTAAAACTACAATAAAACTAAATATAAATATTACTAAAACAACTAATACAAAATGACATCAAAATGCATCAAAAAAATTCAATTTTTGCATCAAAAATTGAACTCTACAAAACACCAAATCAACAATAATTTCATACAGCCACCAAACGTCACACATTAAATATAGGTTCAATTAGATCACCTTAATGACACTCCTCGATCCGTCCACACAAAGGTCAACAGCTCCTCTAAAAGCCTCATTCTGAATACCTGTATTAAACAATTTAACTAGCTCATTGCGATTTCAGTCACACATCTCTTCAAAAGGTTAAATGCGTGGGAGTATTAAATCTGCTATTAACATTTCACTGCGTTGGTTGAGCGATGGCCGTCCGAAGAGGTTACACCACAAGAGGATGTTGATCAGCGAGTCTTCTGTGAAACAAAGGATGCCCGGTTGGAGTGAATCAGATGTGAAGGTTTATCAAAGACTATGAAAGCCAGATTCATTTCCTCACTTCTACTTTTCAGAAGAATAAAGCTTTGAAAAATGTGAAAAGACATCCTTGTGTGATTACCTAATGCCCCTGCATTTTCAACAAAGCACTGTTGCTTTTGAGACACTTGAGGCAAGGTTAAACTACATGCCTGCACTTCCTTCAAGATTAAACTCCGAGAACACAAAGTGATTTTTCACTGCTTATGCTCTCTGTGGTCTGCAGTGGTTAATGCACATTTCATCATATTACAGCATGTGGAGAAATTGCTCTCTGTTCAAATGTTGCCTACCCAGGGATTCTGATTTATGCAGCTTCCTGTTTTTACCCCCCCAGCTTCCTGGTCCCCATGAGAGCGATGGGTGGTCTGGGGCTTTGATTGTATACTGAGCCTTTGGTGCCTGTTTTAGTCTGAAGCTGCTGACATCACACATCACACTCTGAGAGGCTGAAAGCATGTTGGGAAAGGACAAGTGGTAGCCTGCACATCCACTGGTCAAGCCCTGACAAATCACTCCACCCTTTCCTCAACTGACAAAGCATGGCAGGCAGACTTCTCAGCATGCATGCCTTTCCAGACTGGTTTATATTGGTTAGTGCTGTAACTGTAATGGAAAAACACTAAAAATTAAGACAGTAAAAAAAAAAAAAAACTTTAAAAGCTGCAAGATAACATGTAGAGAATTTGTTTGAATCAGTTTAAGTTAACATTGTGTGTATATAAATAAATATATATATATATATATATTAGGGCTGTCAAAACGATTAATCGCGCTTAATCGCATCCAAAATAAAAGTTTGTGTTTATATAATATATGTGGGGGCACTGTGTATAATTATTTTAGATATATAAACACACACACATGCTTGTAAATATTTAAGAAATATTTTCATGTATATTCTGTATATAGATTTATATATAATTTATATTATATATAAATATAAATATTTTATATATAAATATTATATAGAAATAATATTTTTTTTCTTAAATAGACATGCATGTTTGTTTTTATATAAATACAAAATAATTATACACAGTGCACCCACATATATTATATAAACACAAACTTTTATTTTGGATGCGATTAAGCGCGATTAATCGTTTTGACAGCCCTAATATATATATATATATATATATATATATATATATATATATATATATATATATATATATATATATTTATTTATTTATTTATTTATTTATTTTTATGAATTTATATATATATATATATATATATATATATATATATATATATATAAAATATTTATAAAATATTTAAAAAATGGGGTTTATAAGTAAAAAAAAGCCTAAAATTTCGCATCCGAAATTGGAAGAGCCAGGACATTTATTAATATAACCTTGATTGTATTCGTCTGAAAGAAGAATGTCACAAACACCTAGGATGGTTTGACGGTGAGTAAATCAAGGGCTAATTTTCATTTTAAAGTAAACTACTCCTTTAAATAAAGCCAGCATTGGCAGAAGAGACTTCTTAAAAATAATAATAATAATACAAAATCTTGCACCAACCTTTAGCAGTTTTACATACACCTTTTCAAAAAAATATGTGCCATATGAGCCATAAATACACAATAATCAAATGTGATGAATCACACCTGTTTTTAGTGGGTTTTTTTGTGCAAATTAAATTAAAATATTTTGATATATATACTGTATGTATTTTTAAATAGCTAAAGAAAATGTGTTTTTTTTTCTTTTACTTGCAAGTAGAAATGTGATTTGTGCTGGTTAAGCCAGTAAATAAGCTTGTGCACCAGCACAAATGTATTAACTTAAAAAGCAATCCAAAACACTGATTAAAGAATAAATTGCAGCGTTGGCCTGAACGTTAAAATTCCTCATGGCTTCAAACAACAACAAAGTATATGCATAACTATGAATATGATAATAAGCATCGGTTTCGTACTCATTTCCATGTTCATTTCATAGTTCAGGTATTCCCAAACAACTGCCAATAGTGCACTGAGTATTATCACTTATGACTCAATCCTGCTGAAATACAACATCTGATTGTCTGTGTGGGTGAATAATGGGAGCGTATTCTCTGCTCTGAGGAGATCTGTGGGTTTTTCAGAGAATTTGTGCGTGTTTGTTTGATTTGCGCTGAGTGACATTGAGGATGACACGCTTAACTTCACAAAGAGCGCAACGGGACCCAAACCGAGGCCCCCTGCCGAGACGTGATTGATGGCAGTAGCTTCCAAAACCACAGAAAAGAATCTTTAATGAACAGACTTTCCCTCAAGATCACTGCCAAACGACGAATGGACATAATGACGAAATAAACTCGGAGTACTGCGGCAAACAATGACAACAGTTTGGCTCTCAAAAGCACATTGATTAGGATGAATGCAACGCCGTGCGAACGGTGGCCCCGTGTGCGAGTGAGGCCAGATCTAAATGTGGTCTCGACAAATGAACTGACAGTGTGGAAAATGGAGTTCTCCATCTCAAACATGGAGGTAAGACCCCCTGCACACATGGCGAACGTCTGAATGGCGCATTAGTGTCACTCCGATCTTAATGGCACATTGAAAGGGGAACTTTCAGTGTCATTTTTAATAACACAGGAAGCCCTTAGAGCTCCATGTTCATCAAAAATAAGATTGGGCTGTCACCCTGTTCTCTCCCTTCACATTAACACAGAACCACTCCAACTCCTAAGAAGTCTAAATGAGAGCATTGTGGCTTTTAGTCCATGTGTGTTAACTAAAAAATCACTTTTAGCACTCTTCAAATTTGGAAAAATGAACTAAAAATATTGATGACTCTAAATCATGAGTCCTTCAATTTCTACATCTTGCACTAGGAAATACATCAAAGAAGGAGAGAAAACTGCACTTGTCAAGCCATTATATTTGATATTAAACTATGCTGATGGAATTTAAAATCTATTGATTTTTCAGAAGGTTTGTATTTCACAAGAAAATCATTTTTAACATTCAATTTGCGCCTTTGTAGAAACATGTGTCCCAAGGCAAGAATTAGAGTTCAGAAACAACAGGGTTCAAATTGCTTTAAGTTATTTAGCACATCATTAGACTAAATTAAATATAATAAATATCAAATACATGCTGCTCTATCACACTTTCTATTCATCAAATAATCCTGAACAAAATATATCACAGTTTCCACAAAAATATCAAGCGGCGCAACTGATTTTAACACTGACTATAATAAAAATGTTTCTTGAGGAGAAAATCAACATATTACATTTTACATTTACGAAGGATGCTAAAAATCCAGTTTTTCCATCACAGGAATATGAAACATTAATATTAAAAATAAAAAAACAGTTATTTTAAACTGTAATAATACTGAACAATATTACTGTTTTTACTGTATTTTGAAAAATAAATGAATGCAGCCTTATTAAACAATATTTATATCACTGTAAAAAATATTTTCATGATTTGTAATCACAACATTTTTTCTTTTGTCAAATCAACTTCAATAATTTATGTAGTTCAGATAACATAATATTTTGAGTTTCTGATGCTTAAATCAATCTCCTTCATTGTATTAACTCAATTTTTCCAGTTCAATAAACTTGATTTTTTTAAGTTAAACCAAAAATATTTTCTAACTGCATATTCACTTTACTAAACCATAACAAACAATTTATATACATGGAAAAAAAACATCTCTATTTTTACCCCAAACTCCCCAATTCTCATTAAAAAACGCTTGTGGTTTCCACTTTAAAATCCAGTAACACATAAAGTGAGTATTGTCAAACTCACAGACCATGTCAAGATGTTATTTTATTAGGGGAAATAAGTGTTGTGTTTACAGAGCTGCGTTCTGAGAGGCAAACAATGATCTCAATGAGCTTTACAGTCAGCCAATGAACCGAATTAGAGCGGGCAGCTCGGAAAGGTGTAGCCCGCACTCGCCTGCGCCCCAAATACCCTCCCAAACACCTCCTCTCTCCATGGCCAAGTGGCTGTGATGTGTCCTGATGGGGAATGATAGCCTTATTGAGCCACTGGATGGGCTAGAAGTCATTTGTTTTGAGAAGCCAGGGCTGACAGGCCCAGCTTTTCCCCACCAGCTCCCAGTGAAATTGACAATAAATCACCTTATCACTTTCACCCCCTGACAGTTTTTCAGACTTCCAACATTTTACTGAATATGAGGACTCAGAGTATGTAGACAGGCCGGGCATTTTAAGCTGCCTTCTTTGTAAGGGGGAAATAAACCCAAGGCGACATAGTTCTATGGATTAAGACGCTGTTATTTTGACAGTGAAATCAACAGCTCCACAGCAACTGTGAAATACTAATATAATACTTATAAATTCATGCTACCAGGCAAACATGTTAGAAGTTTTGGGGAATTTGCATTGGGAAGCAAAGAGAATAAATGTTCAGTATGGGCAGTCACACTAATGCTAAATAAGACTTTTTAATGTTTTTGAAAGAAGTCTCTTCTGCTAACCAAAAATATAGTGAAAACATCATTTTCTGTGAAATATTATTACACTTTTGAACAAAGTTTTAATATATTTCAAAATGTAATTTATTCTTCTGATTCTTGTGAATTTTCAGCATCATTACTCCAGTCTTCAGTGTCATATGCCATCTCTGATGAAGAAACATTTCTTAAAGGGATACTCCACTTTTTTTGGAAATAGGCTCATTTTACCACTCCCCCATTGTTAAACAGTTGAGTTTTACCGTTTTCAGATGTATTCAGACGATTTTCTGATATTTAGAAGAATATCAGTAAACAGACAGTTTCTGGTCTCATTGACTTCCATAGTATATTTTTTTCCTACTATGGAAGTCAATGAGACCAGAAACGGTCTGGTTACTGATATTCTTCTAAATATCAGAAAATCGGCTGAGTGGATTCGAAAACGGTAAAACCCAACTGTTTAACTCTGGGGGAGTTGTAAAATGAGCCTATTTCCAAAAAAAGTGTCCCTTTAATATCATTATTGAAACAGTTATACTATTTTATACTCTATTGGAAACCGTGATACATGTTCTTTGATAAATAGAACGATCAAAAGAACCGCATTTATTTCAAATAGAATAGACTGAGAAGCAAAACCGTGTAAAAAAAATCATTTCACAATCATCTTGTATTTTCAGAGAATTTGCCTTCGAGTTTTGTAAAGAATGTTTGGACAGTCTGACTAAACATGACTAATATTTGACCTTTTTCCCTAAAACTTAGCCTTTTAAAAAATGAGAGTTTGCATGTATAGACAATGTTAAATAGTCAATATGACTGCAGATGGCTCATAATATCCAACAGCACTTACTAAACTAGATCCTAAGCAGCAAGGCAAGCACACAATCTATCCTCAGGGATGGGGTAGTGGTGATGGGAGCATCTTTCAGATTGCAAAGCGCGGTGCAATCTGCAACTCTCGTCTCTCCCCAGACTGTCTGTGTTTGCTTATAAACTAGTGGACTGGATGAATGCTGCTGTGCTATTTGCTTTGGCCACCTCCTCAAAACCTCAGCTGTCACTTTTGCTCAACACCACTATCCTCAAGTAATGGCTCCCAAATCCCATTCCAAACATGCACATGTGGACTTGGAGATAGGGGGGTGGGGTTCTGGCAGACAATAAACTCCTGAATATTCACAATAAAATTTATAAAAAATATGTGAATAAACAGGAAATGCTTGCACGCGTACATTGGGCCCACTACCTCAAATGTCAGTCATTCTTTGTATTTGTCCTCATTGCTATTAACGTAACCTATAAAACCACACTACTGCTCAAAAATGTAGTGTCAGTGATATTTTTGTTTTTTGTTTTTTAGATCTCTTATAGATCTCGGCATTTATTTGTTCAAAAATACTATTACAATTTAAAATAACTGTTTTCTCTTTAAATATATTTTAAAATGTAATTTATTCCTGTGAGGCAAAGGTGAATTTTCAGTATCATTACAGAAATCATTCTAATATGCTGATGTGCTGCTCAATAAACATTTCTTATTATTATCCATGTTGAAAACAGTTGAGCTGCTTAATATATTTGTAGAATGTATTTTCAGGATTTAGGATGATGAATAGAAAGTTTAAAAGAACAGCACAAGACTGGACTGTATCTTGCTTTTAATTATTATTATTTTATATTATTGTCTGCCCAATGTACCAAAGTGATCATTTCCGAATCCGGCATTTGACAATAAATCTACAATAAATCATGAAACTGTCTTAACTAGTGACGCTATGATTGGGCTTACGTCCTCGTTGCGTCTCAGCTTAACGGTTTTGAACAGAGTAATCAATGGAAGGGACTCAAGGATGAAAAAAGGCTGTTTTACTATAATTGTACGAATTATAGTTTTGTTAAATCTTGGGTATTTAAGTCTAGCCTGGTAATACCAGACTCTGCTACTTCACTTTGCTTCGTAGACAGAGTCTGGAATGCCATAATAGAGAAGTGTTTTCTCTCTCACTACCCCCATTCCGCTTCTCTGAAGTTTAAAATCATTGGTAATCATTGGCATTGGAACAATTAATTTTGCTATCTTTTTTTAAAAAAAAAATTAATTTTAATTTTTTAATTTTGCTAAATTTTTCTAACAGTTTCCGCATCAAAAGTGCGCTTAAAATCTTATCGCCTTTGGCAGCTCACTCTTTGCGATAGATCTAACATGCCTATTCCTGTAGCTTTACTTCTTCCTACTCTGTTACATATAAGTAACAGGGCGAGTCTTGGCTAATATTGAGTCCTGTGTGACCTAAAAAAATAAGAAACTGGGAATTGCTCTCAATGGATTCTCTGTTGCTTAAACACATTACACCCACATTAATAAATCATGAACTGCACTGTCACGAGGAAATAAATTATGCTAAATAATATCCTATAACTTTCCTAACTAATGAAAGTTGCGTTGATGACTTAAGGAGCGGATTCTGCATCCACAAACTCCATTTGTTTGCCTCTTCAAGTTCTCTGTGTACCAAAGGAGACTGTGAAGACATCAATGATACCAAAGTGACTTTCTTCTCCAGCTGACAACGACTGACAAGATCCCTTGTGGGATGTGAAGCTCTGCGAAATTCTCCAGTTAAAAAACGAAGAGGGCGTCTAACGGCAATGAAGCCTCTCGAGAGGGTTGTGGAGGCTCTCGCTTTTTCCCACAAAGCTGTAGCTGTGACAGGCTGCCAGCCCCTCTGACAACGAGTTTCAGAAAGACATATCAGGACTGCCAATCCAGTGGACCAACAGCACCAAAGCCACAGCACATCAACAGTTGGCCTTATCTTTATAGAGTTGTTCTGTAAACCCTGAAAAGAACTGAAATGAAACAGATCAATATAAATAGTTTTAAAGGGTGGTTGATTAGGATTCCCCTTTCTAAACTCTAGTTAGTGTGTAATGTTGCTGTTTGAGCATTAACAACATCTGCAAAGTTACAATGCTCAAAGTTTTGTACAGAAATTGCTTTTTGGGGACTACACTGTAAAAAATAATCCTGTAAAAGAACGGTAAACTACTGGCAGCCGTGGTTTCCAGCATCATACCGTAAAAATACGGTGTGTTACTGTTTTTAAAATTAACAGCTAAATACTGTATTGTCGGCTACAGTATAAAACTTTAATTTAACAGCTATATGCTCTAACACAAAAACAGTAACACACCGTATAGTTACCGTTTTATGCTGGCAACCACAGCTACCAGTAGTTAACCATTTTTTTTACAAGATTATGTTTTACAGTGTACAACAAACGGCTGGTAGGGACTACAATGAGCTTCTTCATAGGTTTAGTGACATCACTAGCACTAAAATTTACATAAACACCACCCCTGGGAACGAGATTTATAGATTATAATGACAGATTACGCTAATCAATGACTAAAAGAAGGGTAACAAAACCTTAAAACAAATTGTTCGTTTTTTTAAGACTGCATGGGGTTTTATTAATGATGTTCACTGAGTCAAGTAATTTTTCTAGGACATTTAGTGTGTTCAAGTGTTTTAATTCTACAATATATGGCGTAAAAACGTCTGAGTGCTGCCCTCTGCCTGATGTGTGGGTACTGCAGTTGAATTTTCCTATTGGAAGTTGTGGTGCCCTGTGATGTAAGCAGTCACCAGCTAACTACGCCCTTGCCTACATAGAGACCCCTCTCAAGTGCAAGTGCTTGGGAGCACTTCGACTCGGCACATATATATCTATGGACTCGGCGCAGTAATATCATCACTCCGGAGAGGAAGAGGATTTTTCACAAGTGATGATATTACTGCGCCGAATCGAAGTGCTCCCAGGCACTTGCTGTGGTATTCCGGCATACATTATAGTTATCCACTTTACACGCTTAGAAAAGTGCAATGTTTTATTTTGTCACCATTCTTGGTTTGAGTTACACTAGTTGTGTAACTGTATTTAAAGGGATACTCACTTTTTTTTGGGGGGGGGGGGGGGGGGGGGGAATAGGCTCATTTTACCACTCCCCCAGAGTTAAACAGTTGAGTTTTACCGTTTTTAAATCCATTCAGCCGATTTTCTGATATTTAGAAGAATATCCGTAACCAGACAGTTTCTAATCTCATTGACTTCCATAGTAGGAAAAAAAATATACTATGGAAGTCAATGGGACCAGAAACTGTCTGGTTACTGATATTCTTCTAAATATAAAAAAACGGCTGAATACATTCGAAAATGGTAAAACCCAACTGTTTTAACTCTGGGGGAGTGGTAAAATGAGCCTATTTCCAAAAAAAGTGGAGTATCCCTTTAAAACATGGAGGTGTTTGGTTGCTTCTCTGCTTTGATCCTATTGAATGAACTGTGCTAGTTACTGTAAGTGCTATCAATGTCTCGTGCGCCAGAGCGATTAAGTGCACGCACTGAGACGACAGAGGTATCAACTCGTCTTAGTTAAGCGAATAAAAAAGTTTAATATGAAAAAACGCTGGAGTATCCCTTTAAATATTCATGAAACAAAAAGGTGAGGGAGATTTCAGCATTCACTTAGCAACATCCATATTGGAATCTATTGTGATTGGAGTCTCCCGTGAGAAGCAATGCATGTGAGTTGCTACGGCACATTTCAAATCATTCACTTTCAGTAGAGGTTCCATCTATTTTCTATTCGATTCTCAAAACAGGCACTGGCCTTGTGATATGATCACTGGATTTAATGAACAATGTCCCATGAATTATTCCCCTAGACTACATTTCTTTTGATAAATCGTCAACCACATCTCTCTACCGGCCTATTCTATTTTATAACCTTTTCCTTCCTTCTAATCCCAATTAACATCACTAACTGTGGGATTTTTTTTAACTAAGACTCAAATATGTCAATGCACGGTGATGGTCGCTCCACATGAAAAAGGACAAAAGTGGAAAAGGAAAGAGGAATAAACTGAGCTGTACAACAAGGAACCCTAAAAATAATCCTCTTTGCTATCCTGATCTTGTAAGCCATGACTTGACTAATATAAAAACCTTGATGTGTGACACATCGGAACCTGATGGCATGAGAGGCTATAACAGAGAAATGATAGCTGAGGCCAGCGATCCGTCTGACATCTTTGACATCCTAGCTTGCAAAGCAGATCTAAAGTGAAATGTTCATTCTGCCATCTGAGATGCTTGATAAGATTGCACGTTAATGACATATCAACCAGAAGACCAGATTGACTGCCAGACATTTCTAGGTGATTTAGAGATTAAAGGATCAATCTCCATTACAGATCTGAGCCCGAGGAAAGGAGTGCAGACGTTTGTGTTTTTATCATCAGCAATACATCACTTCTGTCCACCTTATTCCTGAAAACACTTTTTATGAAAACAATCTTTTGAACAATGATGTCATACAAATACGCAAAAGCATACCATAGCACAAATATCCTTTGCAGACTAAGGGCCCTATTTTAACGATCTGAAACGTATCATATGCGAAATAAACTGGCTTTCAGCAATGGCCATACATACGTTCACGATAGAATTCATTAAAAGGGTGACCTCTAATTTAAATTTTTCATACAAAAACCCATCGCATCGCTTCAGAAGGCATTTATTAACTCACTGGGGTCGTATGGATTACTTTTAAGATGGATGGATGTGCTTTTTGGAGCTTCAAACACTCACACTATTCAAAAGGTGGAAAATTGAAGGGAACACGGACACTATTCAATGCTATTACAAAGTTAAGAGCCAGGATATTATTTATTATACCTCGGCTGAAAGGAAAAAGTCATATAGACCTAGGATGGCTTAAGGGTTAGTACATGATGGGATGCTTTTCATTTTTGGGTAGCAATAATCTTTGCCCTGCAATTACAGACTGTCGTTACTTGGCCAGTGGCCTGAAGTCCCTATAGAAAAGCTTGCACTGACACTGAACTGAAGCAGCTGAAGACAATCAGAAATCAAAATAAAAGTAGGGGTCTCCTCTGCTGACGTGGAACCATGAGAGCTTTCAGGATAAAAATGTAAAGGGCTCCATGGATCTAGTAATCAAGTTTCATGGCTGGTTTGCCATACAGTATTTGAAATTTTAATAACATATTTGCTCGCTATTTCTACACACACAAGCAGACGATGGACTATTTAATAAATTATTGTGAGCTGAAATAAAGGAGGCAGAGATGGCAAAATAGAGAGGAAAACGATATGCAAGAACTAGATGTTTACAGTTTTGGAAGAAAAAGTGGGGGGGGGGGAAAGTGTTCTTGCCTGTGCAAAACTCACTGCTAAGATGCTAGAGTGTGTAGATGGGCACCAAGACATGGCAGATGCTGAGTGCTTGTCATTATGTTGCTATGTGGTTGTGAGGCCATTCTGAGCGATTATCATCGTGTTGCTACGTATGTGGTTGCTAAGGTATTCAGAGTAGTTGTTATTGTGTTGCTATGCAGTTGCTGGGATGTTCTGAGTGGTTGTTATTGCGTTGCTATGCGGTTACTGGGGTGTTCTGTGTGGTTGTCAGTGTGTTGCTACGTATGCAGTTGCTAAGGTATTCTGAGTGGATGTTAATGTGATGCTATGTGTTTGCTGGGGTGTACTGAGTGGTTGTTATTGCTTTGCTATGCGGTTGCTTGTGTTCTGAATGGTTGTCATTATGATGCTATGGGGTTGCTGACGTTTTCTGAGTGGTTGTTAATGCATTTATATGCAGTTGCTGGTATCTTGATATCTTACACTCAAAAGTTAGAATTTCTTAAAGTTGGCAAGCCATCTTAAAAAAAACAACAACACATGGCAGACAAGACAACCAAAGAATGTATAGTAGAGCATGCTAATTGAACCATCGCTTAAAGGGATACTCCACTTTTTTTGGAAATAGGCTCATTTTACCACTCCCCCAGGGTTAAACAGTTGAGTTTTACAGTTTTTGAATGCATTCAGTCGGTTTTCTGATATTTAGAAAAAAATCAGTAACAAGACAGTTTCTGGTCTCATTGACTTCCATAGTAGGAAAAAATATACTATGGAAGTCAATGAGACCAGAAACTGTCTGGTTATTGATATTCTTCTAAATATCAGAAAATCGGCTGAATCGATTCGAAAACGGTTAAACTCAACTGTTTAACTCTGGGGGAGTGGTAAAATGAGCCTATTTTCAAAAAAAGTGGAGTATCCCTTTAACTCTTTCTCCCCACCATTGACATTATGTTATATAGGGGGTGCTGTTATGCATCTTCTAAAAGAGTACAGAAACCCAGAATCCAAAATTAAGCAAAGAAGAAGCTTAGAAGATTGCTTACACACATGTAAGCTACTGCGATCAACAAATATTCAACAGCATTTAAATCAAAACTGCCTAATGTTACCGATTGAAATGTGAAATCCATGAAGAGATATAGGACTGCGCAAGCTTTGTTGATGGACTCGAATTTACTTGATCTATGATTTAACCATCATTCTGATCTGATCTGGACAAAGCCTTTGACAAAAATGAAATTTTCTCAGCTTTTTGTTCAAAATGTTGCTTATTCAAGCATTGATAATGTATTTAATGTTCAGATATTCACACAACAAAATATCCTGGGGGCCATTTAAGTTTTGTGAAAATGATAAAAAAAAAATGCTGCCACTGACTCGCAACTTAAAAAAAGGCAAAGCAAAAGTTAAAATATCAAAGTAGAAAAATGAAATAAGTACAATAGGAAAAAAGAAAGAAAGATAAATCTATCTAATAAATTTAGTAAATCTCACAAGGCAAACTGACCCCAAAACTCAGTCCAAGCCCTGTATCCAGCTCTACAAAGGCTTTTGTAGACCCAGCTGTGACTCTGAAATGCTGATAAAAGAATCAATACATGCCTTCCTGACCTACTACTAATGCAGGTTGATGATCTGCAACATATTCTCTAAAAAAAGCCACTTTTAAATTCATGAACAACACTTAATGCAATGCTAACAGAGCTTAGACATAAACAGAAAACACTGATCCCAAAGCTGAGGGATTACACATTGCAAAAGAAGTACAAAATCAGATATTACCTTTGAAAGGTCACCCACTTCCAAATAAAAACAGATGATGAAGACATTCCAGGCGACCCACAGCACCAACCAAACCGCATACTGTAAAAAAGACAAGAACATGGGGTTTGAAAGATCCATTTCAACCTCAGACCGCCAACAACCACCTAACCAAATCAACATTTGCATATGTGTGATTAATTGGCGTAAGTGGGATATTTTCTCTGTAATTAATTCTCCGATGTGTCTTCCTTAAAACATTCTGCCTCCACAAATCTAGAATCTGCCAAAGAAGCGATACAGGCAGGCGATGCATTTCACAGTGGAAGCAAGAGCCCTGTGTGGGAGTTTGTGAAGGTGGCTCGTTCCCCGGTTCACGAGTTAGCGCTTATCGAAATAGCTGGATGTGATTATGAAACATATTCCCCAGCAAAATTGTAGCCGTCGCAGGGGGGTGTCTCAGAAAATGAAGTAAATTTTTGTTAAATAAACACAGGTCTCATCCCGTTTCGCATCATTAGGGAATGCAGCAAACTGCTATTATGTTAAACGAATTTGTTCAAAAGACGAGAGTGGCTGAATTTGCTCATGAGCATTAGCAGCTCGTAGCGTGTTTTTGCTGATTAAAATGTGAGAGGCAGGCTACGCTGCGTGAGAACTCAGAGGACTCTTAGGCATGCAGTGATCTTTAGATAAAATAACACTTATCTGATCCAATTCAAAGTGAGACAGGTGAGTACAAATGAAATACTGAGCGAGGGGAAATGCAAAATCAATCTGAATTACCTGACGGGACTTGAGCGGAAAAACTCGGCCTTTAACGCTGGAAAATGAGCAGTTAGCGACATGCATTTCGAGTAGCTCCCCAAAAGTGGCTCTAATAGATAAATCAATATGGACTTAGCGTTGATAAAAATGAGCATGTGCAAAGACACTTCAACCTCCCTTTACAAATGTACCTCTCTGCTAGGATTGTGCACCATTCACAACTGAACTAAGAATGTCTGCTAAATTTTTAATTCAACGCCTGGATTTAAACTGCAGAATTTGAAAGCAATAAATCAGAATTAAAATTCAAAGAGATTCATATCACTATTTTTTAACTAGAAAAGCAAAGATAGTCAGACTTTGTATGTTGGCTAAAGTCTCTGTTTTGAAAAAATAATTTTTAAAAGCTTTCAACTGTGCGGATGTTTATGCAGACAGAACTATAGAGCAAATCATGGACGGAAGGACGGACGGACGGATGGATGGATGGATGGATGGATGGATGGATGGATGGATGGATGGATGGATGGATGGATGGGTGGATGGGTGGGTGGTTGGAAGGATGGATGGATGGATGGATGGACGGAAGGACGGACGGACGGACGGACGGATGGATGGATGGGTCGGTGGATGGATGGATGGATGGATGGATGGATGGATGGATGGATGGATGGATGGGTGGGTGGGTGGGTGGTTGGAAGGATGGAAGGATGGATGGATGGATGGATGGATGGATGGATGGATGGATGGATGGATGGATGGATGGATGGATGGATGGATGGATGGATGGATGGATGGGTGGGTGGGTGGGTGGATGGGTGAGTTGGATGGATGGGTTGGGTGGGTGGATGGATGGGTGGGTGGGTGGTTGGAAGGATGGATGGATGGATGGATGGATGGATGGATGGATGGATGGATGGATGGATGGATGGGTGGATGGGTGAGTTGGATGGATGGGTTGGGTGGGTGGATGGATGGGTGGGTGGATACATAGATTAAACTAACAATACAGAGAAAAATAGTTCAACTAATTGTAACAAAGCAACTGCTCTAACTTATTAAAGCTGACCTTGTACAAGAGGGTTGACTCTTCAGGGTCAACCCTTGCAATGTAGCAGTTCTTTACTTACAGATTTGCAGTTAAATATGCAAAGAATCGTGAGCGCCTCAGGCTACGGGCAAAGATCAACACATCATGATTGTCTTCCAACTAGAATGTGGCTAAATGTGTCTCCTGTATTCCATGCTCTGCTGTATAAGGAGCCTCCTCCGCATGTTAGAGCAGGAGGGGGTCTAGACGGAGCGATTGACTTCAATTAAGTCTCATAATCCAGCTTGATATCTCTAACACGCATTCGAGTTGATCCGAAGGGAGGAGGTTATGAACGCGTTCTTGACGAGGGCTGTTTGAGCCTAACCTTTCCCCACATACAGAGCGCACCAGACCGTTGTGTCTCGGAGAGTGGAGGAATTTCACCATCTTGAAATCTGACGTGTTGTCAGGACATTAGATACAGAAGATGTGGGCATGTAGTGGAACCTCATTTGGCCATTTGCCAGCCACTGGAACGTGCCAAGTTGAATTAGAATAAAAATTTATCTGGCCTGACAGCATCCCCAAAACAGATATAAGCAAGAGTAATGTTCAAATGTGAGCAATTTATCTCTGTAGGAGACTCTCTCTCCATCTCTCTCTCTGGCCAGCCACTGCTCCTTGACTGAAAAATCGAGCTTTGTTTATTCCAAAGGGAGACACATAACGCTAAAAAAGGCAATCTGTTTCATCTCAACTGGGTGACATGGTCCGAGTCACATTTGAGTCAATGACCCGGTCCGTCAGAACATTGATATCTCTCTGTTGCGCTGACCAGGGTGTTAAATGTCCATTGTACCCGATTGTAGAGAAAGCTGTCACAACATGCGGTCTAATCGCATCCATGCTGAACGACTGCTTTTTCCACAATACCATATATTAGGTATAACTTGCTTGATGGACTGGATAAAAATATAAATCATGCGTAACACTGTCTAACACCATAGCTACACTGGATGCGAGCGGCCAACAGAATCCATTATAATCAGCGCTTCTGTCTACACTGGATGCAGCGTGATGCAATGAGTCATCGACTGTAAATTGATGTCTGCTTCCATTTCTGATGTGTCACAACAATCTTCGCTCCCAGTATAGACACGGTGTAAGGGTGTTTCATTATTCATTTGATTCAGAACCAAATGCATTTTCTACCAATTTGTTTGGGCATACATTAACACAGCAATCAATCAAACCTGCACCAGAAAAGTTGGACCAAAACTACCTTGAGGAATACAAAATAAGAGAAAGAATGCGACAATAAATCCATTGAGCTTTAGTTATAAAGACATTCTGACCAATAAAGGGACAATTTTCTCATATCCCTCCTGGAAAAATCTTAAAACCAGCCTAAATCAGTTTGCTGGTTTTAATTGGTCTCCCGGGCTGGTCTTTTGCCTTGTTTTACACAGGTGTTGAGCACTTTTCAACTGGTCAGATGCATCATCACCACTTTTTGCCACTTTTTGAGCTTTTTGCTCATCACAGTTGCAAAATGTTAGGACAAAAACATATCATGGAACAGATTTGCCTGTCTAGGACTCAAAGCGGGACAGTTTTATGACACCAGTGGTATTAATAAAACAAAATGACAGCATAACCTGCAGGGGCGAAAAAGAATATGTCAGAAACAGAATATGAAATTATATGTAAACTCACCATGGTAACATATCGCGGTCTGAACTGTACGGTTCCAAAGAGTCCTAGAATCACTGTGATGATGTGGACAAAGTTTGTGAGGATTGGAGCCCACTGGTATCCAAGGAAATCAAATATCTGTCGCTCCAAGATGCTGATCTGGAAACGAGAAACAGAGGAAAAAGCATAAGCAAAGACAATATGTTGACATACAAGCATTTATTAGCATAAAGGCGTAAACAGATTTCCAGCCAACGGGGGTCGCTTCATGACGACACCCTGATGCCAGCTGGAAGGCAGGGAGAGATGACGGACTGCCAGGCCACATGTGAAAGCACACAGCCTAGAGGAAGCCAGAGGAATACCCCTGTCACACAGGCAATTAATTAGGACCGAGACGTGCCACTCTCCGGAGTCAAACCCCCACCCTTCCACAAAAAAACAGAGTTGACTTGGAAATTAAAGCTGGCAAGTCCAGCCTCGCAGCTCTGGGTGCTCCAATCTCAGCCACTGATTGGACATGACACTGCTGTCAATACCACAAGCCATGGCACTTCCAAAAGCGGACCAGAGCAGGGTTATGGTTTTATCCCCAAGGGACCTACAAGCAGCCAGCCTCAGAAAGCTAATGCTAATATAACCCGTGTCTCCAGCTGCATTCACCAACAGGCACGAGAAGCCTTTAACAACCTCAGATGCTCAAGGTCTTTCCTGGAAAGGAAACCAAGCAAAAACCTCACCATTGAATCATCCGCCTTGCCGCATGATGTAACAGAGGATAGTAAGGAGCAAAGCGCCAAGACGAAGGTTGAAACTGCAGCCGCTGAAAACACGAATGTCATTGTGACCTCAATATATTCATTTAACAAACAGCCTCTCAAGTGAACATCAATAGAGGATTCAATAGCAACATGAATATCAAATGACTTAAAGTTGCACAGAGATGCTATGAGTGTTTCCTACTGGATGATGTTTTTACAGCGGGGAGACCCTTTTCAACACTGCAGTCCATCCAGCGGATCAAATATATCCGTTTTTTGTGAGAAAAAGACATACTTCATTATTAGAATCTTGAATAGTCTGGAATTACAAAGTGAATCATGGTTAATTGAAAGGGGTCTTTTGTCACACAGAACGCAGTTTTCATGACCCCTTTAATATAGCAACATTCCTAGTTTCTAAAAAAAAGTTAAACAAATCTCACTCAAAACCAATTTCTAAAACTACACGTCATATGAGCACTAATATAACCAATTTGAGTTTCACAAACCTTTCACAAAACAGTTCTTGCTTTGACAGATATGAATAAAAACAAAGTCCCGTGGTTCAGTAAGCGAATCAGAAGTTAATTCAGTAACCACTTTAGCAGGTTTAGTGATTCATTCAGTGAAGGATTTGTGGGAGTCGTAACTTATTAAAATATAATTTGCAAAGGCGCTGTAGATTGCATGACGGTGAAGGAAACACTGTTCTTTGTAATTGAGCAGTTCGTGCTATAAATCTATCAACAGTAGACAAAGCTCAGGAGTCTATTAATCTGTGCATTTTATCCATGCCCAGTGAGGACCGATTTGTGACCCCCCTCCACCCCCTGGTCTCCCCGAGGGACGTGTCTTCTGTTGTCTGGGCGTTTCCTTCGAGCTTCTGCTAGCATACAT
Organism: Cyprinella venusta; assembly: GCA_038021265.1. Classification (NCBI taxonomy): domain Eukaryota; kingdom Metazoa; phylum Chordata; class Actinopteri; order Cypriniformes; family Leuciscidae; genus Cyprinella; species Cyprinella venusta. Next base: position 27,234,028 of record CM075876.1, read on the forward strand.
CTGGTGAGCGTGTCTGTCCCAAACACTTAAGTCTTCGATCATAATGAAAGGTATTATCCTGACAACACCAAGCAACACCGGCACAGTTCACACAAGTTTTTTGATTAAGAATCTTCACAGCTCTGGGGTGCAGATGAGATTTGTTTTGTGTCAGAATAAAAGTAGTTCCCTTTCCAAATTCCACCCACTTTTTTTTATACCACAATTATGTTTTGCCTTTCAGCCTTCAGTGGCATGGTGTGTTTTTATGAATCATGGTGGCATGTGATTTCCCCCTGCACTAGCTCTTGTTTATTTTCACTGTCCTCCATATTTCCTTTATGAAACAGATGGATGAAAAGACAAATGCATTACCATCTGTGTTCTTAAAGGAATAGTTCATAAAAGAAAATTCTGTCATTATTTACTTAGTTCATTTATTTTGTTCAAAACGTACAAACTTTCTGAAACACAAAAGACATTATTCTGGTTGCTCTTTTTTTATGAAATTACAATGCAAGGGAACTCAGGTTCTCAATCTTCTAAAAAGGACACCAAATCACCAACAACTCGTGCACTATATTTCAAGTCTTCTGATGTCACACACAATAACATTGTGATGAACAGACCAGAAATTAAGATGTACTGTAACTCGGTTAAAATGTTGAAATCTGATAGCTCTCCTTTGAACGTTCTTAAGAGTTTATGAGAGAAGTAGCGATTTGTGAATAAATCATTTTTGAGAGTCCGGTCTGAATGATTTGTTCATGAAATGGACTGAACAAATTCTCAAGTTGAACTCGATAACTCCATCGAGTCGGAGGGAATAACAGCTCGCTAGAGGGAAATATTATTAGTTTATAATTACACAAAATTAAAAAGAAAATTGCATATTACAGAAAAAGGGACAAGGCCTGATTGACTTGCATTAGTTGTTGAAACTCGCAATTACGGTAAGGGGTGTGAAATTTCCAAAACATTTCCCAAGCAGTTGACCAATCACGACACCAATCTAGTCAACCAATCAGAGCACATTGCACTTATTGGAAGGAGGGGCTTCAAAGAGACAAGAACTAAGCAGAGCATTACTGACAGTGTGGGAAGAGAGGTGCTGCAAAAATGTAAAATATGTAAACAATAATCAGTTTTTGAACATTCAAGCATGAAATCCTTTTCTAGTAGACCCCAAAAACAAAATCAAGACATTATAAAAGGGCAGAATATGGCCTTTTTAAGTTTCATGGTCTAATTTTGATACCTTGAATCGTGTGTTTGCTGCTTTTTGATGCATGAAAGCATCAGTTTCCATTATAGCATGGAAAAGAGCGACTAGTACAATTCTTCAAAGGTTCTGCTTTTGTGTCCAGGGAAGAACGAAAGTACACATTCGAAAAAACTTCAGGATGAATCTACAAAAATATTGGCTGGAGTACTTGTTTTCCATTATCAAACCAAAAACAAAAACAAAAAAAGATCCAGAGAGTATACCATAATACCTTCATTATCAAAAGCTCTTCCAACGAGCCATGCATCACACCAATTCTCAGAAGCACTGTTCGGCCATAGTTGTGCAGCAACAAAGCACAAAAAAAAGACTGACCCGACACAGTGGTTCCATTGCTTTAGCAAATCAACTAACAAACCACAATGCCATGGTGCTGAAGGGAGACCATATGTCAGCACAAAATACAATAGCCTCCCTGCGAATAGGTTGCAAAATGCAAATATGGCTAATTACGTTATATTCTGTTGTTTGGTGAAAGATGGTGTGTTGACAATTGCTTTTGTAGACACCTGCGCTTATTGACAGAATTCCCAAAAGAGCCCTGGCATTAATATGCATGTCCAATGGGGGGAGAAAACCTAAAGGGATTTTATGGGGAGGTTGCAAGCTCTTGTCTGAGGTGTGGCCCGAGAACCCCATTAATGTGGTCCCTGGGCCCCCTTTCATATAAACAGTGATGTAAACAGCACGGTAATGTGTTACGATACCTCTGTACACATAAAGAGGAGCTGTTCATCTGCACTGTGCCGTGCCGAGGCACAACTCAAGTAAAGTTGATAATTCCACGAATAACTGCAATTGCAGATTTCGAACAGAGATGGCGACAAAGAGGAAAAACTACAGACTGCAGCTTTAAAATATAAAATGTTTTCTATTTTAGAAATATATTTAAAATGTAATTTATTTCAATGATGTCAGCTACATTTTCAGCAGCCATTACAGTGTCACATGATCCTTCAGGAATAATTCTAATATGCTGATTTGCTGCTCAAGAAACATATCTCATAATCAGCCCAGTAGCAATGTTTAAGTCTTTACTATCCCTTTTAATCATTTAAATGTATCCTTGCTGAATAAAAATATTGATTTCTTTCAAAAGAAAAAAATCTCACAGAACAATGTGTTTTCAAAATTGCTACAATTTACATCGACTCATTTGGGAGACACTTGTATAACGTATATGTGGGAATATACAGCAGTACTGTATGTCGGAATTGAACCCACAACCTTTGTGGCACCATGCTCTATCGGTTAGAGATATGAGAACACAGCTTCAGGCTATTAAAGTGGTAAACAACTTACAGTTAGCATAATGAACGGTATTACTTAGTGTAAGAATTGTTTACTACAAATGTAATAAATGCATTTATTTATTGAACATACTGCTACTGCAATATTTTCAGAGAAAAATAAGCCACTTAAGACCATTAGCTACGTTTTACCACAGTCGAGGGGATTTTTGTCTTGTTTTTTTATTTGGTAACAACACTCCTTAACCATGGTAAATTGACAACAAGGAGTGAGAGTGTCAAGCTAAAAGCATCACTAAACCAATTCAGTAATGAATATCGAATGCAAAGGTCAGCGTAACCGATTCCTGTAATGATATTTTCCCTTCCTTATGCGCACATAATGTTTTCTCATGATTATTACTTGGCAGCAGAAGCATCCCATTAGCGATTAGCCTGCTATAGCGCACGCTTTCAGCCTGTGATTGAGATTAAAGTTCATTCTCCCTGTGACAAAGCCAAATCTCATTCTCCCAACCTTGTGCTTTCGCTCGCCTCTCTCCCACTCAGTTTCTCTCTGCCTTTCGTCCCATTTATATTTCTTTCGGTGCGAAGGGAGACCAGCAGCCTTTAATCAGAAAGACAAAAGCTAATCAATCAGCAGGGGCAGGTTGAATAGAGAGCTTCACCCGCATTCAAAAGAGGCCGGCCGAGTTATAGCGTTTCCCAGCATTAGCGGCACAGAGCATAACTACAGATCCAGCATGGGCTAATGAAGAAAGCTCCCATGAAGCACGGCAGAGGGAAGACGCATCTTGGCCAGCCTCCATTGTCCGTCAGTAATCAAATTTCATTTGCTGCTGCCGCCAGTGATTTTAATGTTGCTCTGCAGAGATGAGACTGCAAAAATAACAGCAGAATTCAATGGTTAACTAATCAATGAGACATTCACTTGGAGGGGGGGTATTGCAAAAGATTGAGATATTGCAAAGTGCATTTACACTTATTAAGTGTGAGGTTGCCAAGTACAAACCCTCAGTTGGAGTGTTGCGTATAAGAAAATTTCAAGAGGTGTTTGCTTCAGGCAGTGAAGACATTGACAATTGTTTTTTTTTCCAAAGCACTGTGTCTCATTTACTTAGAAACAGTGTTTTTTTTTTTTGATCAAGTGCAACTGATTTTATGTAACTGAAGAAAAAGACAGATTATGATTGCAAATGAATATGGTACATTTTCTAAAATTTTCTTTCAAATGCCTCAAAAAAGGTTCTCAGGGCCAACTACTGTACATAAACTGTACATTAGAAGCTATCAAAGCGAATTTGAAACATTTACAAACGTATCTTTGTACAGTTATATGAAGAAATCTATAGTACAAAATGACAATGAGACACATTCAAGGACCCCTGCTGTTCTCCCGAGTTTCATGTACAATGGACATGTTAATGCAAAAATTCAAGTGGGCGTTTCAATGAAATATTTGCAGGATGTTATGCATAACAAAGCTGAAAAATGAACAAAGAAATCATACATCACTGACCATTAAAAAGGTTTTTATAATGCATTATTTACACATTATCTTTCAATGAGGGCATTAAAAAGTTGAATTCTAAATGAAGGAATGAAATGGGCTTTGTTTGACAATAACTGCATTAGAAGGGAAACAGGAAGGAAGGAAGGAAGGAAGGAAAGAAGGAAGGAAGGAAGGAAGGAAGGAAGGAAGGAAGGAAGGGAGGAAGGGAGGAAGGAAGGAAGGAAGGAAGGAAGGAAGGAAGGCTGAATTTTCATCATCATTACTCCAGTCTTCAGTGTCACTTGATCCTTCAGAATTCATTCTTATATGCTGATTAGATCCTCAAGAAACATTTATTTGTTTGAAGTATTTTTAAAGGACAACTCCGGCGCAAAATTAAACTTTGGTCTAATTACACACTGGTACATAGTCAACCGTTCTCTGAGATTTGTTTTCATGATTATGGAATGTAAAGAGTTTTATCTCTAAAAAAGGGTCCCTACATGCAAACCGAAGCATTGAGAACTTTGTAAGTGTATAGACCGTTTAATAAGAAGATATTTTATAAAGACAGTCCACTTGGTTTGCATGTAGGGACCCTGATTATGCCACAGTGTTAGTTTCGGGCTATTTTGAGCCCTGTTAGTGGTATAACTAGCGATTTTTATTTTCATTACTATCATATACTAGCATTATAAGCTAAACAGTTTTTAAATAAGATAAATCTCTTTACATTCAATAATCATGAAAACAAATCTCAGAGAACGGTTGACTATGTACCAATGTGTAATTAGACCAAAGGTTCATTTTGCGCCGGAGTTACTGCACCCTAAATGTTTAAAGGATAATAGTATATATGGGACCAGACATTAGTGCAATCCTTCATTGAATGCAGCATGTTGCTACGATTTACATTTAGAAAGGAAGAAAAAACATGAATTCATTGTGGTCCAAAAATAGAAAGAAGGTCATACGGCATTAGAACAACACCAGGGTGAGTAAATGATTAATTCATTTCCATAATAGGGTGAACTATCCCTTTAATTAAAAGGGAGAAATCTATGATATGGCATGAAAGAGCAAAGGAAGGAAAAAGACTATCATCTGGCAGCGTTTTAAATGCAGAATGAAAGAGGCGATGGTAGTTAAGAACTGCGTTCCTCCACTACTGACTACAGTGACAGGAAGCCATCAGTTTTAGGTGATGTACATCATTATGCACTTCCTTTGTTCCGAGAGCACGGCCTGCGGAGGTGCACAAGAAAGACACGACGAGATGAATCCAACAGTTCAATGGTTCCAGATAAAAGTATGCAAGTAAGATGATTTAATGATGACTTAATGGGGATATCTGGTATAGTTTCAGATACTGCTGTTGTTGTGAAATATAGTGGCATATCCATCATATTCAATGAAAAGGTTTGCACAGCTCTCATTTAAGAAATGCATGAACAATAGGAAATCTATCTCTCTCTATCTACAGTATCTTAACATGTGTGTGTGAATATACACAGCAAAATATTATATAAAACCCACAAATATCCATTATCATACTAAGCAAATACATTCATTCCATGAATTTTCATAGTCCATCTCAGGATAAACAAACAACTTCATTTTATTCTAGAAGACTTCCAGGAAATGGTGAAAAAAGAAGCATATCAAGTCCATGGCTTGCACAGAGAGCCAGTAAACCAGTCTAATGAATGGCAACATTTACACGCATCCAGCTAGAGGTTATTGAAAATGCACAAGGTTATTTACATATACAGAGCAGTCTGAATGTGCTCATTACCACACCGAAGACTTGCTATTCGCACAAATCTAGGCATTCCACACTAAATGACGCATGTTGGACATTTGAAGAGTAACTGTGTTGTTTGTAATAGACATTGAGGATCACTTCATGTAACAGATAAAATGATGTGTAGTGGAGGGATTCCATAGATGCTGTCAGAATGTGTAGCTAAGCTTGAAAAATGGCATTCATTATCTGCTTCGCACAATGGGCCGTTTCATATTCTTGGCCTCCTGATCTTTGGCCAGAATTCTCAAAGGTCTAAACGGCAGCAAAATAAAAGCCCTCCGCTAAAGTAATTATGCTTTAAACCCAAAGAACAAAGAAAAAGAGGCCATGGAGGAAACTGTAGACATTAATATAGTTCATTTCACACACTGAAGCTAGATATTTGTTCCTCAAAAAAAGTCAAGAACCAACTCGAAAGCCATTTCTCAATCTGTAATTGTGTTCTTGTGGACTTGTGAAACGCCCCAATTTGCTGCCCAAGTACTGTTCCCAACTCAAATCTAATCAAGGCAAGTACAGTTAAGTGGATTAAACAGGGAAGATTGTGATATTTTAATTAAAAATTACTAGCTCGCGAAAAAGAAACATGCATTAATGAGACGTTCACAATAAGATCAATAAAACACATGTACAAAACAGATTTTTAATCTCAATCAATCTCAACAGAACGTAAATTTTCCATAAATTAGCCTACTTTTCACACCCATATTTGAGAGCCTCATTAATACAGACCAGTGAAGAAGAGCCTCTTGTTTGCCACCCCGAGGTTTTTAAGGAACCAAGTGGCGAATGTTAATTTCCTTAGAATGGATGGCTCTAGGGGTGGGAGGAGGAGAGCGACTGAATAAAATTCATCAAGATACAGCAATGTTAATGATGATAATCTATTTTAATATTCGTTTGCATTTAAATGAGGCTGGCGAAAGAGACGTTGCCCGAGGGCCAGAGAGATGATGGAGACTGATACGGGAATAGACCGCGCAGTGAACTCAAATGTCAACTGAGCGGGATGAAAACTGCCAGCGTGCGGAGAGAGCCCACTGTGAGAGCTGCCACAATGGCTTTACTAATAAATATGTAAAATATGAACTAGTCAGGGTACAGTAGGAACCCTAGAGATGCATGGAAATTCAATCCATATGTCATATATCCTTCAGGTTCCTCCGTACGACCACTGAGGCAATATTAAAAATAGATCCTTGACATTAAACCTATTGTAGGTGATGCTACATAAATGACACAAATACATTACATGATTCAGAGTCGTCACTGTGACAGTGACCTCCATGGCTACAGGGTAAAAAAGTAACAGTAAAGCTGATTTCAGTGAAGAAGCCCTCTAATTGGCTGACCTTAAACTGTCATCAGGCTTCATAATTGCTTGACGCTTTATTTATTTCACTTCTCACTGTGTGTGTTTGGGGAAAGTGCCACTGCTCATTTAAGCGATTTTGTCAGAGAAGTGCTGGTAAATAGCAGCTTTACCAAATTTCGGTGACTGACAGTTTTTTCCCGTTCATGCCAGTTTCTTAAAAGCCCGAAAGCTCTGCTGCCAAAAAAAAAAAGAGTTGGAATCCGCTCATGGAAGTTAATGGGAAATAACAGGTCAGAGAAACTCTGTTTTCAGAGCTTTAGAGACCATGAAGTCACGGCGTAACAAGCACCAGGGCCTCACACTTTCATCCGCTTTTTGAAAAGTACAAAGATGTTTCATAAAGCCAGGGTCAAACGTCCATCAATAAAGTTATCTCGAGACATTAAACTCCCTCAAACTCCACTCCGATATGTTGTTATCTAATACAAAAATATTCTTACATTTCTAAGTTGCCAAATACATTTTGGGGCCACCCAATTTCTATGTATGCAGTGAACTAAATATTTGCCAATCTCTTAAAAATAAACTATTGATTTTGAATACGCCAGGCCAAGCTCAGGGGACTGGTGCAAAAAAATGTTAAACTAATATGAGACAGTCTTTGTTTTTGCCTTCATCTGAGTCATTATATTCCAATACCGAGGCCAATAAAATAATTTCCACTGTGCTTGTTAAATAAAGCCGTGTTTTTTAAGAATTATGTGCAAATATGCAATTTCTGATTAATGGGCTGCGGAATAAAATATTAAGCTAAAAATAACAGACACAACAGCAGCGCTGGCTGACTCTACACCACATACATTACAGGGTTTTTATCACTGAATAAATAAATTAAAATCTCACGTCGTTGATCAACAATGATAAAATTGTTTAATGGGTGGGTTATTAGTGCTAATCAAATATTATTGGAGTATACTGGGGGGGGGGCAGCTTTACACACAATCGCAGGAACTGAACACTAATGCTCCCACAGTGTGATGTCATACACACACACACACACACACACACACACACACACTTTTTAAGAATTTGTATAATACATTATACAAACAAAAAACATACATTTCCTTAGCAACTAAGAGCATGTCCAATATACTTATATAAACATGAGTAGTACTACTGGTAAGTTGATATATCTTACAAGATATTGAGAGACATGGAATGTTTTTACTTTTTAAAATGAAATTTCCATAATGCAGGACCGTTAAAATGAACAATGAACAGCCAATGGTGGGCATGACGTCTGAGGCTGAGACTAGCTATTCCCAAGCGGCAATGTAACTAACTGATATCCCAGGCAATGACAGGCCGTGTGTCCACCAAAGCGTTTTTCCACGCGCTTGGCGTACGTTTTCAATTGTTTTCAATAGGAGCGGCGCATTTTTTAAACGCCATGAGCGTAACGAGGCACTCAGCGTTTTTTTCACGCTGCGTTTCACTCAGCGTTTTTTACTGGTCGCCGAGAGTTGAAAAATGTTCAACTTTGAATAAAAACGCAGTGATCATCACTATCACTTTTTTCCTACCTGTCCAATCACAGTGGAGGAGGGGCGGGACTAAACCACACTGACCAACTGTCACAACATTCTTTCTGTACAACATCAACCAACAGAGCTAACCTGCCAAAACCTGCGCTGCCAAAACCCTCTCAAGCGCCCAAAGCACGGCGTCTTCAGCAAACCGTCTGGTGTTTTCAACTGGCTAAAAACGATTTGGTGGACACACGGCCTAAGGCTGCATAAACCAGTTCTGATCTATAATACAACCACAATGTTTGTGATTCTTCTGGTTTCACCCATAAAGCATTGTTTTGGGTCAAGCAGTTAAGTGCAGTGGGGCGAATGATGTGAATATTCATTATCATTCATACTTATGTAAATCTCCTGTGAAAGTCAGGCATGTTCAACAGCCAGGGTATTACTAAGGTCACGTTGCCACAAGCCCACATGCTCTCTAATGACAGGCACCCTCTGGGGAAGAACATGTGCTGATGGAGATGGCCGATTCCATTCAGCAGAGATGGGTGCGCCATCTTCCCACACTTTCACCCATAAAGCACCCTCCACACAACCATCACTCTTTATAAAATATCGGAAATAGTTTATTCTAGACTGCATGGAGATGAAAAGGGAGAGCAAATGGGACTCATATTTCTCCCGAGAAAAATGGATGTATTTCATATTTTCTCTTCCTCCAAACTCTGCTCAGATTTGACCAAAGTCAATGAGAACTCAAACATTTCTCATCAAATACCAAATTATCTGATGATACACAGAGTATGACTAAACTAGATTCATTTGTGCCTATTTTTTATTTGAAATTATCAAAGGCTTACACATTCTCACATAAATGAATGGCAGCCTGAGTGAAAGGTCTCGGTTATGCATCATCTCTTTGTTGTGACATCTGGGTGTCAATTGAGTAGAGCGTCCCTACTGTTAGGGAAGCATTTCAGAAAGAAGAGGCCGCTACTGTGCTCTACTGTGGTGCTTTGAACCTCAGAATAAGGCACACAACAGGCCACGAAGAATGCAAATAAGGTTAGGAATCTGATATAGACAATCCAATTCTAAACTACAGTATACCACCCCTGAAAAAGATCTATAGTCTGACTCTGAATAGGGATCTGGCAACCCTTTATTTGAAGACCCCAAAAAACTTCCACAGCCTTACATTTACATCACAGTAATGACCTGTGATTTGGTATGTTTCAATATAGAGAACATTTGACTACATACATATTTGGATATGAAATGAGAACAAGATGAATCCACAAATGTTGTTTCCTGACGAGAAAGTACATTTTAAGTGTGTGCATTTGCTAAAATAAAAGTTAACTTGGCCAACTTTTACGCTAATTTTTTTTTTTTTTTTATCAGGACAATAAGTAAAACAGCAATATTTTGAAATATTATTACAATCATTTTTAATATAAAATGCAATTTATTCATGTAATGGCAAAGCTGAATTTTCAGCACCATTCAGCCTCACGTGATCCTTCAGAAATCATTCTAATATTCTGATTTGGTGCTCAATAATTTTTATTCTTTATCATTATTTTTCATCATTACAACATTGCACGTCTTTAGTGTCACTTTTGATCAATTAAACGAATTCTTGCTGAATACAAATATTAATTTCTTTAAGTTCTTCAAATATTTGAAAATTAGTGGATTAGCATTAAATAAATACACTCTCAAAGCTAGCAAACATGGATTTTGCTGCTCCTTTTTCAATTCATGAGATGAACAAGAAACCTCTGAGACTAGCTTTGACAGAAAGCGACATGGACAGGGCATACAAAGGTCAAAACCTATCTGATATCAAAGCAGAAAAATGTCCCTTGTCATAAAGGAGAGGAGATTATGGTAGCTCATCTCTGATCCCTGTGAACGCCTGGGATTTAGGGGCACCTTTTCTGATGATTCCCTGACCTTTTCGAAGAGAGATTTATGAAAAAAAAAGCACAATGGATTAAGTGAAACAAGGAGAGAGAGAAAAATCAAGCAAAGTGGCTGTCGACTTTAATTACGAAAAAAGCCCTGAAAATGGGTGAATTTTCCACAAAAGTGCTTTGGGACCCTAGGTCTGAAAATTGCGGGGGAAAAAAGTTATATTGTGCCCTGGGGCCCCAGCAAAGTCTCACTATTGTGTTTTGACTTTGGAAAAGTTAACAGCCTGTTCCTAGGTCAAATATATGGGCAGGAGGATCCTGCAGAGACTGCTATCGAAACTTCCTGAGGCTTAATGATATCACTCCATTGGGAGGAATTGATCGTGTGCGTCGACCACGAGTCCACGGGAGAAACTCACTGATTGCTTGATTCATCAATCATCTGACCCTGTCATCGATCAGACGGAACATTATGGCAGCCAGCCGATCCCAATTTTGTCCCTTAAACGCCAACGAGAATCAAAAGAGAGGGAAAATAATGTGGCTTGAACAGTATCATTCAACAAACTAGACCATGTTTTCAGAGAAACACAATGACTGACTGCTATCGGTATTCTACACAAACAACACAAGGCTATAAATCAAAATCCCTCAAAATTCAATAAAAAAGTGGATAGAAAATAAGATAAAGGAATATGGTATTGTTTTTTTTTTTTACCTCCCAAATAATTTCCTTCAGGTAATGTTAGAGGAAAGGATATTTCCTTCTCATTTTACTGGGGTACAAGTTGGCGTAAGGTAACATATAAGAAAAGAGAGATGAAAACTTAGTGCAGAGCAAACTGATCCCGCACACAAACAGGACTCCAGAGTCTCGGCTTCGGTTGCGTTTTAATTACAGCTGCACGGCACTTTAAACTTGCCAATCATTGTTGTGTAATTTCATCCAATCATTGTGCATACTAACATATTCCATTTCCCTTGTTGCTGCAGAGGTTTTGTTCATGAGATGATTATGATTACATTAACTATTCACTTAGTTGGAGCCCTTGACCTTTACAAATATAATAAAATCTTTAATACATAGAATACCAAAACTACAGTTGTGGATGACATTTGGGTTTACCTATCAATGCCAATGGGTCATCAGCAACAGTATTATGTAATCCATCATAATACAACATCACTTTATGTATTTTAAATTACATATCATTAACGTACAAAAAATTGGGGTCAGTATTTTTTTAGTAAGTAATTTTATTCAGCAAGAATGCATTAAATTGATCAAAAGTGACAATAAAGAACTTAACATAGTTACAAAACAACTAAATTTCAAATATACAATTTCTATTTATCAAAAATATGGTTTATGGTTTCCATGAAGATTTTAAGCAGCACAACTGCTTTTATAGCGGTTTAGTCCAAATTTCCTGAGGAGACACGATCACTTTATGATGAACAGGTAGCATGTAAACAAACATCAACTAACACTTCAGATAAGATAAACAGAAGTTCAAGCATGCTTGTTTGACATGCGAGAACCAATGAGGTTGGGTTACGCAACTCGTTTGAGCTTCTGCAAGAACTAATGAGGTTTGTTCCCACATATCAAGCATGTACGATTGAGCTTCCGTTTATGTCCGCTGATAAATGTTTATATGTGAATAAAAGCCTAAATCTGTTCATCATATAAAACTAAAAAAAAATCATATGGATCAGTTTTATGATCTCTTTAAGTAGCGTCAAAGTAGTAGCGCATAGACTGTCAATGGAGGGACAGAAATCTCTCAAATTTCATTAAAAATATCTTCATTCGTGTTTCGAAGATAAACAAAAGTCTAACAGGGTTGGAACGACATGATGGTGAGTAAATGATGAATGAATTTTCATTTTTGTGTGATCTAACGCTTTAAACAAGTGTCCTTTAGATTTCATTTAGCTTGCAGTTAGCCTGATAGCTTAGCGCTAGCTGTTCAACTGCCATTGGAATGAATGGGAATGCTAACATTCAGCAAAACAACATATCGCTGCTTCGGAAAAATACAGTTTGACATGGTTGTCTTGGTCCAAGCATAGTTTAACAGAGCCTTTATGTGCTATTATATTAAATACCAAAAGCCGATGTGGAAAATGCACATGAACCTTTTCAAAATGGCAGAGAGCAACGCAAGAGTCGTGAATGGTGAGCATTGTACACAACTAAACATTTTTTTGGCGACTGTTAGCGGATAGTTTTTGTAGCCTATATACAATGTTGCGTCATTACCAATTGTAATATAATGCTTTAACACTCAGTGTCAGTTTTAAAAATACCGTTACGGTTTAGTGTTACCAACCCAGAGCAGATGCTAGCTAGTACTCAATAGGAGCCTCCTAGTAATAATCTAAAATTGTTCTCAACTGGTTGGCTAACTAGACTGATATTTGTCCAAATCTCCTCAAAAACCAGCAAACCAGATGGGATTTAGAGGCCAAAAAAGACCAGCAAATGTATTTCCATCACTGCATTTTGATACCACAGAAATGAAGGCTTCTACTATCAACATGGTAAAGCGAGAAAAAAGATGCAGATTTAAAGAGAGAAATACTCATTCCGTTAAGCAGATAATAAGACTAGCTCTGGAGGAAAGCAAAGTGTGTTGCGGCGGCCATGCCTTCTCCTGTTGAGCCAGCAAAGCACAAAGATCAGAACAGAGTTATTGCTAGTGTGATTTCACCCTCCACGTGTCACAGTGTCAGCTACTTCAGCCCACCATGATGAGCTGATTGCTGAATGTGAGCACAGCGCATTACTTTATGAGATTAAATGCATTGCATAGGTCTCTGGCTCCTGCTTGCTCTCTTTCTAGCCAACCCCTAATCATCTAAAAAGCTTTTGCTTTGCTATCTCAAAAACCCCTGCCTGAGAAAATATGCTGCTATTTCTATAATACACAAAACCTCACTGGCATTTAAATGGAAAAACATAATGCGATCTGAAACAACTAAATCATATCATCGGCTGCCATTTTCACTGATCTTTCATCCGTCTCAACAGGCGAAACTATCAGCTAATGAAGCTAACAGATTTGATTGGAATCAATAATCTCAGGCAGTGGCGTAATGTTATAATAAGCCACTTGAGAGGGAAATGGCAGTGCTCAAATTGATTTCAGTCCTTCATTTTCTCTCACGCAGACACAGAGCTTCAAACTAAGAGCCAAGTGAGGACAATTCGAGAACGAGACAGGCTCCGGAATATGCCGGACTTGCTGTTTATGTCAGTACGGAAAGCCAATACTTCAACTGTTTGAAATCAATATCTAGTTTCACTGCAAAAAAAGAAAAAAGAAAACATATTTAATCAGTATTTGTCTTATTTTCCAATAAAAATATCTAAACTATCCTCAAAAAAGATCAATTTACTTAAAAGATGTACTTACCAAGATGGTGTAAGATATTAAGTCTTGTATTCAAAGAATATCTCCTGTATTAAACGTCCTTTATGACGTCTTAATTTTGTTTTTGGGGTGAATTACAATATGTTTTCGTGCTTGATTGTTAAAAAAACAAAACAAAACAAAAAAAACATTATTCAGCGCTTCTGGGTTGTACATCAAAATTTAGGCTCACTATTGGCCGACGCTGGTCATGTGTGTGATGCTGGCCAATAATGAGCCTACATTTTGACGTACAACCCAGAAGCGCAGCGCTGTTACACTACATGAACTCAGAGGCCCACACAGAAGAAAATTAATAGTTGAATAAAGTCGTTATTTTGGGGGTGGTTTGCGCACGAAAAGTGTTCCCGTCGCTTGATAAACTTATGGTTGAACCACTGTGGTCACTTGGACTATTTTAAACATTGTCTTTACTAAACTTCTGGGCCGGGCAAGTTTCACACTTACTAACTTTTAAGTAAGTGTGTATGATAGTACTTACTTTTAATTGGAAATTCTGCAAATATGAAAATAATGTTGTATTTTTGTATTAATATAAAAAATACTAACTAAAAAACTATTTTAATGCAGAATTTCCAGTTAAAAGTACTACTTTTAACTGGAAACTCTGCATATATTAGTTTTTTAGTTAGTTCCTATTGATAGTCCAGATGGTGAGGAATGTATTACCAAAACTAAAACTGACAATCACTGTCAAACACTCACACACACATTTCCCCTCAATCAGCGTCATTTAAATAGCATTAGGGGGTTCGTCATTAGATGAAGACTTCCTCTGTTGTGATGCGTTTTATTGGCAGGAAAATAGATGAGAATCACTTACGAGGAAAAAGTAACCTTAAAAATGTAAATCATCTCATTTGCCATTCCATTACAAAGGGGAAAACAGGAAAGACAAACGATCGATTCAATTCGGCATGATGCTCTATCAAGTAATATGAAATATATTGGCAAGTTAGCACATCTGTGGCTTTAAAACGTCAGCCAACTCTGTTAAAATCTATAGGAAGTGGCAGTGGAGAGAGAACAGGAAGAAAAGGCCAGCACTGCGCCCGGCACAATTAATTACTGTCAGACATGCATGAAACACGTCTCAGACGCATGACCTTGACTGGACCGCAGCTGCGCACAGCTAGCAAGTCCTTAAATGAGTCTGTCCATGGCTTCAAGCAGCAGCAAAGTGCATGCGTGCAACCTAGATCTGAAGCCCTCACCAGAGCCACATGAAACACCAGATGCTATTAAGATCGGCACTTCATCAAAAAGGTTTTCATCAAAAGCTATTTATGAATACTCATCTGATCCCGTGGAATCACACTCTCGTTAATCATACAACAGTAAAGCCTTGGCGACTGGGGGTCACGCTCCCCAGTGGAGGGCCGAGAGTATGTTAACAACAGAGCTCATTAGGAATGCAAACGTTGAGTAAAACGAGATCCGGGGGAAAATAACCTGTGGCATTCAGTAGTAAACACTAGGGTTGAGAATCAGATCCTGAAAAATAATATACCTTTAAAAAAAGGACAATATAACTAACATTCATGTCTTTCAGAGGTTATCAAACAATTGTTAGCAAAGCATTTCATATCCAACCTGAAATTAATTAACAACCTGAAATTAAGTGTTTTGTGAACTTACGCGTATGTGACTTGTTCTAATATTCCACAAAAGTATCATATTAATAGTACTTTTAGAAATCAAAATAAATCTGAAATCAATAAATTCTGATTGGGATTCAATCCAATACTCATAATTTCATAATAACTCAAATTCATACAGAAATGCACATAGAGAACATCGCCAAACTATAGTTAATTGTTCGCCTCGACTATCTTTCTCCTCCACCCTAAGGGCAAACGCCGTCGGCCATCCGACCTGTGCGATAAATAAATAAAATGCGTACAAATGATTTCCCGCTCATGAAAACAGACAACTAAATGGTTGATATATGGATTGGTAACTCTTTTATGAGGAGAATGGTGGGCTCAAAATTGAATTCCTGCATGATAAATAGCCTGCATTATCTCCCCTTTGCCCGAAGAAGCCATTGGAGCTACTTAAACAGAGTGGTGATGACACTGGAAAAATGCTCACAGATGGACACCCAGAAGGCTAAAAACATTAGCGTGGTCCACTCCATCAATAAAGCCTGCCCATCTCGGAAGGAAATTGGCCGCTCATGGCTTATCTCCCTTCTTAAAAGCGTGGCATAGCAGCAGAATTAAGTGCCCGATACCCCGCTGCAGCGTACTTCAGGGGCAGTGCAACTCGAGACTATCAGTCATTTACATCGGGGGGCATTAATAACGGTGACGGCCGTGCGAGAGGAGAGAGGGCCGCGGCGAACGGTTTGAACTTCCGATGTTTGATTTCTATCTTTGTTGAGTGAAACAGGAAACGAAGCCCGCAAAGCAAAGAGGAGGAAAAATATCACTCAAATATTGCTGATATTTATGATAGCATCATTTTTTACCTAGATAAAAACACAGCTAATGACTCTTCCAGATAATTACAGCTATTTGGGCCTTTTATAGTAAAACACAACCCCACACAATACGCAAACCCAAATACAGTCTAGACTCTAGTGAGAGGAAAGCTGCTAATGAGGTGTTTCAGACGTAAACCTTGTACCGAGGTCATCAATTTTTCAAGTCATTTCTCGGATGTTGCTGGTTCACGGGCAAATGCTAATTTGCATGTAGAAACAGTTGGGGTGGAAAGGAACATTTCACTTGACTAGCGATTTTCTAATAGCGATGCACGTACTGTAGCTGCTCAAATCAGAGAGCAGCATAATACAACTTTTTTTAGAAACAACATTATTAAAAGTATTTGGCCTCATTTAATGTTTGAAAGTGTGAAAGCTGTGACAGATAACCCATAGAGCACATTAAACATGTAACAGTGTCAAACACAATCCACACCAGACAAACCAGGCAATTTAGAACAAGTTTAGATCATCACACATTTAGATCCTCTTTAGATCATCGCTGTTGAAGAGTAATTAGCTAGTGAAGTGTATTTTCTTATTGTAGAGTTAACAAAAGTTATCATGAGCATTGTAATGTTTGAAGCGGATGTCATAATAAAATTCAGTAGATCTGTAAGATCTTGTTGTGGAAATACAAACCGAAAGACAGAACACAACGAGTGCAGCGCTGAAAAGGGGCGGGGCTACAACTGAAAAACTAAACAAGGAGCAGGTGAATGCAATTAACCAAACAATGGCTACGTTTACGTGAAACCAAATAATCCCTTTGTAATCAGATTGATGGCTCAATCGTACTGAAAATACTTCATAAACACCTGAATCGATCCAATTGCTGATCCAAATGAAATTTTGATCCGATTAAAAGGACATGTAATACGATCGAGAGAACATGTAAACACTTGATCAGATTGAAAACCAAAAATGACAGGATGGCACATGTGCAATGATGCTGAAATAATGGGTAACACACTCTTAGAAGAAAAGGTTCTATATAGATCCTTAAAAGATTCTATCAGCGCTACGTATTTGGAATCCCTAAAAGGTTCAATACACTCTTAAAAAAAGGGTTTCTCTGGGTTGTATATAGAACCCTGGGGTTCTATACTTGGCCAATAGAACCTTTTACCAAAAAAAAAAAAAAGGTTCTACCATTTTGGAGTTCCATGCATGAAGCGGGGTTCCTTCGTTAATGAATAACTGCACAAGAACCAATAGGTAACATAATATTAACAATCTAGTAACCATTATTATCTAACAAGAAACTCTGATTAAGGAACTAGTAAGTAATAGCGCACAGATGAAAGTGGTAGTTCACTACTAACTAATCCATAACTACTATTCTTTAATGCACCCCAGAGAACTACTGAAAAAGTTGATTAACAATCTAGTAACTACTATTAACTAAAACAACCTCTGATTAACGAATTAATAAATAATAGCTTACAGATGAATGTGTTACTACACACTTCTATGTGAATTACTAATTATTTGGATCTGTATACTAAAGTGAAGATCATGGGAACTAACTAGTAATGACTCAAATGTTACTACATGATCAAGTCATGATTTGTGCAACCAAACACTAAAGTCTTTAGTATACCGGTGAACTTTATCCTTTAAAACTTTAAAATTTCTTTTGAAGTATTTAGTAACATTTTTACTACAATATACATATAAGCAGCACGGCACATAGGTTCATATGCTCATTGTCTCCAAATTATGACCAGAATGGATAAATATTAAGTCTTCTGTTTAAAACAAATATGGACCCAATGTAGGAGAATGGTAATTATGCGCAAACAGCAGGAAACTATGTATATTTGTGCATTGTATTAACGGGCACATCAACCCATGTTGACATGTTTAGCGTTCATGTAAAGACTACATTCAGTTTATTCACTATATATATATATATTTAAAAGATTCATATTTGAATCTGTTTATGGACAAACAGTAAACCTAAACCATGAGTTCATCATTATGGAACAAATTCAATCAAGCCGCAGCGCCTTTAAAGTCAAGTAATTACCGTAGTAAAGAACTTTAGGGAATAGTAAACACCAAGGTAGGTTCGATACCTGGCTGGCACACTCAGTTGTTAGGTTTAAGACTGAAACAAGCCAAGCTTTGATTCTCTGTGTCAATTAAGAGACAACACTTGTTGTGATTATACACAACCTTGAAATCAAAAGCAGAGCTATTGTTAAATCACTCAAAATTGCAGGCGTTAACTTGGTGATTTGCATTTAATAACCTCAACCTCTGAGGAGGTGAATGAAAAACCCCAGCTCCTGCAGTCTAAATAAATGAAGATTGATATAATTTGGGGAAAATAATACTCTGTGCATGGTGGTGGACCTCATCAGGACCTGGTGCGTCTATCAGCCTGTCCAGTGTGACAGACTGGTTACACTTCAAATCATCTCGAAGATTGAGGTGGGAAATTGGGTCTTATTTCCCCATATGCTGAAAATAATCAGAGTAATTTCTCTCTGACGGCTGGAGCCACAATTGCATGATGAAAAGGGAGATGGATAATAAAAATCAAGCTGTCCCATTCTTGCCCTGGAAAGGGCTGGTGTGCAAGCACATGAGGTACTGATTGCCTCCCTGTTGCATCCGGAGTACCCGTGACCTTGGAGCATGTGACCTCCATGTGAACGAAACCGAATATTGATAAAGTTTAATGAAGATAATGAATAATTTAAAAAATTATTATGTTTCTGAAATGTAATGCCAGTATACTTGACAGAATAATATGTGTAATACTGTGTGTATACTGTATTGACTACCATTCAAAAGTTTAGAGTCGGTATTTAAATAAAGAAAGAAAATAAATCAATACTTTTATACAGCCCACTTTAAATAGGTCTTGTTGAGCAGCGGAGAACGCTGGGATATTTTAATATTGAAGAGAGGTAGAGGACTCTTGAACAGGGATGCTGATGACAGTAGGTTTTTGTATATACGTCATCATAGCATCCAGTACGCTCTCTCTCTCAGCGGCCAGTGCATCTGGCAGGAGACACTCTATGCTTTTCGTCTAATGCAATTTATTAGCCAATTCCATCCATCTTATACAAGCCCGGCACTTTAAGTCTCATACTACTTATGATATTGCTATGGAGCTACCACACACACACACATCCGCAGTCTGAGTCTTCCAATACAAGACGCCTGCAACTTCCTCTTCTGACGGACCAAAACAAAGAAATAATGGATCCGCAGACGAATGAAGATAGAATTAAATTAAGAGTCGTTCATTATTTTAATGGATGATTTAGCTTAGTCAACGTTTTGGTTTCAACGTGTTTACAGCACTGTGCCCATTGTCGACGTATGGATTTTTTCATAATAGCCAGTGAGCAAATACTGCTGAGTGTCAGTGTGTGTAACAAATCGGTCTGTCTTGAGTAGTCAAACTTGATGAAGTCCAGAACAGGGTCTGATTAGTTGGCGGGGTTTTGACTCAGGCTCTACCGTAAAGATTGGACTTTACGGTAAGCAGAGCATCAACATTTAGTCCACATGCTCCTTCTGAAACGACAGTAAAGGGTCATCAAATAACGCTAAAATTATGTGTGAAGCATCTACAGGCTAAATGGTGTTACTGACAAAACCACATTTTGCTAGAAGTAACTCAACTATGTCAAATTATAGTTTGGGGTGATATTATCAATTCTGCTTGATTGCTCCAATTAGGCAATGCATAATTGGCAGATAAATAATATATTGTGTGAAATACAAAAGGATATTAAATGATTATTCCAGGTTTCGCTCAAGTTAAGTTTAATTAATAGCATTTCAGGTGACAAAAATGATTTCAACCTTGATAATAATCTAAAACTAAATAGGCATATTAGAATGATTTCTGATGGATTATGTGACACAAGGCTGAAAATTCCAGTAGCACCTCATTGCAGTAGAGATCCAGGGGGCGGAGTTGGATCCATGTCTAAGGGGTGGAGATGGGTAGGATCAGGGGTGGGTTAGGGATCAGGGGGTGGAGATTGGGTAGGATTAGGGGTGGGGTTAGGGATCAGGGGGTGGAGATTGGTAGGATTAGGGGTGGGGTTAGGGATCAGGAGGTGGAGATTGGTAGGATTAGGGGTGGGGTTAGGGATCAGGGGGTGGAGATGGGTAGGATTAGGGGTGGGGTTAGGGATCAGGGGGTAAAGATTAGTAGGATTAGGGGTGGGGTTAGGGATCAGGGGGTGGAGATTGGTAGGATAGGGGTTTGGTTAGGGATCAGGGGGTGGACATGGGTATGTTTAGGGGTGGGGTTAGGGATCAAGGGGTGGAGATTGGTAGGATTAGGGGTGGGTTTAGAGATCAGGGGGTGGAGATTGGTAGAATTAGGGGTGGGTTTAGAGATCAGGGGGTGGAGATTGGTAGGATTGGGGTGGGGTTAGGGATCAGGGGTGGAGATGGATAGGATTAGGGGTGGGGTTAGGGATCAGGGGTGGAGATGGATAGGATTAGGGGTGGGGTTAGGGATCAGGGGGTGGAGATGGGTAGGTTTAGGCATGGGGTTAGGGATCAGGGGGAGGAGATGGACAGGATTAGGGGAGGGGTTAGGGATCAGGGGGTGGAGATTGGTAGGGTTTGGGGTGGGGATAGGGTCAGGGGCGAAGATGGGTAGGATTAGGGGTGGGGTTAGGGATCAAGGGGTGGAGCTGGGTAGGTTAAGGTATATATGGTTTATAGTTTAGGTATATATATATATAGTGGATACATATACAATTTCCACTTTTTTCTGAAAGCGAATAGGGCCTATTCATAAACATTATGATTAACAACAACCAAACAATACAGAAATAAAAGAGTACATTTACTTCTGATTTCACAACTTTGTTGAGACTAAACTCACAGAAGTCTTTGCACTTAGTGCACCTTTCATGTGGAGATGGTCTCGCCTAACCAAGAGCCTCTTTGAATTGTCCTCTCTCTCTCTCTCTCTCTCTCTCTCTCACACACACACACACACACACACACACACACACACACACAGTAATAAAGCAAGTGAGAGATAAATTGTGCAGAGAGATAACAGATCAATCAGTCCTGAAGGCTTGACAGCAAGGGACAGTTTGTCTTATTTCCAGCCACCCTCAAGCAGTCAAGTGCTATCAACTCCTGAGCTGTTCTGAGCTTATCCGGGACGCTCAGAGCTCTGGCTCTCTCTCTCTCTCTGATTGTCTCACTCTTCAAGCCTGTCTCAATCTCCCTCATCTATAGTTTCCATCTCCTTTGCACACATGTTTCCACTCTCCCAACTTATTCCCTCTTTCCACCACTTCTGTTTGACCCCCAATCTTCCTTGCTCTTGTTTTACCTCCACCACTTCCTCTCTCTCTCTCTCTCTCTCTACAATCATCACTTTCTCTGACCCAATTCTCCTCAAAAAGTATTTATTATTTTAATGTTGAAATTAATGAAAATGTGATATATTATATAGGGTTGGGGAGTAATGGCATATGTAACGGAAAAAAAACGGTAACTGTAATTTGTTAGAGTTACGTCAAAAACATGATCAGATTACAGATATATTTTGTAGAAAAAAAAATCAAAAAAATTAAATACTACCAGGATTGCATAGTTTCATAGTTTAGTCAAAAGAAGATGAAAAAAACAGCAAATTGAACTTTTTTTTGCTACTGTACATTTATGACCGCTTCGCTTGACCTCACAACAACAACATTTTCTGATTAATTTCTTTTCCAGTTCTGTTTCAAATAGGGGGAGAATTACACTATGAATATCGGAGTATTTACATGGTCTCCGAGCTGTTATTTTTATGAAAAAACTAAAAATTATAACAAAATTGGGCTTTTTCTGGGCTAAAATGTATGTAAGCACTCAGTCTTCACTTATTAAAAAAGTCCCCCAGTGTGTTGCTGTTGTAAAACGCAAACTGCATTCACAAGTCCTTGAGGTCTTTTAATCATGTACTCTAAATGCATGATAATTTTCCTCCATCAACAGTTTTCTGACAGTCTGACACCAGTCACGACCTATAAAACGCCGTAAATGCTAGCGTCCGTAGGCCGTCTAGTAATGAATGTGTCAGAAATTTTGCTACTTAATTACCAGTCATGGAAGACCGGAGGATGTGCTATTGCCAATGAACACGTTTTAGGGCTGCTTAGCACAGACGTGTACAGATTACAGAGCGAAACTCTAATGGCAATTCACAAGGCCAATGGGAATTTTGACCGGCAAGGAAGGCTTTAGAGAATATTTAATTCTTAATTTCACTCTGTATAAAATTAGATCAAAAAAATGTCTCCATTAAACACCTTCAAATGGTCAGTGAACTGATAAAACCTTTGAGCAACAGCAGTGACCTTTCATTTCATAGGTCAAACAATTAAATAAATTAAACAGGAAGACAATATTGACCCGTTCCTGTCAAGCCTACCAATGAGGGTCACAAGGGCATCAGCTTCATTCTCATTTTCTGCTATTACTCATGTCCATGTGACATCGCCCAGGGTCAGCACATAGTACTTCCAATAAGTGAAGACTCTATTAATGTCAAACCCTAAAATGATGATCGATAATCTACAAGTGCATCCTCAAGAAAACGTTGAGTGATGCTACATGACACAATGACCGTTTCAAATTTGTGGACAGAATCCAATTGTCATCATTTACTCACCCTCATGTCGTTCCAATGAAATACATTCCAATGCATGTATACAATGAAAGTCTATGGGGTCCAATGTTGCTCTTCGAAATATAATCTTTCGTGTACATACATGATGACAGAATTTTTAAGTTTGGGTAAACTATCCATTTTATGATAGCAAACACTTGAACCATTCAGGTTCCACACTGGCTTACAAAGCTTAGTTAAGCTTATAGAGAATATAAATACCAGAGAATTATGTTAAACAGGGTAAACAAACACAGCATTGTACACATTCTCATCAAGCAAGTCAGAAACGTTTAGGAATATCACAAAAATAAATGGATGAATTTTGAAGGTCTAAGCATATGAAATCACTTCAGATCCTGCTAAAATATGGACAGATATTGATGCCACAAAAAATATTGATTTTTTTTTTTTTTTTTTTTTTTTAACAAAATGGGCTATATAATAAATGGTAATAAATTTGTAATGAGCCAAAAGCTCCATCTGTAACATTTAAAGGAGATCCACTAGCTACTGTTCACAGAATTTGAAAGTTGTTGTCTGGAATTTACTTGTTTTGGGAGATCTTTCTGATCTAAAAAAAGCCTAATTTAAATAAAAATGAGGCATGTTTGAGCTTAAAATGACATGAATTTAAATACGAGCGCCTAGATGACCTGAATTGCAGGTGTTTTGCAAATAATAGTGTTTTTACTGAAAGTGGCACAACTCTAGCGAATTCACTCCAAAAGCAAGAGTGCAATATTTTCTTTATTTTCTTTGTGACTTATAAAAAACTATTTAAAAAAGTCACACTGAATACAGTAATAACAGACCCCAAGTACTACAAAACATCAGTCTTTCTTGATGTCTACAAAACACCAGTCACTTCAACAGACCGCTTTCCGCATCTAGAAACTGACTGCTTTCCACAAAGGCTGCCATATCTTTTCTTCCTGCTTAGTATTATTAGAAGTGAGGTAAAACACCCAAAGCATCATAAGAAATTCATTATTCACTCTCACAAACTCTGAAAGCCTGAGAAGGTGTTGTGTGTATGTCCATTTTTCAGCCCAGTAGCGACAGTTATATCTGCTGACAGGGATGTATCCGTCTAATCCTCGACAAACTGGGACAGAATGACAGTGTGACACTGATGTGTGGCGTCCCTGTGAGTATCCACCCCTGCATTCAACGCAAGAGTCATGTCTTCAACTTTACGAAACTCACTGTCACTCTTGCTGAAGTTCCCCACCAATGGGAAAAATAAAACCAACCATATCACCTTAAGATGCAACCTTGTGGCTAGTACACCTGCCACCTAAGAAAACAATTCTTACAGTAGTGCATTATCACTTTAATAAGGCACAATAGGTACAAAAGACAAAGGTACAAATTAATTTCTTGATTATGTAATATACTGTATAAACTAAATTAAAGCATTTTGGGAAATTAAGTTTTCTTACAGCATGAATTACATACAAATTATTATTTTAATCTATATAAGAAATATAATAAAATGATTGATTGGTGGATAGATAGATGGATTGATAACATAACAGAATAATAGAACAATGAATGGATGGACAGACAAACAGAAAGATGATGGATGGATGGATGGATGGATGGATGGATGGATGGATGGATGGATGGATGGATGGATGGATGGATGGATGGATGGATGAATGGATGGATGGATGGATGGATGGATGGATGGATGGATGGATGGATGGATGGATGGATGGATGGATGGATGGATGGATGGATGGATGGATGGATGGATGGATGGGTGGATGGATGGAACATTAGAACGATGGATGGATGGACAGAACATTAGAACGATGGATGGATGGACAGACAGAAAGATGAACAATGGATGGATGGATGGATGGATGGATGGATGGATGGATGGATGGATGGATGGATGGATGGATGGATGGATGGATGGATGGATGATATAATGATAGATTGATAGAATGTTATAACAATAGAATGATGGATGGACAGACAGATGGAAAGATGATAGAATGGTGGATGGATGGGTGGATGGATGGACGACAGGCAACAGATAATAGAACAATAGCATGATGGGTGGATATATGGATGATAGAACAATGGATGGATGATAGAACGGTGGATGAATGGATGTACAGATGATAGAATGATGGATGATGGATGGATGGATGATAGAATGAAGGACGGATAGAATGATAGATAGATGCACAGACGATGGAACGATGGATGGATGGATGGACGGATAGAACGATGGATGGATGGATGAATGTACAAGCGATAGAACGATGGATGATGGATGGATGATAGAATGAAGGACAGATAGAGCGATAGAACAATGGATGGATGGATGGATGGATGGATGTACAGACGATAGAACGATGGATGAAAGATGGATAGAATTAAGGACGGATAGAGCAATAGAACAATGGATGGATGGATGGATGGATGGATGGATGGATGGATGGATGGATGGATGTACAAATGAAAAAACAATGGAGGACGGATAGAACGAAAAGGACGGATAGAACGAAAGAATGATGGATGGATGATGGATGGATGGATGGATGGATGGATGGATGGATGGATGGATGGATGGATGGATGGATGATAGAACGATGGATGGATGGATGGATGGATGGATGGATGGATGAATGGATTACAGACGATGGATGATAGAATGAAGGACGGAAAGAACAATGGATGGATGGATGTACAGATGATAGAACGATGGATGGATGAATGTACAGGCAATAGAATGATGGATGATGGATGGATGATAGAATGAAGGATGGATAGAATGATAGAACGATGGATGGATGGATGGATGGATGGATGGATGGATGGATGGATGGATGGATGGATGGATGGATGTACAGATGAAAAAACGATGGATGATGGATGGATGGATGGATGTACAGATGAAAAAACGATGGATGATGGATGGATGGATGGTAAAATGAAGGACAGATAGAACTATAGAACGATGGATGGATGGATTGATGGATGTACAGACGATAGAACGATGGATGGATGGTAGTAAAGCCACAAGGAAACTTTTGGACAGGTTTAATACACCTCCAGTGAAGTTCTAGGCTATTAGCGAGTTGAGATCTCAATGAAGCTGGATTGGCTGGAGTGTCAGCAGGACACAGAGAACAATAATGGCAGCTGACATGCCTGA
This sequence comes from Cyprinella venusta, assembly GCA_038021265.1. Lineage (NCBI taxonomy): Eukaryota > Metazoa > Chordata > Actinopteri > Cypriniformes > Leuciscidae > Cyprinella > Cyprinella venusta. The sequence continues at coordinate 27,260,374 of CM075876.1, forward strand.
CCTTTCCCATTAAAAGAGCCTGGCTGCCTCCACATCTCATTAGCCAGCTCAGCACCTCGCTCTCTGACTGAACCCAGCAACTTCAGCCAACCACTCGTTAATTCATTTATGCCCATTATACACCTCTCTAGCTCTCGTTTCTGGGGTGTATATACAAGACATTTGTGTGTGGCTCATTTTTCTTATTTTACAAACCTGTTTTTCTCCCTCAATCTGTCTTTCTCACGCATATGCTCACAAAAATGCCTGTGCTGTTTATCACTGATTATACAGGCTTATGCTGTTCCATGTGACACCTTGGCAGGAAATGAGGGGAATTATTTATGTATATATGCATAGAAATACAAATGTGCAAACATACATTTAAGACACATAAGTCACAAAAAAAAACATGAAATAGTTCAGGAGTTGTTTGAGGGGTCATTTAATGATCTCAAAAACATCGTAGGTATATTAAAAGGATTACGCTAATATATGACGTCAAAATTACATTTTAAAATCTATTAAAATAGAACACAGTTATTTTAAATTGTAATATTTCACAATATTACAGTTTTTTACTGTATAAAGCATAATCGAATCCAACCCCAAACTCTTGAATGGTAGTGTATACGTTTTCATCTTTCATCTCAAAATATAAAAAAAAAAATGCGCTAAAATGTGCCAGATTCTATTTCTGACACATCGACTTGCCTTTTATTGGTGGCATGGGCAGTTTAACTTTCTGTCACGGGAGAAAAAGTTCAATCCCAATAAATCGGAGTGTAAAATGACACGGCATGGCATTTTAAGTTTTTTGACGGACGATTTTTTACTATAAAATGAAAAAGGTTGTTTCTTTGAAATCCTCACTCCACAGAGTCTTTCCCAAGGGGGTGACAGACAAGCATCATAAGCACGAGGAAATCCATCATTCCTGACCACTTCCCCCAGTTCTACAAGGTCACTATGTCGAAACAGGCAGTCTGACACTGGCTCTGTCACCTCCAATGCAATCAGAACTTCCCCACAGCGGCGCACGGCTCACGGGTTTCAAGGAAATTATATTTATGACTGGCAGACAGCGATTATTTTTTTTCACTGACACCAAGAACAATGCCACTAAAATCCTGGCAGGCTGACTCACAATCATCGTTTGTTTGAGATTCCTAAGATGAGGTGCTTTGGGTATTACGAAGAGATATCCCCAAATGACCCAATAAAAGATGAAGCAGGTTTATAGAAGACAAAAATGGGTCAACAACAAGTATTTCAAACTGGAAAACAGCAAATACGTGAATGTGTAGGGCTAATAGTGTTAAATTACTAGTACTATATATGGTACTAGTATTAAATTCACAGCAGGGCTTGACAGAGTGAGCATTTGGCTCGTATTTACGGCTAAGGGTAATAATGGGACAACAGTTTTAAGAAGTGACTTTTCACTATTTTATTACGACAGGAACTGCATTTTCATTGGTTTAAATAAAAGATTTTTGTTATAAGAGACAACTTGTGCATCAAAACCACTCCGTCTTGGTAAAAAATTAACTTCTTTTTCAAAAGTCAATGAATTTGCGACAGCTGAAAATAACATTTTTGGCAAGCCAAACATGTCAGTCTCTGAGTAACATGTAATTTATTTAAAGGAAGGTTAGGCAATATCGGAGAGGCTTGCACTAGGTTTGAAAGCATAATATCCCACCCTCCCTTCAGAAAAGACATGAACGTGCAACAGCAAAGTCTGATTACCTCATGTTACCTCATGTCTCAAAGCACAAAACGTTACAATAATAATGACCGTAAACAACTTACAGAGCTCTTACTTGTACCACCTGACTGCTGCAGATCATTTCAGCGTTGATAGTGTTGACATAGAAAGTCTAAGGACGTGAAACGTCATGGGTTGCCATCTCGTAATTACGGTTATGACATGGCGTGAACGCAGCATAAGCTTATTGTTTTGGTTCAGGAGGAACTGTAAAAGGCTGTTGCTGTTTGTTTACAGCACTCGATGTCTGTACGAGATTGGATGATAATTCTTATAAAAAACCACTTCTATTATTGATTGCTATCAGGAAGTGAAAAGAGTTTCAACTAGTATAACAAAAAGTGTTGATAGAAAATTGTAGAGTCTGATTTATTGGCTGCTATAAGAGGGTTTTGGGCACTGTCTGCTGGTCAGACTGGGAAACCAGCTGGCCAACCAGCTGAACGCCAGCTTAAACAAGCTAAAACCAATCGCAAATGGCTTAGGGTGGTTTTAACCGTTTGTAAGATGTAAGATTACTAGGGTCTTAGAGGCAGGACCTGAGTAAAAGTCTCCATTTGCTTAAACAACTCTGATATTTAAGAGATCATAATGCTACCATTGAGACTTGCAATCTGAAGTAGTGGCCCTACAGTGAGTTTAGACTTGACTGGATTTCTTAATGTTGTGCTAAATGGTATATCTTTAAAACATAGGCTAGCTCAGCACCCTAGGGTGTAGCCGTTGCGTTTGAAAATCTAAGCACACCTCCCACCAAGCGCAGAAGCGGTCATGACGGCTGAAAACAATAATTAAAGAACAGACTACAGTATGATGAGGAGAGAATCTCAGCATGGCTAACTAGCTGAGCTGTCGACACTAACTCAACCAATGTGGCCTTTTTGATTGAAGCTGGTTGACCTAGGAATTCTACCTTGTTGCTAAAGTCTGTTTATAGCTCAGGAGAGTTCAAAAATAAAATAAGTTTCAACTCCAGCACACCACCATCCAACCTTGGGGACAGCGGGAAGGCGTTTTCAATTGTTGAGGGAAGTCAAAAGCAAAAACTATCAATTTGTCAGTTCCACATTTCAAGCCAAGCCCAGTGACAGCAAATCAGCAAAACCTCATTTTAATTTATCTGGTAAATTGTGTCCAATACAGCTAACATATTCCATAAAGGCTTCTCTTCCTGTGCTCCAACGTAATTACAATAATTCTAACTACAGCGTAATTGTAATATGAAGCCATTGGCAATGGCCTGAGGCACATTAAAGCATGTGATCTGCTACAGTGTGCCCTGGCTAACAAAGCCTTCAGTCCCCATAACCTGCTTCCATCAAAACCGCCTAATGTGGACACCATACATCTGCTCCTTTCACTCTAATAGCTTTGATGGAACCCTATAGGTTCCTTTAAGAAGTGAAGGAAATTACGCTGGACTACAGAGCCCTATGGTGCCACTTACTGTGGCTATCTTCTCTTAACAGACAATAATGTCACCCAAATAGTCAAAATGTGGGCATTTGAGTGAATTCTCTATTATCATGAGACATAAAGGTGATTTTGTTTGAAAAAGGATGCCAGACCCATTATCCTGTGGACTATCCATCCATCCATATTACTTTAAAATTGAAATACATCATTTAAAACGTTCAAATCACATTTTACTTACACAAATAAAAAAAAAAACTTTAGTTTTAGTAGATTTAGTTAAGAATTTCATTTGAATTCTAATTCCTTACACACCCTCAGAAAAAAGGTACAAAAGCTGTGACTGGGGCTGTACCTTTTCAAAAGGTAAACTTTGGTCCATTTTCGGTGCTAATATGTACATTTCAGGAGCTAATATGTACATTTTATGTGCTATTATGTACATTTCAGGTGCTAATATGTACATTTTAGGTGCTAATAAGTACATTTTAGGTGTTAATATGTACATTTTAGGTGCTAATATGTCCATTTTAGATGCTATTATGTACATTTTAAGTGCTAATATGTACATTTTAGGTGCTAATATGTCCATTTCAGGAGCTAATATGTACATTTCGGGTGTTAATATGTACATTTCAGGTGCTATTATGTAAATTTTAGGTGCCAATATGTACATTTTAGGTGTTAATAAGTACATTTAAGGTGCTAATATGTCGATTTCAGGAGCTAATATGTACATTTCAGGTGCTAATATGTACATTTCAGGTGCTAATATGTACATTTTAGGTGCTAATATGTACCACTAAGGTACCAATATGCAGCCTTTGGGTACAAAAGTGTACCTTTTGAAAAGGTACAGCCCTAGCGACAGCTTTTGTACCTTTTTTTTTTTTGAGAGTGCATTCACATTTAAATGGCAATTCTGCATCCTTTTTAGCTTCAAATGCAATTGCAATTTAAAAAATGAACTGGTTAGAAGTCCCTAGTTAAAGAGAGCAGGTGTTTCCCAGACAAAGTTCAAAATAAAGAACGACGGCTCTATAGTATGTGCTAGATATGGGCTTTGACCCGAACAGATGCGGAACAGCCCACCTCATCAGCGAGAGCGGTTCTTCACCTGAGCCACGCCACGATGACAGATCACACGTCAGGACCGCCCTCGCATGTCCTGCAGCGATGGAGCCGTCCTTGACCAGGCATGCCATCGCAGTGTAAGAAAATCTCTTATCATGTTACGATATGCAGAGGCACAGTCGTAATCAGGCTAAGTGCCACGCTCAGGCGTGAACCCTGCTAAAATGCCATTCCAGTCAGTCACCCATAAAACACTTTATGGAAAGTAAAGACCAATCTCACTACTAAGTATCGATCGTAAATTATCGTAACATTTGCAGGCAGTCAGCAGAGCGATATTAACCACTGGAAGTTATCAAAGGGTGTGTGTGGCTGTTCTACTCGGACATGTTCGCATGTCTTGTAAAGCAGCTGTTGTATTGTAACCATCTTCAGATTGAATTACATGTTCTCTTCCTATTACAGCTAGAGCTACATGCAATCATAGTTTAAAGGAATAGTTTGTCCAACAAATAATGATCGGGTCATCATTCAAACGAGAATGACTATTTCTTTCTTGCTGAAAAACGATGACAGGATTGAATCTCTTTAAGTTACGCAACTGAAACAGTTCTAAAGCAAACAAGAACTGGATGGCAGTAGGCCTACACATATACATTGAAGGTATACAAACAAAGCCAAACAAAGAAACGTTAAACCTAGATTTCAGCTTGGTTAAATATTTATGATTCCTCTGGCATGAAAAAGCACTCACCCTAAAAGCTTTTCTTGTAACAATATGTTCTCAGGGAACAGCCTTTTGGATTACAGGACTGAATGCTTTAAACAAGAGAGTTAATACATTATCACACAATCACTTTACAAACACATACTGTATCAGTACTACAGTACCATGATTATCACCTCAAATTTAATTCAATACAATTAACATTTTTTACACACTTAAAGGAATAGTTCACTTTAAAAAATGTTTGCTGATAATTTATCAAAATGAACGAATCTTTTCCAGAGTCAATTCGTTCATTTCGTTCGTTGAATTAACCAAATGACACAACGAAGATTTGTTCATTTTGATAAACGAGTTCGAACAGGAGAGTCACGAACGTGCATCACAGAACAGAGCAAGGCGACCATTTAAGCTTATAAAACTTAAAGTTTTTTATTTATTTATTAAATGAGCGATCGTTTCAATTGATAAGACCCTTATTCATCATCTGGAATCGTTTAAAGCCCTTCGAACAGTTTGCACTGAAACCGTCTTTTGGACCTTGAACCGTTTGGTTACCAGTAAAGTGCATATGGAGAAAAATCCTGGAATGTTTTCATCAAAAACGTTAATTTCTTTTAAAAACTTTTAGTTTCAAGGTTTTTTTAAAGTGAACTACTCCTTTAAGGCATTATCGTGTTGTATATTGAATATCACATTTTTTACTTTATTACTTTGTACGTCACACGCATCACACACATGACCAGCGTCGGCCAATAGTGAGCCTACGTGTGACGTACAACACAGAAGCTGCTGTGCAGTTTCACTATACGTGAACTAACTCGAGGCGCAAAGAGAAAGAAATGAATAGTTGAATAAAGTCGTTATGATTGTAAACTTACGATTGAGCCACTGTAGTCACTTGGACTATTTTAACAATGTCTTTAATAACTTTTCTGGACCGGCAAGTTTCAGTCCCTATTGCTGACATTTAGACTTAACATCCAAGTCAGCGGGAATGATTAATTGTTTAAATATTTTATGTTTTTATTAAATCACATTGGGGTTTTTTTTCTATAATGAACCACACAAAATGATTGTAGTAGATTGGCAGGATTTTGATAAAAAGCAAACAGAAGAAATCATCAACTACATTATCTGCACTCCACAACAACAGGTTACAATTGACATGTTAAGCATGAAGCAGGATAAGGCTGTGACCTGAAATGTATTACTTATTTTCTGTGCAGATGCACTGGAATGATTATTTCTTTACAAATGGAGCTATTTGAATCATCAATCGCATAAAAACAAAATGATCACAATGTAGTTTTTTTTCCCCCCAATATCATGCAGCTCCTGTGAATGAGAATATGGACAATAACAAACTCTCAGTTTCACTTCAACTACGCTTGAAAACACATACAAAGCTATGTAGCAAAAATGCTTTTATCCACAGCAATTCGACTGCCCTGCCTCGTTTCGTTCTGCTGAAGCACATAAGCGCCTTTGTCTGTATTCCCAAGGGATCACATCCTCTAGGCTCTATCTCTGCAGTCAGGTAAAAAAGCTTCTGCTGTGGCAACAACGCAGAGGATTTATCAGACAGGCGATACAAAAGCGTTGTGGGTATTCATATTTCCAGACAATAACACAAGGGACTGTTTATTATTAGATCAAAAATTATAGGCAACCGCATTAGGAAGAAGATGTTCTAACAAAGTTTGCTGAAACACAGCCAAACCGCAATAGATGATGGCTTCATTCCCAGATGCAAAGTGAGGTAACTTTACCATAAAACGACTTTTCGCAGAGTGGCCGGATACAAATTGTGGCCGCGCACACCGCCTGGAGTGGTGGTGAATAATTTGAGTGACGGAGGCAATGACAGGCAAGCAGAGAATGGGTAGGCCTATGCTGTCAATTTAACTATAATTAACGGAAGTTGATTTCACAGCTTGAATATAACAGAGCTCACGAGTCACGAATGTGTTGAAATACTGACAATAAAATTTCTGTGGAATTTCTGCAGCACTACTTAAAAAAATGTAAAACATGTCAACTAAATTAAATATTTGTTAAAGGGATAGTTCAGCCAAAATGTTTATTTCTGTCATACACATCCTCATGTTGTTCCAAACTTGCATGAGTTTCTTTCTTCTGTATAACACAAAAGAATATATTTTGAAGAACATTGGTAAACAGTTGACAGTAGCCATTGACTTCCATTGTATTTTTTTTAAGTCAATGGCTACTGTCAACTGTTTACCAATGTTCTTCAAAATATAATCTTTTGTTTTTAATAAATAAACCTTATTGTGAAGTGTTACCATAACTAAAAAAAGAAAAATCAGATTAGTTTTTGTTATATGTTCATAAATATTTAAATTAATTAGGGCTGTCAAACGATTAATCGTGATTAATCGTGATTAATCACATCCAAAATAAAAGTCTGTGTTTACATAAAATATGTGGGTGCACTGATATAATTATTTTATACATACATATATAAATACACACACATGCTTGTATATATTAAAGAAATATTTTCATGTATATACTGTATGTAGATTTATATATAATTCATGTTATATATAAATATAAATATTTTATATATAAATAATATTTTTTCTTAAATATACATGCATGTGTGTATTTATATATATATATATATATACAAAATAATTATACACAGTGCACCCACATATATTAAGTAAACAGACTTTTATTTTGGATGCGATTAATCGCGATTAATCACGATTAATCGTTTGACAGCCCTAAAATTAATATATAAAATATTTGACATATTTAATATAAAATAATATTTAAAATATTTAATATATAAAATATCTGTTTTCATGAATTTTTTTTCCTCATCAATAAAATTAATGAAATGTACTATACTAAAATGCCATCTAATTGAAATAAATTTAGTCTATATTATGTTAACATGACATAATTTAGACTAAATTAATATTGTAGTCAAAAATACCATACATTCTAAATAAACTATTAATAAAATACTGTGTGTATAAATGAATATCGCACCAAACATAACAGAAAAGGAACAGATTTCTCAACACCAAATAAATTAATAAAATGAACAAAATTAAAATGCACACAGTTCATCTTGTAGATGAGCCACTTGAAAGGAAAATTAATCTAATATTGCTAACTTCCTTATGAGATCTTTCTGATCTAATGCCAAAGATTTTTGTTCGAAATCATTTGTATTCTCCGCAACCTATCCAGAAACAACCATTAATGTGATTTGTGCACTTTATTATGTGAACGCCTTGGCTGGAAAGGCTTTGCCAAGAACATAAAATGCAAATTCAAATCAAATATTCAGAAAAGAAAACCAGCCAAAAGGCATCATGATACACATAATGTATTTCTTGTACTGTTCTGGGCTTTGGCGGGTCAAAAGGGCAACTATGTGGAGTCTGGATCCTCCATGTTCAGCTACTGGGCAGCATTCCAACATTTATACCTATTGTTGCTAGGAGACATTCCCGCTAATGTTTATGGCTTGCCTCAATCAGATGGGAACCTGGCAAATAGCGTGCAGCACAGCACAGGTATCATCACAGTAACCTTTTGTGCTCTGAAATCCCACGACTACGAAAGAGGCATCCGGGCCGGGGAAAGAAAGGTTAATTTAATGCCAAAAGGAACGAGAAACGCCTGAAAAATGTCCTGCAGCAAAGACTTATTCCCACCACACCTTTGCACCAATAGTGTTTATTGGTTTTGTTAAGCTGGGAATGATTTATAACATTTGAAGCGCTATTAATTCTTTCTGCCTTTTTAGATTTTGGATTGTGGTGTGGAGAAGCCAATTCAATTCACTAGCCAAATATCAAGGACTTCTTTTCCCGCAGCTCTTCAGTTGCAGTCACAAAGCCAAAGAGCTGTGCTATTCTATCTCTATCCTGCTTCTCAATCTGGCATTCTTTGTTGTCAAATTCATGAAAATATTAGCAAACAAATCTATATGATTCAACAGTCCATCCAACTTACATAACAAATCAATGGATTTACACCAAACACGGTGGGTTATGGTATCTAGTCATGTTCACATGGTGCTTTATTAAAATTTTGTGCACAAGTTAAATTCGCAACTTGTTTGTGAAAGTGATGTCACCGTAATGGCCAATTAGAACATATTTCATGTTTAATATTCATGTGAGTTTGATTAAAACCAAAGAAATTACACAGGAGGGCTATTTGTAGATTGATGGTGAAGTACTGTAATACAAACCAAGCGATCAACAAAATGTTGCACAGAAATCGAGCCGGCACTTGTCGTTTAATTATGTTGAGGTGCACTCTTAGGAAAAAAGGTACAAGAGCTGTCACTGGAGCTGTACCCTTTCAAAAGGTACTCTTTTGTACCCAAAGGCTGCATATTGGTACCTTAATGGTAAATATTAGCACCTAAAATGTACATATTAGCACCTAAAATGTACATATTAGCACCTAAAATGTTCATATTAGTGCCTAAAATGTACATATTAGCATCTAAAATGTACATATTAACACCTAAAATATACATATTAGCACCTAAAATGTACATATTAGCACCTGAAATGTACATATTAGCACCTAAAATTTGAATATTGGCACCTAAAATATACATATTAGCAGCTGAAATGTACATACAGTATTAGCACCTAAAATGTACATTTCACACCTAAAATGTACATATTAGCACCTAAAATGTACATATTAGTGCCTAAAATGTACATATTAGCACCTAAAAATAACATATTAGCACCTAAAATGTACATATTAATACCTAAAATGTACATATTAGCACCTAAAATGTACATATTAGCACCTGAAATGTACATTATTTACACCTAAAATGTACATATTAGCACCTAAAATGGACAAAAGTGTACCTTTTGAAAAGGTACAGCCCCAGTGACAGCTTTTGTACCTTTGTTCTGAGAGTGTGCAAGAGAGAAAGTTTACAAAAAAAGCATGTTAATTCAGATTTTACTTAGCAAGTTTAAATTCATGGTGTACAAAAACATTCATTTAAACATGGTAGAGTTATGGCATCAATGCTTTGATAAGACAGAATGTAAATATTTGGATTAATTATGCAAAACGGCTTCCGAAACCATCTGTCAGTTTTGGGAAATCAAGGTCAAGTCGCAAAGGCATTGCACAGCAATTTAGAGCAATATTCTGCCAATGTGATTGTTGTGTTTGGCAAAGGATCCGTTTCCATCTGTACGCTAGGAACCCGTTAACTTCCAGTTGTCGCAGCACTTTTACGTGCTCGTGGACGAACTCAATCATCCACAATACACGGCATTAACCTCAAGAAAATCTACGTTTGGCAAATCACCTGCATTCAGGAGTGTAATTAATTTCAAGAACACAAGCGTTTCTCCTGCATTCAGCTGATTACGACGAAGGAAAACAACAATTAAACCTTTGTCTTTGTGGTGTTCAAAGAGGAAAAATGACAGCAGACATTCATACCTGTCGGAAAACAAAGCAATTATAGAAATGTGTAGTGCCAGGTAGGCTGGCACTAGAGAGTTTGGAAATAAACTCAGTTCACGACCTCAAGAACAACAGGTGTCTGTCAGTCTCTGGGCAACGTTATTCGCCAATGAGGAAACAATCTAACAAGTCATTTTCCCCTTTTTTCTATTTATCCGTTCTATTTTTAACATCTAACAATCAATCTTGGGTTAGTTTGGCTACACACATTTGTAAATTTTCAATACCTAGTGCATCTATTTCTGTATTTGAATGGACTTATGATTTAATGTGTTACTTTAGTGCAATTAATTATAAAAAATAAATGCATAAAAATGAATACATTTAATCATGCTTCCTGTCTCTGACAATTCAACAGGAAACTTGCCAAATCACACTTACCGAAAGCCGACAGCACGAAAGGAATAAGGGCGGATGGACTAACTCCGAATGCATTACGGATTTCTGTGGACTGCAGGCCAACAATGAAAATAAACAAACAATATATTGCCTTCTAATGTCTATTCAACTCATCAGCCACAATACCATCTTTAAATTTTGAATTATCCTTACTCAAGAGGTAGGGATGGGCAACGATTAATCGCGATTAATCGTTAGCAAAATAAAAGTTTGTGTTTACATAATATATGTGTGTGTAGTGTGTATATTTAAATTGTATATATAAATACCCACACATGCATGTATATATTTAAGAAAAATGTGTTATTAATGTCAAATATTTATATTTATATATAATATTAATTATGTATAAATATATATAAAGTATATACATGCAAATATTTCTTAAATATATACATGCATGTGTGTGTATTTATATATACAAATTAATTATGCACACTACATACTCTTATATTATGTAAACACAAACTTTTATTTTGCTAACGAATAGTCGCGATTAATCGTTGCCCATCCCTATCAAGAGGGCTTTTCTTAGAAAACATTAATATGATTAATTGAGATTAGTTTGATTAATCATGCAATTAATTCAATCTAATCATTTAAATAACAGAATTGGCGAATAATATGTATGATATAATCCAGATTTTTGACTCTACTGATTGCACAACTCTACTCTACTCTCTAAATCTACTGCATAGTTTATTCTGGCCAAGTACTGCCCACTTAGACAGAAAAAACATGCCTTCTGATAAACATGTAGAATGACCAACTGTTGTTGATAAGTGTGTGAACGGGCAGATAAATATAAAATCGATGCAGCCACAACAACAGACCAGCATTCAACAAAGTGGTAAAACGTTCCAATTATGACGCTTCAGTTTCCACAAAAGCTTACAGAGATAAGGAAATTAGAGCAAAATCTGAGAAATTCCCTCAAGGACATAAAAGATGATAGGGCATGTCTAAAACAAAACTCTTAAATAATTGTATGTTCCAGTGCAGTGAACGGTGGGCAATATACTGGTCGATTAAAATTTTGGAGAACTATCCTCTCCATCACAGTTACACTAATGTGAATTAGCCGTGCATTGTGGTCACGAAAGCTTATCGTTTGCATACGTTTTCAAGCTTAAAACCAAGCACAAAAAACTCATTTCACTATATGTGCACACTGTCACATCTTTCCAAACATGGGAGCCATTTCTGAACCTCTGGTCCAACAAAAGACAACATTTAATAATATGTTTTTACTCACTTCATAGCGACAGTAAAGCATCCTTCTGTGAGATGATGTGGCTTCTTAGACATAAAAAGACACAAGACATTATTTCATAGTATTCTATACAGTGATAAAGGCTATGTCGATTAGTATTGAAGTATCAATATACTTTATTATCATGAAAATACCTGAGAAGGCTTGAAGAACTCATATAAAACATATATTGTCATAGTGGTGTGTTTATTAGACGTTTAATCAATCGAAGTGTTTTAATCACCATGAGTCTGTATTACATATACATTTACATTATTATTTAATCATTTGGCAGACACTTTTATCCGAAGCGACTTACGAATGAGTAGAGCAATAGAAGTAATCAAACCAACAATAGCGCAACAATATGCCGTGACTAGTCCCATTAGCACAGTACACCTAGCACGTTTTTAAATAGATATAGAATAGTTTATCTATTTTAGTTTCATACTATTGTCCTATTAGTTTCTTTGTTCTTATTTTATCACTGACTGTTTACTTGACTTCAGTAAGCTTGAACTGGTTTTTTTTTTTTTTTTACTTTTTTTACTTAGGCTAGTATTAGTTGTTTTGTGATGAAATTGGTGGCAAGAATTATGACATTTCAATAACATAAAAAATGTTGATATAATAAAATCCTTATTTTTAAGCAAAAATAACTCATATATAAATATATATATATATATATATATATATATATATATATTAGGGCTGTGAAACGATTAATCCCAATTAATCGCATCCAAAATAAAAGTTTGTGTTTACATAATATGTTTGTGTAGTGTGTATAATTATTTTGTATATTAAAAACACACATATGCATGTACTGTATATATTTAAGAAAAATGTGTTATTAATATATCAAATATTTATATTGATGTATAATATAAATTTTGTATAAATATATATGAAGTATTTACATGCAAATATTTCTTAAATATATATTATACATGCATGTGTGTGTATTTATATATACAAAATAATTATACACACTACATACACATATATTATGTAAACACAAACTTTTATTTTGGATGCGATTAATCGTTTCACAGCCCTAATATTTATATATATATATATATATATATTAGGGCTGTCAAACGATTAATCGCGATTAATCGCATCCAAAATAAAAGTTTGTGTTTACATAATATATGTGGGTGCACTGTGTATAATTATTTTGTATATATATAAAAACACACATGCATGTATATTTAAGAAAAAAAAAACATTATTTATATATAAAATATTTATATTTATATATAATATAAATTATATATAAATCTATATACTGAATATACATGAAAATATTTCTTAAATATATACAAGCATGTGTGTGTGTTTATATATCTAAAATAATTATACACAGTGCCCCCACATATATTATGTAAACACAAACTTTTATTTTGGATGCGATTAATCGCGATTAATCGTTTTGACAGCCCTAATATATATATATATATATATATATATATATATGGTCAGAATATTGCCTACTCCTACTATAGTCTAAACCCTGCCACATTAGGAGCAATCTACTAACATGTAAACAAATCTTCCTGACTGACTGATAAATAACTTGTGCATGCCTGATTCCCAGAAGTTCCCTTGCGGGCAGCCAATTGCAACGGGCGGATCTCACCAGCTGGATTCATCTGAGTGTACATTTTGCATCATAGGGAGGCTGTCAGAAGCTCAAGCTAAGAGGACAATTTGACAATGGTTATCAAGTTCTTCATCAGCCATAATAGAGTCAAATATTTTACCAGATGTCCTTCGTATAAATGCATCTTTGAGCAATCTCCATGAACACATCCCTTGAGTATACAATATTCCTTTCTTTATTTCTATGTCAGAATGTTGGGCCTCTGGGCCACACTGTTAAACCACAGGCATTTATACATGCCAGACACAAAAACCCCCAGAGAGAGAACTACCATAAATGCTTTAACTATGGACATTTTATTTTGTATTATTGCCTTAGGCAATAAAAACTGGTAATTTAGCAGAGCAGGGTGCATTATGAGTTTACAGTCATTCCTGGAAGAAACGGGGTAACACGGCTATAGGAAAGAGCTTGGACAATAACCTTTTTTTTCATAACTCTTATACTACATGCTAATATACATGTCATCTCTGGTATATAAAAAAAAGTTGTTGGAGGAAATATCAACCCAGTATACAGTATCTCACATAAGACCCATTATATCTCACATACTAAAATGTCTATATTTTCCCCCCACCTTTTCATGCCACTCATTTTTAGTTGTCAGGAATAAAGAAATAAATTGCTCAAGATCAACTCTTTAGAATAGTAGCAATCATGAGGAAAAGGGGGTCGGAAAAAGGTCAGAGAAACAAAGAGAGACCAAATCAGTGCACCAATAAAAAAAATAAGGTTTTACACCAATCAGCACAAAACCCACCCTAATTCTGAAACAAACAAAACAAAAAGCTCATAAGACTACTGCTACTTAAAACTTGCTCGCCTATGACATCATCCAGCTCAAAGTGCAAGCTTATGACATCATCCCGCTCTAAGAGTGACTTCTAGTCATGAACACTGAGTAAGGTCTGATTAATAGACACCAGGTGGTGACATCACCCACTACAGCTGATTCTTCGAGTTAATGACCTGCGTGATACATTAACCTACAAACGTCCATTTGGATTAGTGTAGTCACGCTTGCCAGTTGTCATGTGATCTATCACGCACGTCTGATTCATCATGCCAGCTGGTTGGCATGCGAGACTGTCGCTGCCCACTATCCATTACTGTAACTGAAAGAGTGATTCAAAAGGTGTGATAGAGATAGTCCGGGAAGAGCTTACACGAGAAATGACTCTTTATATGTTGTTGTACAAACACCAGACTGAAATCATCTTTTTAAATGGGACTGGAATGGAAAACATTAAATGTAGAATTCAAACAGTCCAAATCCCTATTAGGCTCTGGAGAAGCAATAATCATTTTCTGCTTTAGGTCAATGAGACTTGGCTTAGCAACTCATAATTGGCTGTCACGACCCGTGGTAGTGGGAAGATAAGCATAAATGATAGCGGCCCCAGGCTAATGACACAAGCCCTGCCTTTATGAGCACCATCATCCCTCTGGTGTAATATAAGGAGGCAGGGTTTCCACATATAGCCCTACATTATTTCCACAAAGATTACCCATGGCCACATTCATCTTAGTGCCGTATCACTGACCACTTGTCAGGTGGACACTTGAGTTCTCAGGTTCACTACAGTTTTTGCACAGTTAGTAGTGACATCTCTATAAAATGGCATTGAATACAAGGCACTAGCGTCCAGAAACCAATTCAGATTAAAAACCTCGGTGAGTATTCTGAAAGGTTGTAGGTTCAAACCCTCTATGAACTTTTAGTAGGTTTTAGCCTACTAAATCAGACTGAGTCCCCAATTAACCTGTTTTTAATTATGAAAGATCTCAATCTAAAAAAGGTTGTAGGTTCAAATCCATATCACCATCAACGCAGGTAGAAATGACTTAAGCATGATCACTTACCAATTGCATGCCACATATAAATGCCAGCGTGCATCTACCACTGCAACAGCCCATCTTGTCCTCCTTCGAGTCCGTGTTTCCACGTGGGTCGCTGTAACTCCACAAAACGATGCCCAGGCAACGGTTCTAAATGGATCTTTCTTCACTCCAAACGCGATAGACGCGAATCAAAAACGCCCTTCCGATGAAAGCATCCCAAGCACTCCACCGTGTAGGGAGAAGATGTGAAGAAAACTGCATGTGTTTGTTAGAAAAGTAGAATTGAGGTGTAACGGAAAGTCAAAGAGACACGGACAACACTTCCCTAAGTTAGTGGAGAAATAACGGTATCTCCAAATCCGGCACTGAGAGACATGTCAATGTGATCTTCCTCGGGTCTGTGTCTCAGAAACAAAGCCACCCAGTGTTGTTTACGCTCTCATTGCTCCTCCCTCGCGAGAAAGAAGCCGAATTAACACGTTTTAAACAGCTACGACTCGTTTTCTTTCTCTGGAAGCCGCGACGCGCGTGTTTAGTTTTCCAGCAGGAAATCCACGGGAATGATGATATGGGGACAACAATCCAAGCGCGCGTCCTGCAGGAGCCGTTCAGTGCAGCTCAAACGTGTCTTCTCGGATCCCTCAACTACTATTGGTCCCTTCCAGTGTTAACTTGCTCAGTCCGGGTGTAGAGGAGGACAAAGAAGCGGCGCATCTTGCACCATCTGACGCTCCAGATTGAATGAAGCGCACGCGGCGCTGCTCTCCGCGGGGATGCGACTCGGTTTGTTTCTCACGCAGCGGCTGGTGCTGATGCTGTACAGAGCTCAGATGAGAACCTGGACGTCCCTCAATGCACCGGATGAGCTCTCTGCTCCCTCTCTCAGTGGGCGTGAGAGCAACGCGATATGGAAATAATGACTGTGTGGAGTTGGGGGTCACTCAAGATGCAGATATATAACGGGCTGTAATTGCTTCTATCGCCCTCAGGAAATTCCAGGTCTGGGTTTAAACGGCTCCCTCGGGTTTCAAAGTCTACAATGAAAATACATGTTCTAGTTAGTAACGCAACTATTTGTTTTTTAATCTACCATTACTGTTGCTGAAAGGTTCTTTTGACGAGATAAAAAGTTTCCTTTCTACAATACCGTTTTTGCGGATTTATATCGCGAAAAAATCTGCTATAACAAAATAATAATAATGTAACTTTTCAGTTTAGGGTCCAATTCTCACCATTAACTAGTTGCTTGTTAGCATGCATATTACTATATTGGCTGTTTAATAGTACTTATAAAGCATATATAATAGTTCACTTTAAAAAAGCTTTTGCTGATAATTTACTCACCCCCATGTCATCCAAGTCCATGTCTTTCTTTCTTTCTTTCTTCAGTCGAAAATAAATTAAGGTTTTTGATGAAAACATTCCAGGATTTTTCTCCATGCACTTTGGTAACCAAATGGTTCAAGTTCCAAAAGACAGTTTCAGTGCAAACTGTTCAAAGGCCTTTAAACAATTCCAGACGATGAATAAGGGTCTTATCAAGCGAAATGATCGCTCATTAAAAAAAAAAAATAACAAAGTTTAAGTTTTAGAAGCTCAAATGGTCGCCTTGCTCTGTTGTGACGCACGTTCGTGACTCTCCTGTTCGAACTCGTTCATCAAAATAAACGAATCTTTTTCCGAGTCAATTCGTTCATTTCGTTCGTTGAAAGAACCAAATGACAGGAAAAAAGATTTGTGATACCTACTAACTATTAATAAGGAGTAATAAGAAGTTTACTGAGGAAAAAGTCATAGATTAGTTAATATTGAGAATTGGACCCAAATCTAAAGTGTGACCAATAAAATTACAACTACAAATAATAATAAAATATGAAGACATAAAATTTTTGATTTGTTTATATTAGTTTATAATATCAGCTGTATTAAGAAAAATATATAAATTACTTATATTGAGAAAAATATTGTACAGCACAGGCTACAAAACATTCGGCTAGCAAACGAACGCATGCAACAATATTACTACACTCTAAAAAAAAAAAAGGTTCTTAAGGGGTTCTTTGCGGTGGTCATGGTGCTATATAGCACCACTAAGCCCAGTTTGGTTCTTCAGTGGTTCTCTGGGGTGGTTACCATGCTCTATGGCACCTCTTATGGTTCTACATAGCACCATATGACAAAGATAATATGCCACTTAAAGTGGTTCCCCTATGATTACAAGCCAATGAACCACTTTTAGTGCTATTTAACACCATTTTTTTTTAAAAGTGTAGTCTGATTACAAGTCTTCCGAGGTTATTATCAAACACAGTTGAAGACATGAAGGTATACTATCGCTTTAATGGTTCTGAATGCTGTAATTAAAGAATCAGAATCAGGAATCAAGTATTCATTAGAGCCATTTAACAACATGCAATATATACTTTACTATATAAAGTATCTAAAAGCATAACAGTAACAGTCGAAAATATAGCTGCGAGCAGCGATTGCGGGCCCAAGCCGGTGGCACCGCAACCCCGGTGCCTTTAGTTACCTAAAGGCACCGGGATGGCGGTACCGCCGGCTTGGGCCCGCAATCGCTGCTCGCAGCTATATTTATATATATATATATATATATATATATATATATATAAAGCCGGTGGCACCGCCACCTTGGTGCTTTTAGGGTTATTCTACATGACGTGCAAAAACATAACCCCCGCTTTGACTGTCAAAAAGAAGTGTGCCGAAGAGCTTGTTTATGTGTCACTTAATATTCTAATAGAATATTCTTAGGCTATACTACGTATATTTCATGAAGTACAACATCACGGTGAGGACCTACAGAAATATATATTCTGTAGCTCCTGGCAGTGATGTTTCACCTCATGAAATATAGTTTATATAATATAGCATAAGAATATTCTGTTACAATATTATGTTCACATTTATGACACAGACGGTAGATAATATTATGTTCACATTTATGACACAGACAGTATAGGCTTCTGCCAGGCACTTTCAGGGATACAAATTGAAAAAATATGTATTTATGTGCATATTTATATGCAAAATACTCCTTTTTCACATCAACTATGTGCTATGGTCATTAAATGGCTATCCTTTTCACTTAAGTCCAGCAAATAATTCATTTATTTAACACATTTGGTGGCATCTGCCTCAAGTTAGCGTTGTTATGAAATACAGTCGTATGTTTGCATAGAATTCATTTTGAACACGATAATATTACATGCTTTCAAAATCTGAGGTAAATTATCCGTTATGGCTTGTGGCACAGTGACCTATTTTTAACTAAAAATAAATAATGTGTAGCTACTCATAACCAGTGTAATTTCTTCATTCTGTCAGCCGCGACGTCGCAGAAATAGGAACCGTTTCTAAATTAGAAACTTCGCATGTCGCCGTCGCGTCTGGTTAGGACAAAAACTCTGATTTACATGGAAAAGATACCTTTTATCGCGTGTCGCGGCGTCGTGTGTAGTTAGGACACGGTGTAAGCGGCCGCTTCTCAGGTCTAGAATCTGAACTTGATTTTTGATTGGCCAGTGTCAGACAGTCAGACCTGTCAGTCTCTCAGCTCGCGTCAGCTTCATGCGGCTTCATGAGAGAGACGCATAAGTCCGGAATTGGACAATTTAACAATATACTTACGATAGAATATATTTACAATTAATAATGATTTAAAAACAAAATACATAACGCGCCGGGCCGCCGGCCCAACCAGACCGCGGCCCACCGGGAATCTCCCGGTAGTCCCGATGGCCAGTACATGCCTGATTTAGTATCTTTAATATATCGTCGCTGCCCGATGAAACTCACGTATGTCCAAAACGGTTACTTTTCAGGAAGTGGAAAAAAACATGTTATTTCAAAAGCAGCTGAACGTAGCATTCTCATGCTTGGCACAACATCTTTAAATGTAACCATATTCTTGCCAGTGTCATGATATAATCCATATTTGACCCAAAATCGAGTTTAAATGGACATACGTGCATATTGTACTGTAACGGTGGTCGATAAGCGTTCTTCCGTTCATTAAAAGAATGAGGTTAGCCTATATTGATAGATGAATAGGCTACGCTCAGTTTATCAAATACGCTCAGTTTATTAAATGTCTCTTGCAAACTATGAAGAGACAACCCAGCAAGCAATAGCCATCATTTCACCGTCTAGGTTAAATAGAGACCCGATATAGTCCGGCTATGTGTAACCCACTTCTAGCCAAAATAACATTGAATCATGGCTAAATGTATTTTTTCCAAAATAACTTGCAAAATGTATTATATTCCATCATGTAAGCAAAGTCAACTGTGATTACAAGGTGTTTGGTTTGATTTCTTTGACATTTTCTATGTGTAGGCTGTGTGAAGACGCGATCTAGCTCGTATAGTCTGTCCGGCTATTTATAGCCCACTTCTAGTCGAAACTGATTAATTGTCGTTTTAATGAATTGTTGGGCAGGCAACGCATGAGATAGTTGATATCCCATCATGTTCGCATTGGTAAACATATCTACAAGGTGCCAGTGTCATATCATGACATGGTCGATTTGTAGTCACGATCCTCTGAATTGGATGGGCTATGTGCAGTCTGCTTTTAGCCCACTGGCGAAATCGAGGCAATCAGTGGTCTACGTTTAACGGCTTGGCTATAGCCCTGATTTAGACCAGCGATTAGTAGGCTATTGCCAAAATAAATCTTAAAATTGTTTTCTTGTTTTTCACCCACGCAGCTTCATGTTTGCTGTCACAGTCACACATTAATTAAAAATCTATGGTTTTATTTGACTGTTTTTCATTTTAAGTTAAATAAAAATGCAATTACATTTATCAACCGCTAGATGGCAACAGCCCTACTGAGACATGACTGCTGACAACGCGAGTCTTGATAGCACAGATCACCGGTCACGCGATCGCCGATCGACCATTCTCAAATATTTTAAACGAGGCAGAGCATTGCATTCAGCTGACGGTCGACGACAACAGGTAAAATACATTCCCACTTTTGTCTTTTAAGCATATGTGTTTTCATTTTGACGTGTTAATTTTTTAGATAAATTATTTGTTATCATGTGTTGTTGGAATCGTGACATTTTAGCGGGTGTGTCATGGTACATGCACGTGTAGGCCTAACGTTACTGAATCCAAAGCTGTAAACATGAAACACATGCAATCTATTATAAAGTGTTATGAAAGCCACACTTATATTTGGCTCTTTTCTTTAGATCATTGTGATATAAAAATAGCATTTCCTCACTAAATCTCTCGTCTTTGACAAAGTCCATCATTGATATAAATTATAAAATTGAATTTGTCTGAACATTGGCTTGTTGGAGAGCATAAGCAAATAGAGTAGAATAATATTTGTTATTGTACAAGCAAAGTAAGATGAAGTTTCATTCAAAATGCCTTCATTAATTCAAGTTTGAAACTTTCAAATTAATTTTATAATAGGCTACAGCATAAAAATACAAATGATTGGCTATATAAAATAAGCAAATCTAAAAAGTCTCCGCCAGTATATCAATAATGCAAATAGCTCCGATGTGCATTAAAACCTAAACAGAACACAAGAACACACACACACACACACACACACACACACAAAACGTACATGTACTTTCAACAATGCTTTTCTTGTGCTAATTATTTTATTCTTATTTGGCAGATGCTGTGATGACCAACTTCCCAGCAGCAACAGAGTTTTCTATTTTATTAGCCTATCTTAAGTTGTTCATGTTAAAATAATTTTATATTTTTAATTTTAATATTGGTGTGGTAATTTTTAATGTTTTGAAGTTACGTAATGTTGTTCTTTTGCTAAATAAAGCCTTTTATATATATATATATTTTTTTTTTTGGAATGGCTTGTTATTTATGTGAACCTGTTATATTTGAGTGAAAAGAATCTTTTAACCATTTTGTTGTCTATTGCATGTATATGTAGTCGTTTAATAGTTGTCTAATTGATGACTAGTCTATTCTTGGGCTTAGACGTCTATTAGATTTTCACTGACAGCCCAAATTTAGCCTTGTTTTAGCCTAGACCCATATGCACTGCCTATTAGACGTATAAATGTAGTCGTTCAATAGCCGTCTAATTGTTGACCATAGTCTGTT
This sequence comes from Cyprinella venusta, assembly GCA_038021265.1. Classification (NCBI taxonomy): domain Eukaryota; kingdom Metazoa; phylum Chordata; class Actinopteri; order Cypriniformes; family Leuciscidae; genus Cyprinella; species Cyprinella venusta. Next base: position 27,282,118 of record CM075876.1, read on the forward strand.
CTTGGGCTATGGTTAGATGTCTATTCTTGGGCTATGGTTAGACGTCTATTAGATTTTCACTGACAGCCCAAATTTAGCCTTGATTTAGCCTAGACGTCTGGGCTATGTTTTGACGGCTATTAGACGTCTTTTGGACGTAAAATTGCTTGCTGGGAATGATGAATCAATACACACTGACATGGCGATGCTGGACTGATTCTTTATTTACACCATCATACAGTAATTTTGTCGGTTGTTTATTACAGATATTAGCATGCATTTTATTGATCATCAGCTAATTTCATCAATAGATATCAATAAGAGAGAGTGGCAACAGCCCTGGTAAGAGTCAAGAGATCATTTCTTTCTTTACTTGAAGATGAATGTGTAGATGATTAAGCGTCTATGACTTACTTTCACTTTTATTTGCGATGTTTGCAGTTAGTTTGACGCTCAGCTGCTGCTCATCTGCGGCGGTGATGCGTGTCGCAGCGCCGTCATTTCTGACAATAACATAGCCTGTAAACGCTCTCACTCGTTTATGTTTTAGCATTTTTGGGAGGAGTAAAATATACATGTGTGATATCAACAACCAGATTGCGTTTACACGTAAAGATCCGAACACAATGCGAGCCAGACTAGCCTACCTCCAGATGGTCAGGCATATCGATCACAATCCGATCACAACGTAATACCTTGCATTAACATTTCTTTTTTTATTATCCGGATAACTTATCTGGATACAGATCGCATTTTAATACCAGGTGTAGGGGTCTCAGAGACTAGACCGGCGAGAAACTTCACGAGAACGGCGGAAAGCCTCCACAGGGCGGGGAGATACTATAGGCTACTGCCTATGGGAGCGGCCGCTTCTCCGCTCTTGATTCCGATTGGCCAGTGTCAGACAGTCAGACCTGTCAGTCTCTCAGCTCGCGTCAGCTTCATGCGGCTTCATGAGAGAGACGCATAAGTCCGGAATTGGATGATTTAACAAATACTTACGATAGAATATATTTACAATTAATAATGATTTAAAAACAAAATACATAACGCGCCGGGCCGCCGGCCAAACCAGACCGCGGCCCACCGGGAATCTCCCGGTAGTCCCGATGGCCAGTACATATGCCTGATTTAGTATCTTTAATATATTTTCATAATTTTGAAGAAGTTTGGTGTGGGAATAATTAAAAATTACTTAAGAGGGGGGAAATAAAAATGTAAAGGCTGGTTTTGCAAAACATTCACATACAGTACAGACCGAAACAACCGACATCCTGTTGGGCTGGCTTAAAGTTGTTTGGGCTAATGAGATCTATAAGTGTACCGAGTTTAATATTATTATATGCAAGTGTGTTTGATTTATGGACCCAATTTTCAGATCAAGTTTATGGACCAAGTTAATTTAATTAATAAACTAATTATATAAAACTATTGTCAATGCACTACAATTTAACGGGTTATATTATGCCTTCACTTATAAAAATTAAAATAAAAACTTATTTAAAACATACCAGGCTTAAGAAATGTATTAAGAAATTACACAGCAGAAAAAACACACAGCAGTGAAATGGTTAAGCCCCTCCCCTACTAACACACACACAGACAGAGACAGAGATGTAGGTTCAAAGGGAGCATGACCAGATTCAAACAAACGTATCTTACTTTCTGTGGGTCCTAGGTAATGAGTGTCAATTAGAAAGTTGTCCGGCTCGAGGAGTACAATATACATACCGATTTTTGTAACTGTAGATAAAACTAACAACCCAACTTTTGTCAAAAGGTGGCGCTACTGAGCCCTCACCACGCCCGTTTCTGAAACTTTGCACATGTCTACTGGCTAATAAATGTGATGTGTCTGAGGAGTTTCATGCAATTTGAAGCATGCTAAGGGTCTCAAAAGCATCCTAAAAGAATGGTAAAGTTTGATGCGTCGCCACGGCAACAGTTTCAAAGACATCAATAATCCATTCACAGGTCTACATCTGCCGTATGTTTACATTATACAGATGAAGTTTGAAGCAAATCGGGTTAAAATAAGAGGGTGATTTCAAAGCATTTTGAAAGTGACACACTTCCTGCTGCCAGTTGGTGGCGCTATAACTTTGACACACAATAGTCACATCCTAGTGATCGTCCTCTTACAGCGAACACACTCCTGAAGTTTCATCAAGATCGGTTGATGTATGCTGAAGTTAGGACACACTTCCTGTTTCACGTTTCTCACCATAATTTTGTTTCCTCGCCACAGCCAAACCGTTCGAGATATCAAAAATCCCCTCGCAATTTTTGATCCTCTATGTCTTTACTTCAGGCTGACCGAGTTTCGTTCCATGCGGATGAATGCTCTAGGACGAGTACATTAAATTCCATTGCACGCGTTTTAAAAACAACCGTAAATATCTGACTTCCTGTTGGGCTGGGGTAAAAAGTAAAAGCGCGATGTATATATGAAACGATGAGATCGACATGTGTACCGAGTTTCATATTATTACATGCAAGCGTGTTTGATTTATGGACAAAGTGTTCAGACCCCGTTCCAGGGGGCGCTGACGAGCCGCCCTGCCGCGCCCGTGTACCAGCTTCAGCCCGGCTCTGATGGCCGCGGGTTCTGACCCGTGTGCAAAGTTTCAAGAGTTTTTGAGCATGTTAAGGGCCCCGAAAGTGCCCGGATAGTCGTTAGAAAAAAAAAAAAAAAAAAAAAAAAAAAAAAAAAAAAAAAAAAATAATCCTAAGGAAAACAATAGGGCCTTCGCCCTTTCAGGGCTTGGGCCCTAATAAACAAAAAGCCCACACCCACGGAAAAACACACACACAAATAGACTCTCTATCAATGTTTATGACATGCTTTAATTTTCCCAGCAGTCTTGAGTGGCAGTACCATGTATTTACATTCTGATTTCCGGAGGTAATGACTGCAAGCGAAATTGCGGACCCCTCCTTCCTGTCATGCTCGTCCTCTCTGGTCCAGTTTAATCTCAGATTCATTTCACTCGTACTTGCAGGAATACCAACAGAATTAGCGATGCATTTTGTTTGTGTGAATGTTCCATGCCACATGACCAAGCCTATCTGACTTTTCCAGCCATCACGTCCCTGGTCCTCGCATTTGCCAAGTTTAAACAATGTCCAAGCAAGCAAACTGTCATAAACAAATCCGGTGGACATGAAAGATATTAACCTCAGCTCATAATACTGAGTCCTCCTGGAATGTATTAGCGCTTTTTTTAACATGTCATATATAAATAACCTATTAATTTTGTTATGCATTTGTTCCCTTATAACTCTTTGAGACAAATCTTAGATTCAAAGATTTCAATATAAAACATTCACGTCGCAAAATTCGAATTATCCGTCTGAAAGTGTCACACTGCTTGTATCTGATAGATTTCTCAAATCTTAATCTAGATTGGGCAAACTGAGAAAAACCATTAAAGAATATGAAATTAAGGAGGACTGTGCATGTGTAGCAGCTGTATGGGGAGATATCGATCCTTTAAAAATTCATGAGCTCTGCAGAGCCCGTGACTTCTATCACTTTAAATTGGACACCACTGATGCACTTTCCCGCTTTGTGCTTTAGTGAGGTTGAACTTTTGGTTCTCCTAAATGTTTTATTTGATCTGCTCTTATTCAGTATGCCATCATAGGCTTTTCACCCAAATATAACAGTGAAAAATCAGGAGGTTATTCTATTCTTTCAAAGGATCCTTTGCACCTTGAACACATTCTCATTGCAGGCTGAGGATGTTAAACTGAATCATTGAAATAACACAACGGCTATTTCACAGATTTACAAGACTGATATACATTAGCAGTGGCTTTGAATGCAATTATAGGCCGACTACACAAATGATGTCCCTTGTGTTATGCTAATAAAGTATAGCCTGTTTTCCAAAGCAGTTGTTCCACAGCATCTCATTTCTAAATCTCTAGTAACTTTGTAGCAGTTTATATCGCAATATTATCAATTGCTCACTGACATAGAATTCTTATAAAAGATTTATGACATGTGAGCAGATGGTTGTCCTGCTAAATAGATGTTTCTCTGAGTCACAAAAGGTTCAGCTATGGCTAAATTATTTGCACTATATACAACACACACACACACACACACACACACACACACACGCACACACACACACACACACACACCTAAAGCCGAATCTATTAACTATTAAAAACATTTCTGTTAACTGAAATAAAGCTGAAAAAAGAAATATTAATATTAATTGAAGACTTAAACAACTAAATTAACTATAAATTAAACCTAAATCGCAATATAAAAAGACAAATGCACATCACAAATTAAAATTAACATGAAAACTAAATATAAAATAAAACCTAACATAATATAAAATAAAGGCTAATTCATAATTTCAATAAAACTATAATAAATGCTAAAATAACATACTGATTGCTTTGGATAATAGCCTTTTCTATAAAAAAAAGATCTCTTCTGTGAGATCTCCCATAATTGCAACATATATATATATATATATATATATATATATATATATATATATATATTAGGGCTGTCAAACGATTAAAATAAAATGATCGCGTCTAAAATAAAAGTTTGTTTCCATAATATATGTGGGTGCATTGTGTATAATTATTTTATATATATAAATACACACACATGCTTATGGACAAATATGCTTTGGGTTAAATATGGACAAACCAAAATGTTGGGTTAAAAATGTAATTTAAAAAATGAACCCAACTTCAACTTTCACTTTCAACTGTAAATCTTTTTAATTACTTTTTTTTTTACCCAACATTTGAGTTTGTCCATATTTGACAACCCAGTATATTCATATTTAAAACAACCCAGTATATATATATATATATATATATATATATATATATATATATAGTCTTTCCCCAAGAACACCCATTCTGCAGGCTTGTATATTAAGCGACTCTATTTGTCACACCGCAACTATGGGTATGCGTGACAGCAGTGAGGTACAGTATATTAGATGTAATTGGTAATTAGTTCACAAAGCCAGTGTTAACAAACAGTAGCAGTCCTGCTTTACGCTACCTGTCGGTCTGTCTTAATAAGTGTAACACTGAAAGCTGATTACATAAGCTCCAATAATGAGGTGTTCAATACCAGCAGAAGGGCTGTTCAATTAATTTTTTAATAAGCCCATGATTGGCCCCTTTGGGTGTTTCAGTGCCCCCTTGTGGATGTGGAATATTTCAGCATGCATTAATACCCACTCTGCATTGAATGCTGCCCTCTACTAAATGTCAAGGCTGTCAAAAGTCTATTAAAGTGTGTTGATTATAATATTTCGATTTTTGATTATAAAAAAGTTACTTTAGCCTTAATGTGCCCCAACGGGCCAGGATTCCACATACTCCTTTCCTTTGTAAAATGTATATAACATGTAATTATCCAAACATGCATAGAGAAAAGTTTGAAATAGCAATGCATGGAGCATATATAATAAAAGTTATTTTCGGATGTTTATGTTCACCACCCAAAAAAGTCTATTGGCATCAGATAAACACATCACACACAAAGGGAAAGTGCAGCACTTTTGCAGCTCTCTGCCAGTATTAATCATTTAAACCTGCTTTCCAGAGGGCCATCAGATATTGATGATAATTTCCTGCCCCTGGCTTGTTTGTTGCTCTGACAGACTGTTTGATCAAAGTTTCCAAGTGATGCAAGCTGCTGTTTATATGAAGCAATCTGCCGAGCACAAGGGGAGGTGAATAACACTCAAAAGTTAAAGACAGTTTCACCCAAAAATTCTGTCATTGTTCTGAACCAGTAGCTACTGTAAGCTTTTTTCCCTATTCATTTTTTTCACCATTTTCCAAATAACAAAAGCTCAAAATGACCACTGTCAAGCTACAAAATTAAAACTCTTATAAAGGTGGTCCATTTGAATTCCAAGAGCAAAAGTTGATTGGACCACTTTTATGATTCTTTTTTGGGTGATTTTTGAATGAATAAACCACACGCAATTAGAAAAACACCAGAAAACATCTTCATCAGTTTCACTACACAAATGTGCTCCAAATACTCACAACACCACCAAATACAGAAACGTGCCGCAAATTACACAGACCACAACGGAAATGTTTCAAGGGGGACCACAATAAGTGACGAACCCGGATGGGAAATGCTTATTGCTCAATGTCTACTTTTTATTATATGTTTTACTTTTTTTTTTTCTTTCAAAACATACAGAGATGTTGAAATACAATTTTGTTTGTATATACAAAATGTATTATAGTAAACATGCTGAAAATTAAAAATTGAATGAAGATACATGAGGGTAAGATATTAATCTAAATCAGTAACTTTGTACACACTTATAATGTTATGTTTAAAATAAGTTTTATAGGTAAGAAATGTTAGGGTCCAAAGAAGAGACAGCCATTTGTAAAGTTGAGACACTCACTCACGTACAGATAAATAAAGCATATTATAATAACTTTTTATATAAAATGTATTTGCAACAGTTATGTTAACAGAGATAATAAGACATCTCTGTCCTAAGAACAGCTATTCAGCTGATGGATACCATGCGGCGTTGTCATGGGAACATCCCAGGTGTAAAATAATGAGGAAATTACGTTGGCTGAATCCCGAAATCGCCCCCTAAACCCTCATTCACGAATCCCTGCGTTAGTCCAGTACAGTTCACTTGAAGGAGTGAATGAAAACGAGAGAGTGTATTCAGACAGCCGGGTTCGTCACTTATTGGGTCCCCTAAAAACATTTCCATTGTGGTCAGACTCGGTGCTATTTGCAGCGCGTTTCTCTATTTGTTTGGGTATTTGGGGCCACCGTAGTGATTTGTTCGACTACAAAATTTGTTCAACTTCTGAGTTCCTTCAGGAAACTAACTAAATGTAGGCCTACTGTTTTAAAAACATATAAAACATAAAACTTTACTTTGAAACTTTCACTCAGAAATTACATTTTCAGTTTAAATTTTACATTTTCTCTCAGAAATTGCTAGTAAATTTCATAAATAACTACAAAGAAACAAAGTTATAGGCTACATTGAATGAATTATTTTTTTTTTTTTTAAAGACTGAAATTGTACTTGTAAAATCTTAAAACAAAACGTAATGACTATGGTGCCAGTGGACTACGGAAGAAGGCAGAGTAATACTAAAAAATTATAAAAACTCGAGATTAAACTCATTATAATGTAAGATTGAAATTACAATTTTTTTTAGAAAAAACTCGAAATACAATGTTGAGAATAAAATCTTTACATTTTGATAATAAAATCGTGTTTGGATAAATAAAATGTTAAATTTAGAAAAAATTGTCAAAATAAAATGTTGAAAATTAAGTTATATTTTGGGAATAGACTTGTTTTGACAAAAAAAAGGCTGGTTTCACCTACGTGTGATTCATCGAGGTTTTGTGGTTTCCCAGAATACAATAAGAAACATTCTCAATCTTGTTGATTGTGTGTGAATATCGACAAACTCGACACTTGAGAAGCAGTGGAGGAACTAGACTTTTAAACATGGGGTGGCCATTAGGGGGTCCATGGAACGTGAAATAATATCTTGTCTAATACTTTCCTTTTTTCATTGATTTAGCATTGTATTGTAATAAATAAACTACTAAAATTGCAGTGAAATTTCACAATTACCAATTCCAACTTAGAAAAAAATACAAACTTTTTTTCTTGAAATTCTGAGTTTAATCTCGCTTTATAACCATCGAGATGGTTTTATTTTTTATAGCTTGGTTCATCCTCTTCCGTAAATGACAGAAATGTCATATTAGGAGATTTATTTCTTTAACAGTCGAGCTGTGAGTCTAAACAACCATAGAGTGGTTCACTCAGTTTGCTGTTCATATTTGTTAAGCGTTTGCCTTGCAAACACAGCTGAACCATCAGCCCAGACCAAACACATTAGCACCGAATGAGGCCGTTTTCACAACCTCTGCAATTATCCTACACGTTTAAAGTGTACATTTACAGCCTAGCGTTTCAGCACATTTTCTATCCCGAGGCCTCCACATCTGCTTCTATTATTGATAGATGCCAGCGAGCTCTGCAAGCTGCCAGTGAACTTGAGAGAGAGATTGGTTGAACTTTCATTGTGACACTCTTAAAGCCTTTAAGCGGAGTGCCTTGAAAATGAATGAACGCCAAGGGAGCGTCTGCAATGCAGGGCTTTTAATTGATGGTACGGTCTCTGAACAAAGAAAGCGGGGTAGGTATGCGGCTCCGTTAAGGTGTCCGGCGTATTTTCTTTAAGTGGGAATCAGTGATGCATTGGGCAGCCCATCTCAGCACTTTAATATGGGATGTTGCAGACATGTCAACTCTAATTACACGTGAACGCATTCAACAGTATTGGGCCGCATTCAGTTCAGAGGGATATATTGCCAAAGAGCATGTCGCACGGCCAAATCTTTATACAACTCACACAATATTGTGGACTTTACAATGATGGAACGCTTGCAATTTAGCCAGCAGGAGCAATCCCAGATGAGTCACTATCAATTTCCGGCTAGCTTTTAGGATGGGCTTTTATGGATTGGTGCCGTGGACGAGACCAGCATAACTAGGGTTACCCAGAGAAAGAGTAAAAAAAAAAAGTTGCTATACTTTTGTTTCTCCTATTAAAGTAGTTTCTTTCTTGTCCTGCTCTATGATTATACCTAAAGGACTCCAGCTGAGCCTGCGCCAGTCTTCCTAAACATTGTAGGGTAAAATTAGTTCATCTCAAAATGAAAAGCTCACTAATTTACTCACCCAAATGCCATCCAAGATATTTAGTCTTTTTTTGAAAACATTTCAAGATTTTTCTCCACACAATGGACATTAATTGTAACTAACATGTTGAAGTCCAAATCAATGCAGTTTCAAAGGGCTATGAAGTGCTTCAAACAGATCTGCAAGAACCCAGCTGAGGAATAGTGTCTTATCTAGCCAAAAGATCGTACATTTTCAAAACAAAAAAACAAAAAAGAACATTTATATACTTTTAACAACAATTGTTCGTCTTGTACTGGTCTGCGACGCACCAGGGATTGCATCATCAAGTTAAATGTCACGCTTCTCGTCATCTAAGTATTTATTAGGGATGCACCGATACCACTTTTTTGGAAAACGAGTACGAGTACTTGCATTTCAGTACTCGCTGATACCGATACCGAGTACTTAATAAAAAAAAACATGATTTAAATATTTTTATATACAGGATTTTAGGTGCTTGATTAAATGTGTTAAATGCGCTACCTTTGAGCCTCCTCTGGACAATTTCGCTGAGCACAATTTGTTTTGTCGTCTTCATTCACTTTGAAATAGTTCCACGTAGGGATGTCGCGGTACCAAAATTCCAGTAGTCGGTACCGATACCATTAAAATGTTACGGTTCTCGGTACCAATTTCGGTACCACAGGAAAATCAGTTTTAACAATTTTTCCAATTTATTTAATTATTTGATTTGATTTTATTTAATTATATATACATGTCTCGTCTCGCCTCGCCTTCTCCCCGCTCTAAGTTGCAGCCGGGGCCTGGGGGCGGGCACTCGGCGCCTGTGATTAACCCATTTTTTAGACCGTGGTATCGGTCCCCGGTATCGGGGGACTTTTAATGAGTACGAGTACTTTAGAAAATGTGGTATCGAGGCCGATACCAGATACTGGTATCGGTATATCGCTAGTATTTATTACAAAAAGGCAGGGAAGAGCAAAAAATTCCATCTCATTTGCTCCCGTTTCTCCTCCAACTTCAAAATTGTCTGACATATTTGTTTTAATTTATTATTATTATTAAAAATATATATCATGACGTTTCCAACGTGATGACGTAATCACTGTCGCGTCGCCGACCAGCACAAAACGAACAATTGTGGATAAAAAGTATATACATTTTTTTTTTTTTTTTTTAATGACCAATCTTTTCGCTAGGAAAGACACTATTCCTCAGCTGGGAACGTGCAGAGCCGTTTGAAGCACTTCATAGCCCTTTGAAACTACATTGATTGAAGTCCATTGTGTGAAGAAAAAAATCCTGAAATGTTTTCCTCAAAAAAAACTTAATTTCCTTTCCACTGAAGAAAGAAAGACATTGGGGTGAGTAAATTATCAGGAAATTTTCATTTTGAGGTGAACTAATCCTTTAAATTGGGGTCTTGCATTTAAAGGGATACTCCAGTTTTTTGGGAAATAGGCTCATTTTACCACTCGCCCAGAGTTAAACAGTTAAGTTTTACCGTTTTCGAATGTATTCAGCCGATTTTCTGATATTTAGAAGAATATGAGTACCAGACAGTTTCTGGTCTCATTGACGTCCATAGTAGGAAAGAGACCAGAAACATTTGAATTTGAAATCTTAGCTGAAAACCAATTCAAAATCCAGAACTGTTGTGGGCTAGAAAAAGAGAGATCCTTACTGATGGACACATTATTATGAATTATATGATGACCCGCCATTAAACGCAAGGCTTAGTTTGCTGTGTGTTACTCATACTCTTCCTTGTTTATGGCTCTGTTGTTGCTGCGGCAAGCATCCAGATGGCCGGTTAGAAGAGACAAGACTGAATTATGATTGGGTTTGGCGTGGCATAACAGGGGTTTGATGCTCACATAACATCCATAACACCCCTCAGTGAAACCCAATGACAGAACCCATTAGGCATATTTTGTTCTTTTTTCTCCCCAAATTCCTGTTCTTCAAAAGCATTTGAATCAGGGCCTGACCTCTCCTCCCATTATGGTCATTTAGCTCTGCTTGCTATTGCACTCCTGGCAGACTGTCTTTAAGTATTAATGACTTCATCAGCAGTTCTTTTAAATTAGCCATTAAGATGCAGTTTTGTCCAATCCTTTACTGCAGGGTCTGCTTCCTCTCACCAACAGCTACAGATCTCTTCATGTGAGGAGGAACAAAACCTGACATATATTAGGCAGAAGAACGCTTCTTTAAGTCTGTGCCTGTGCTGACGGATTATTTCCCAATGAAGCGGCCCAAATGTGTATCATGCCAGGTTAGTAATGCTATTTTTACTGCACCTTAAATAAGACTAAATGATTTGGAGATCATTGTCAGAGAGTTGTTTCATCTGACATTAGCTAACTGTAAAGTCCTTGGTTGTTAGACAGGGAATGCTATAAAAGTGAATGTTTCGGTTTTATAGACAAGTTTATGCATCACACTTTCGTTCCGCAACCTGCTGGCTTATTGCTTTCCTTTTTCCAGAACCCACATCTGAGTGGCTCACAAAAAGTCATTTCTTTTTCTAAATTAGTTTTTAAATCGTTCACGGAGGGAGTCTACTTTGCATTATTTTTGATCATTACAGGCTCATCAGCTCTATATTTCTTCCTTTTTTTGTTGCTTCCAGTTTTTTCTTTTATTTCACAGAGTGAGATGATATAAGAAAACTTAAAGCTTTTTGAAGAAACACTTCAAATTTGGTGAAGTCAGCATGGTCTGTATTCCAGACATTTTAAATGTATATTTATCTACTGAAATGTTCTTAGTAAACATCTTTTTTATTTTCAAATTTAAAATTACACTAGTAAATTTCTACAACATACACTGCGGCACTGGTTCAACCAATGGTGTGATTTTGGGGGCGGGACTAACAGCAATGGGTGGGTGTGTTCTAGCCTGGCTAACGCCAGACCACGTACCATTCAGAATGAGACGTGGTCTGGAAACCACATGATACGTATTTGAGGTGTGGTTTAGGAATGCCAAGAGCTGTATTATTGGGTGCTACGAATGTCCATCAAATGCGCCTGTATGTAGCTCACAGTCACTCGGTTCAGGCAGTTCAGTATTATTGTTGAATATAAACTGTCCCCAACTAAGCAAGCCAAACTCCATCAGGTGACAGAATGGAGAGGAAAAGAAAAAACCTTGGGAGAAACCAGTCTCAGTCTGGGGGCCAATAAACAAACAGTGCATGATTATGATTCAGGGTGCATTACAGGTCAGAATCAGATTGAATCAGAACATATTTATCCAGTTCACACTGCATACAGACCGACAGATCAAAATGTTGGATTGCGCGAGTTGGTCTTTTTCAAAAACATACAGCACAACCAGTGTAGTGTCTCATGGGTTGGTTCTTTTAAGTGAATCAAAAACACACAACAAAACTTTCCTCCAGATATTTATTCCTTACAAGAACAAAAAGAATAGTTAATGAAACTGGAATCGTTAAAGGAGTAGTTCACTTTAAAAAAAAAAAAACTTTGCTGATAATTTACTCACCCCCATGTCAACCAAGATATCCATGTCATTCTTTCCTCAGTCGAAAAGAAATTAAGGTTTTTGATGAAAACATTCCAGGATTTTTCTCCATATAATGGACTTCAATGGGAACCAAACGGTTCAAGGTCCAAAAGACCGTTTCAGTGCAAGCTGTTCAAAGGGCTTTAAACGATTTCAGACGATGAATAAGTGTCTTATCAAGCGAATCGCTCATTTAAAAAAAAAAAACAAAGTTTAAGTTTTATAAGCTCAAATGGTCGTCTTGCTCTGTTCTGTGATGTGCGTTCGTGACTCTCCTGTTCGAACTCGTTCATAAAAATGAACGAATCTTTTTTTCGTGTCATTTGGTTCATTCAAAGAACGAAATGAACGAATTGACTATGAAAAAGATTTGTTCATTTTGATGAACGAGTTAGAATAGGAGAGTCACGAACGTGCATCGCAGAACAGAGCAAGGCGACCATTAAACTTAAACATAAAACTTAAACTTTGTTGTTGTTTTTTTAATGAGCAATCGCTTCGCTTGATAAGACCCTTATTCATCGTCTGAAATCGTTTAAAGCCCTTTGAACAGTTTGCACTGAAACGGTCTTTTGGACCTTGAACCGTTTGGTTCCCATAGAAGTTCCCATGTTGTTTTCATCAAAAACCTTAATTTCTTTTCGACTGAAGAAAGAACGACATGGAAATCTTGGATGACATGGGGGTGAGTAAATTATCAGCAAAGTTTTTTTTTTTTAAGTGAACTACTCCTTTAAGAGGAATCATAACCAAAACCATTCAATTCTTCCCAATTCCCATCCCTAAAATCTAGAAACTCAACCTTGATTTGTTTAAAGGTTTCTGTATCTGCTCTTAATAATCTATTGTTTGCTTTGCTTATTTAATGCAATAACTAGTTATGTAGCTTCCACTTTCAGCATGACGTTCAGCGCACCGCTGATGGAATTGTCTGAAAAAAACAATGCTTTTTTTCGCGCCTTTGCACGATAGAGACGCAGATAGTTTATTCAGACCCTTGGCAAAGTCTTGTCTCATTTCAAGGACTTGAGAAGCTATTCAGGGAGGCAGCATTTAGATGTAAATCTGGATGATATAAAACCCTGCTATTGTGAGATAAGGAGGTCACAGATGTCATCACAGTGTCTTTTATGTGATAGCTGTTCAGAAACGACGAGCTAGTGAACCCTGAGGTGAGGTGACATAGCGGTGCACTAAACAGGAGAGAATGTGTCTGCTTCAACCTTCTAACCAGCGTGGGCTCTGCACACACACACACAAACACACACACACAAGCATTCGGAAAAAACACCCGTGATTCGCATCACAATGCCAGTCATTTTTCCTTCTTATTGCACCCGATTTCATCAGACCTGCATGTTTCGTATTGACCTGCAAAAGGGTTGACTGACTATGACAACCATGCAGATGAGTGGGTGAGAAATGAATGAGAAGCTTCTGTTGAATATTCTGCTCTGAAGGGATGAGAATAAAGATGCAAGATTGTACTCCAGCAAAGGGGTTTTCCAATAAAATAAAAAAGGTGTAGGTAATTATACTGCAGCTCTCACAGCAATTCGAACAAATTTTACGAGGTGGCTAATTCGTACGAATTCATACGAGCATACTCGTACAATTTTGTACGATTTTTGCTAAATCGTACATATTTTATGAGTTCGTAAGAATTCGAATGAATGGCTACCCCTGACCCCGCCCCTTAACCTATTGGCGATTAAACAAATCCCACGAATTCGTTCGAGCGGGGTTATATGAATTTGTTTGAATAAGACACCTTTTACTCACTCATACGAAATAATCATGAGATAGCATTGAACAAGTTCCACTTTTAGTAGTCTTTTAGTAGTATAAGTAAGGGATAATGTACATTCAGCCTGTTGTCATGTCAGAATAAACCCCTGACAGGGTGATGAGGATGATCTTGCATCAGCCTGAAGGGGGTTTATTCTGAGATAAGTTAACAATAACAAAAATTTGAGTTATGTAGCTTTTAGTCTACATGTATTCGCTTTGAGGTCATCTAAATTCTAGAATACTCCAAGAAGTTGACTAAACAGTCTATTAACAGCTAGATACACATTTTTCTGCAAAAAAAACAGAAAAAACCCACCATGTTTCAATAGCAAATATCTCAACACAAGAAAGAAAACTGCTCATCAAGCCATTTAATACGATCTTTAAACACGGAAAGCGTGATTATATTCCGACTCTCATGCTCTTCATTCCCTGTAAATCAGAGAAGGTAGAGCTGAAATAATAAAATGCAATTTGCTCTTTAAAGGTCAACTTTCTAAATGTTCCATTTGCACGGTTTATGAAAAAGGTTTTGCTTGATTTGCATGAATATTTAACAAGCCACCGCAAACAACTTACAGACTCGGTTTCTTAAATGCATCCATTGACAATACTTCCGTACCTCAATCTTAGCCACATTAAAGAGATCTCTATACAGTACATCCTGCATTTAGAGTATAACATGAACTATTTAGCTATGCAAATGAGCGGAAAATGATGCTTAAATGGATCAAAATATACATTTCAGAGATGTGTTGTGTGTATGCGTGTGTGGTTGCCTTCCACACTCTCACTCGATGACAGGCTGGCTCCCCTTCGGAGGTAACACCCCTGGCCTAAAAAGGCAAAACATAATGCCGTTGCTGCCGGGGACTCTAAGAATAAACCAAACAGTCCAGTCACAGATAAGGTTACACTGAAACCCTTCCTCCCTTCTCTCCCGTGTTTCCTGACCCACACACATCATGGGTTGGTAACAAACATAAGGACAACCTAGGGCTTGATTTGCTCTTTTGACAGTAAAGCCTTGTTTTTTTCCCTTCCTGCTAGTACTTGGTACCAGTTGGAAGTGTATAGTTTTTTTTTTACCTGTCACTTTAAGCAACAGGTGCCTTTTGGCTTCCTTGTAGGGGGCCCTGGCATTAATCCAAGTTTTATTGGGACGCCAACAGGAAAGGCACAGAGAGAGAGAGACATTGTGGTGCTTTCGATCGGAAAACTATTCTGGACTGGGGAATTGACTCTTGAGATTGTGTTCAGCCTGTTAGTGCATGAGAGAGATGGAAGGTACTGTCAACTTCATTTTCCGGTTACATTTCTATGTGCATTTAACAATAAGAAGGTGGAAGTCAAGTAAATGTTACTATACTGCATGTGACAATCTATGCTACTAACAGTATACAGTCAGGTACCTCAAGTTAACTTTGTCTCTTAGTCAAGTTAACCGTCTTTTAGATGGCAGCCATCTGCTTTGAAGGGGAATTTTGTAGCTGAAAGCTGCTAAAAATACACCATATCATATGGCTCTATGGGAATCTGCACTCCTTTGAAGCAGGCCTGTGATCTTAGCACAGCTTTTTTAAGGTTTTAAGGTAGTCATCAACTGAAATATGGCGGTTTAATCAGCTAGAGAGAAAATATATTTAACGGAATAGTTCAACTACAATACAAATAATTCATGAACTCATTTACTTAACCTACTGTCGTTCCTAACCCATACGCTTTCTGTAGCAAACAAAAAAAGAAAAATTGGATACCAGTCACTCTTTATCATGCAATTACAATGTACAGTGAATGAAGCTTCAAAAAGGACACAAATGCACCATAAAAAAATGGTCCAAGCGTATTATAACAGAACTTCTGAATTCACTGCAACCAGTTTGTTGAGTCAGTGAGAATCAGACTTGTTCGCTTCATGAATAAATCACTCACTGAAAAGATTTGACACAAAAGAATGATTCATTTACAAACTGACAAGAACAGGAAATGTCATGATTATCAGTGAGTGAATAACAAATTTCACAGTTATCTTATGACTTTTAAAGACTAAGTCATGCGGACCACTTGTATGTCTCCGGAAAAGTTTCAGTCCCCCATTGAAAGCTTAAGGTTTTAGTGTCTCTCAGTATATATTTTCTTTGATAGTTGATGTCATTTAGATTTAGAAGCGTTTTCTCAACACACTGAAATCCTGTCAGCTTCCAAACACGCCAAAAAAAAAGAAACCAATTCAAAAAGTTTGAAACCATTTTGAAGTCACTACTAGTGACTTGAGAAAGAAACAATTATTGACGTCAAGGGCCTGCATAAATGAGCCCCAGTCTTGCGTGAAATGGCTTAGTGTGGCAAAGACTTGAAAGTAAATTTGATATACTTATTAAACTGTGAAATGTCTCCCAGATCAGCCTGAATAAATCACATTTAAAGTGACACTTGAGGGAATAGCAGTGCGGAGTGTTTTATGCTGACTTCATTGTCTCAACAGCTCTCATTTACGAACCTGGGATTAGTTGTCATGGATATCAACACGGGGATCTGAGGACAAGATCTTAAATTAAAATAAGCAATGCAAAAAGGGACTATTTCTTTCTGCCACTGTTCGGTTTACAGCGTTTTGAGTTTTGAAGTGGCATTTGTGCACCGTGTCGCCGTTGAATATTTCTCCTAAGCCTTTTTTTGTACACAATCTGCGATCTTATGTTTCTGTACGATCAGATACTGAAGCTTGCAGATAATCTACAGGGGCAAAATCATGATAACATCCAGAAAGATGCACCAAAACTCCAAACTAGCAAAGCATAGGGTGTCTACAGAAAGCTTCTTGAGTCAGCATTTGGATGGGATGTCTAATCCCAAGTTTGACCACTGGGACCAATGTGAAGAGATGCAACAGGTGGTCTTAGTGGACACTTTCAGCGTGTATCAGACCCCCACATGCATAGACACGTCATTATGTGCACGCCAAGAGTAGAGACAGCAGAAAACACTACTTATGTGAGCAACAGGACCAACATAAACAAGATCTTGATCCACAATTACATTTCTGGAAACACAATCACAACTGCTTGCACAAGAATCAATCATTTATAAAATTGTCAAAGATCAATAAAGGGGTCTTGTAAACGTAGCAGCGTATGTAAAGGTTACATGTGGCGTATGTTACGACTCTCAATGCAGCAATTCAGACTGAGCTGCCGCAGGAATTTATATCCATTTAGAAAAGAGGCTTTTAAGGGGGCTCCGGCCAACAGATGACACAGCGCAAGCATTCCTCGTGCGGCCTTGGAGATGTTTTAACGATGAAACATTGCCATTGCAGATGTGTGCAGTATCTACGGACAGCAAGTTCAATTCAATCTCTCTCCCAGGCAATGCATTGATGAAGACAAAAAGCAAACATTCATCTGCTGTCTAAGTGTCTTTGTTTTTATCTCTTAACTCTTACATCCTGTCTACACAGAGTTTTATTAACATCTTTCATCCAGCATTTTTCATGCGATAGCCCAAGAGTAAAAAAATATGTGTATCAAAAGAAAATGGGTTGTCCATATTATGAAAGTCAATGAGAAAGTCCAGTTCCATATAGGACAAAGATATGAAATCAATCTATTTATTGTAGGTCTTCTGTTCTTCCAGCAACGTTATCGTCACAAAACCTTTCAAATCAAGGCAAAATTTGATACACGCAAGAATACACAAACCATAGCAAAACTCTTTTTATCTTTGGCTCAAATCTTCCTTTAAATGTCATGGTAGCTAGCTGGTTTTATATTGTTCCAATGTGATCAACCAGCTCTACCCATCATCAACATGACATCATGACTTTTGCGTAAACATACACGCCGCTTTCAAGTCAAGTGGCGTGTTCTCTATACGCATTTTGAGCTATCTATGTATGCGTACATGTCTACACTGTTAAATGTCTGAGTGATTACGCGTGTATGTACACGCCGTTAAATGTCCGAGCGAAACTAAGCAAAATGTAGATCTACATCTGGGGAGCGATATTTTTTTTTCGTAGGAAGGTAGGGGAAGACTCATAAATGCTATTAACCCCAGTGACGGGTGGGTTTAGGGACGGGGTTGGGGTAGGTCATATTATTTATACAGTAATGTAACGTTAAGTCAACGGCGTTCATAAACACGCTGAAAAGCGATTATGCGTGTTGATAGCACGCCAAAAATGTAAATACGAATTGGTGTGTCATACATACGCCATTTCATGAGATGAGTCTGCTTTGGCTCAACTCTTCCTTTAAATTTCATGGTAGCTAGCTGGTTTTATATTGTTCCAATCAGTGTTGTGCCTGAACGCGTTCATATTTTGGGTGAATGTGAACTGAACGTACTGTATTACTGCCTGATGAACGTACTGTGAATACGTTCATTCTGGTGTCTGAGAACGCTCGCTCTCTCAGTTTAACTTCGTACAAAAGGGTGCCAGATTTCTATAGAGCCTTCCAGGCGAAAAACTGGCTAAAACACACGTAAACAGGCCTTAATATGTAGCGAAAAAACACCCACCAGACACCAAAAATCTGGCAACACCAGACACCAGTGTCACGGCGCGGCCGCCGTCGACAAAGCAGCGAGCGAAGAGGCATCGTATGATCATTTAAATGGATTTTATGATGAGGATGGGAAAAATTTTTACATTTCTGTGCAAACTGCCCGTCGATAAAATAATTGTTGTGTGTGGTTGTATATGGGCTGTGGCAATAATAATAATTAAAAAAAAGCTCCAACATATGGAAAAAAAAGAACTATAAATGAACTAGTTCATTTTTTGAAATATGAACTTTAAACTGAACTAGTTCATTTTTTGAAATATGAACTATGAACTGAACTAGTTCATTTTAAAATGTGTGAACTAAACTTTGAAATAGTTCATGTAGAAAGTGAACTTTCCCAACACTGGTTCCAATGTGATCAACCAGCTCTACCAAAACAACCAAGATGTCAATCCCTCCTGTGACTACTATAAAAACGAGACAAGACCTTCTTTTTCTTATAAACGGCCGACTCGAACCAGTTTGAAAACCATGTAGAATGTGTTTTATGGGTTATTACGCTGTTTTGTAAAGATTTCATTTGCACTTATACATTTCTAAAGCTCTATCTGTCCCCACAGCGCGGTCCTCCACCACCACGACTACCATAGTCGAGACCAAAAACGACGTGAGTGCACATCCCTTGCGTTCGTCCAAGCGCACCATGACCGATGACCTGTACAGCACGTTCAGTTCACCCATGGCCTGGATCCTCGTGCTGGCTCTCATCATAACATGGTCAGCCGTGGCCATCATCATGTTTGACCTGCTCGACACCAAGGGTCTAGAAGGTAGGTCTATCCCTCTTATCTTTGTCTAATTCCCTTCGATGGAGAGTTATGCTACAGTTGTGCTGAAGGGCAAGTTGGGCGCAGCAGTCGATTATGAGGCTACCTGATTTGGGGCTTTATAACAGCACATTCAATTTAACTTTTGGTAAAACAGGACCCAGATGAAGCGTAATTGGATGCTTGGGTGAGCTTTTACAATGTGATAAAGCTCAGAGCTTGTTTTCTGCCTGGAAGTTTATCAGCAGTGCCACAGGGCAAACTTGTGAGGCTTCTAAGAGTGGGAGGGAGGGATATTGACTGGATCCTGATAGCATTGACAGTGACAAGGATAGATAGGGTGTCCCGTTGGCAGGCTGCTATCAGCCACCGCCTCATTCATGCAGAGTGCTGAAAAAGTCCTTGTAGGACACCGTTTTACCTTGTATTACCACCTGGTGATATATTAGAGTCCATCGTTGATGCAAGGAAGATGATAGAATGGTTGTTTTTTTTGGTGCTGAATTACTTGAAGTTGCAGTCAATTGTTTCTCAGTGTGATTCAGTAATTCCATAATGACAATTTTGAACTCCTTCAACTGTTGAAGTTGAAGAAAAATTGTCATTGTTTAGAAGGATTTATCACTGTCATTGAGATCACATCACAACTCATTCACAATTCATTCCATCAAAAGTTCTAGAACACAAACACATTAACCCATTTTTGAAAGTATTTCAAAATGGAAACATCAGACTTTCATTTCATGTAGTTCACTACATGAAACACACCACCCCACATTGTAGGTGTCACATTTACATTTACTTATTTCTAATAAGTTTCCCTCCTTTTTCCACCCCGTCCATCATCATGTGTCATCCTGTTGCCATCCAATAAAAAGCCCATACATTATACTGTGACGACCCCTGTTTACCACCTGGTAAAGACTCTCCGCCTGCAGTTCAGTGCTAATGCCTGTTTGTGTGTGTGTGCGCGTGTGTTTTTTCCTGCATGCAAACAGGGAGCAACTGTCACTATCATCTCAAACATTCATATAGACATGCAAATTTACTGAACCATCTAATATGCCTGTCATGAACACGACATCACTTCCTCTAGAATGTCATGCATTCCATTCAGAGTGACACTACACCTTTGACTTTATCATAATGACAAAGTGAATTGTGGAACTAAGTTCACTTTGAAAGCAGATCAAATTATAGTTTAAAAAAAAAAAATTACACCGGATGAAATTTTACATCCGTTTCAATCACCTCCAGAAAAAAAAAATCTCCTTTGGAGTGCTTGGATTAGAAAATGCACAACTGCGTTATTACTATTTCTCTATAGACTATGACGAATAATTAGCATTTTTATCTTGGTTTCCATTAGTATATAAATAATTGATCAAAAACGAGATCAATTTACTTTACGCAAAGTTACAAAATGTATCTTGTATTTTTCTAAACCACTGGCAAACAGTTTGTTCTCCTGTTTTGAGATAATATAAATAAAAAATATGATAAATAATAATGTAATATATATTATTCTTCAATCTCAATACTAAATTCTGCTTCAAGTACAACTATCTCCTTTTAATATTTAGATATTTAAAAGAAAAATACAACGTTTTCCTTTAAGGAAATATAAAACTGTGGAAAAATAATCAAGTCAAGTCACATTTATTTATATAGCGCTTTTTACAATAAAGATTGTATCAAAGCAGCATCACAGTGATAACATGAAAATAATCCAACACAGAACAATAATATTGTTGAATATTAAATATTGTTGAATATTAACAATATTTAATGCATTAACAATATTCAATTATAAATAAAAAGATGTTGTGTCACCAGAATGTAAGTGTTTGTCTTTCGTAGTGCATAAAATAATGGTTTATTTTGGTCTCAAAATGAAACACATTTGCTTTGCAATTATTTCAACGTGAAACTAAATTTAAGCTCGAGACAAATAAAAAAATACTCTATTGTGATTTACATTTAAATTAAGACCTGATATCATGGTATGGTCTTGATACATAGGCCATAATACAGTACGGCTTCATCAAAAAGCTTGTGGAACTGACTTTCAGCAGGACTAAAATTGCCAGTGCAAAAATATATTGAATTTCTTAATTCAAACAGCAAACTGTATATTTTCTGAGAGACTTTAAACCATAATTTTATTTGAGCCAGCATGACATCAATAAGCTTTGTGCCAATTGCTCCCTTCCACCCTGTGATGACATCCAACATTCATGAGTTGACGTCTACTTTGCGATATTGCTTTCAATACGCCTCAAATTATTCAATCAATTAATTTTATTCTAACATCGATAACTACGCTTTGAAAGCACTGTAGCTTGACTTCGTTTATTAACTGTGTGGTATTGAACGGCAACTCCTCCTTGCCATGCAGAATGATTTGATTCCTCTTTTCATTAAATGCACTGAGCAAAACAATGATATTTTTACCTGTAGAATATTAATGCAGTATTCTATGTTGCAGATTTCTCACGTTCTTTACAGGAGAAGGAATATATACTATAATTTCCCTCTCAATGCACAGCTAAGCCTGGAGAAATGGCCTCGTAGGCTACGCGATGCGGAATCACGGGGAGGAAGTTGGCACTTTGGCCCATCTTAACACAGCCTTGCTTTTACAGAGTCTTTACCATTTGACTTCAGGTGGTCCATAACGGTGGTTCTCAACTGGTTTTGCTTATTAACCCAGTTTTATGCAATGGACATCAAATGGAAGTCCAAAACAGTACTAAAACTGTCTATACAACAAAACTAAACAGAATTATCCATAAAAAAAACTTACCTTGTGTTGCTAAATTTCCATGGGGTTTATTATGCAACCTTTTCCAAGGTGCCATCCATCTTTGTTTTGCTAGCAAGTCCTACCAGTTGAGAGCCACTGTTCTACAAAACAATAAAGAGAACATGTAAATCCACCAATTACATTGAATGGCAAGAGTATTGTGATGACAATAAAGGTTGTTTACAGGTATAAGATATATCAGAACTAATCTGCCACTGCTTCAGATAGCAGGATTATGTCACATATACACAAATCAACACATATGATTGGTAACACACTGTAATTCCCTTTACTGTTGGAGAGATATGGTCATGAAAAGGAGCGCAGAGGACTGTGCAATGAAAGTGAAGGGTGAGGCTCTGCTCACTTTCAAGACAGGATTCAAAGGCTGTGTTCCCCAGTGCCGTGACTGAGATTCTCTGTTGGGAATGATCCCCCTCATGCCTGAGTTTTAAGATGTGGAATAGTGTCCTCTTTTTGCCCTGGAGTCTCAGTCACATGACTGGTCTATGCAACAGTATAAGTCTAAGTAAGAAAAACATATAGGTGGTGCACATACTTTCTAAGCAACTGGATCTGAGCTCATCAGAACATAGACAAACATAAATTTTACCAATATTGCATACTTTTAATTGTATTTGATCTATTACAGCACTGTGATTATGCAAAGTAGGGGATGTTCCTGGATCATAATTCATATTTGGTCACAGAGCAACAACCAACCATTTCCATTTTCCATTCAGGAACATGTCCTAATTCACCGTCACTGTATCATAACCATGAAAAACTAAACTGCATAGCTAGATTTTCAAATATGCAGAATGTAATGCACAATGAGAAAATAAATTAATTTTACCACCAAATGACATTCCTGTAAAAGAAAAGAAAAAAAACATATTTTTGTGATCAGTATTTTTTTTTTCAATCTCGTTTCCCAATATTTGATTATACCCAATTGGCTAAATATTATTTTCCAGTATTTTTTTCTGCATATCTATCAGTAAGGTAAATAAAACAGTTTGCCTAGGGGTAAAAGTAATTCAATAAATATTCATTGAAGAAGAAAAAAAGTTTTGCGTCTCATGTGCATTTATCTTATTTCAATAATGTTTAGACGAGAAAGAAAAAAGAAACAGATTAAGAAAATGATTTTCTGCATTGATATGAACAGGAACCATCTCACTGTATCACAGATAAGACTGAACCAGCACATTATCACTTAAGCAAACAAATAACCATAGAAGTAAAAAACTGAATTGAACATATAAAAACTGCATTGAACTCTCTGTAATTTGTCCTCAAGATACAGAAAACATCAAGACATTAATTCAGTTTGAGCTCATTGAGTTTTTAGTTAAGCATTCATCTGTATGGTTTTCGATTTCTTTCCCTTATATTGATTTCAATGGTTTAGCTGCACTGCCCAGGGGAAAATGTCTATTGTTCCAGATATCTTTTATATCTTAGGAGATTTATTTGGAGTTATCTGTTATAGAGAGAGGATTTTTCTCCTTAAGAGAAATGAAAATAGAAACATGATGCAGAAACAACGTATTGTGGATATATAGCCCATCTCAGATTATTAGTCATGTTGTGATTGCAGACTTTGGTATGTTGGCAAAAATCTAGAGGTGTCACGTGTAAGATTGTTGGGTCTTTCTCTAAATTTCAACAAATAAGGAGACGTAAGTAAAAGTTTCCATTTGCTCTCCTTTTAAACTTATTTGCTGACTAGAAATACAGTATTAAACAAAACTCATTTGTATTTTTCCTTTCCTACGAGTCACACTCAAGCACCCAAAAATGTTTAATATTGTCAGTTTTGAGAGTGAAAGCTTGTGTTGAATTTCCATAAAGTGGGTTAAAAAGTGAATCAAACAAATGTCAGTGAATTCATCAGTATTGCATTAGCATCTCTGTGTAAAGGAGATGTCACAATTACATTACGAGGCCTGAATTTCAATGCAGCCGGAAGCCGACATGAGAAAAGAGTGTGACAATTTAATTTGCTATGATAAATGCTCTTAAAAAATGTATTTTAAAATGTGTATGTTTGCAGATTCATTTTCACTGTGACATGGATTAATATGATGTCTCTTTTCACACCTTTCCTGTGATTTTGTGCTAAGAGTGATGTGTTTTGTTTATGATGGTGGCGTAATGAGCCTGTTTATCCTGCCTACAGTTCTGAGGATGACCCAATGAGAGTGTGTACAGTATGCGTGTTGCTATCAAACACCTCTGCTTCTGTGTCTCATCCTAACAGGACCTCAGCCACACCGTGTCAGGAAAACATTAAAGGAAGCAGGCAGCCTTAGAGGCAAGCCATCTTATTACATCTTACGCATACAAGCAGAGATTATGTACACTCTAAAAAGGGCAGGGTCTTTTTAACCCAAATTTGGGTCAAATATGGACACACCCAGCCATTAGGTTGTATTTTCAATTGAAATTTTTAACCCAATGGTTAATTTTGTCCATATTTGACCCAAATTTGGGTTAAAATAGTTATCTAAATTAATAAGCAACAGTATCACAAATGTGACTAGAAAAATTGCACTGTAAATTGAATTTCCTCATCCTGAATGGCATCTTCAAGCAGCTTTTTTAAGGGATGCAACCTCTTTTCAATGTCAAGGTGACAAGATCTTTAAAGGTGATGCGAGTCTTTTTGTTAAATATAAACTCCTTTCCCAATTTAATTTGCAAAAAGATCTTTAACCTGTTAACTCACTCACATTTTAGTTTAGATCTGAACTTAAATGGCTGTAATTATTGCATGCTTTTGGAATACAGACTTTCTTTGTGGCAGATTATTGCAAAAGAACTTAAAAAAAGGTATATAGGTTTAGGTTTACTGTAGAAGCAAATGTACAGGACTAAAGAATTTTTATTTTATACAAAATATATATTTGACAAAATAATTTGAAGCCACAATGTCTAATCAAGTTGTGTTCCAAATTTCCAAAAATTGAGCCAGCTAAAGTACCATTTCCATGATAACACAATGTCCAATGTGTCATTTTTACCTAATTTATGATGATTACTAAAAAAATGTCGTAGGGGTAAAAACGCAAATAAAAAGTTCCCATTACTGGGATCTAAGAAATCACCCACTTTACCTTTAATTAAGAAATTGTTAGTAATAATAATATAAAAAAAAAAAATAAAAAAAAATAAAATAATAAAAAAATTAATTTAAATTTAATTACCTTTAATTAAGAAATTGTTAGTAATAATAATATAAAAATAATTAAAAAATAATATTTTCCATCACAATTCAAAGTACCAGTTTGTGCTTATTAACATAATGAGATATGGTTATGTAAGTAAATTATCGACCTAATAGCCTTTTTAAATTTACAACATTTTGCAACTAAAACCGCTTTACTGCCCATCTTTACAAGCTAACTTTAACACATGCAGATTATAGTAGTTGACCACCAGAATATTTTATAATCATATACTAATTTATTCGAACAGGAATAGTGAACATCAGGGTGTTTAGAGGCTATAATAGAGGTCTGATGAGTCTGGAGTCTGTGCATGCAGTCACGTCACTTCTCCATAATACTGGTAAAATGGCTTTGACTCGGGTCATGCTGTTCACCTGCTGATAACTGCAGACAGACAGGCACTACATGTTGATGTGTGAAATATGATGAGTATTCCTGTCGATCAGCAGTGGAAAGCAAGAAAACCCCAAGCTTATCCAAAATGGAAACAAGTTTAACTGACTTTTATATTTGTAGATGCATTTATGCACCTGTCTTTTTTATGACATGTGGGTGTTAAATTCTTTTCAATGCTGAATTTGAATTATTATTATTATTAATTATGATTGAAGATGTCATTCCGGTTCGATAGTACACTGATCTTAGAACAGCATACAATACATGGCCAAAAGTATGTGAACACCTGCTTCTAATGAAATGTTTTGGTTATTTCAGCTACATCATTACTAGAAAAAAAGCATGGTGAAGCAATCTGTTTAAATTGTGGGTTTTCAAACTGTCTGATGCCAAGGACTCTAAAAATAAATATCTAATATTAATGAGGAATCTCCTTCCAAAAATATATTATATAAAAAGTCTATGAATGAAAAATGATTGCATGATGTAATAAAGGTACATCTTGCCTCCAGAATTAAATAATTGTCATTTATACTATCATTAAAAACTATATAAAAGGCAAATATTGAATTTGAAAACAAGTGTATATGGCTCAAAACCCAAGAAGTGCAGTACAATTCTTTTGTTTTGAAAACAATAATATTATCAGTTACAGTGTATCTTTTTCTTCCCGCTATGACAATATATATGAGCCGATATCATTTTTTTTCCACAAGAATATATGCAGACTTGCTTACACTGTAAAAATGAATATGACTGAAATCACTGAATATGTTAAATCTAAACCACTAAATTGAGGAAACAGATTACAATCAATATTATTAATTAAATTTAACAAATTAGAATTGAGTAACAACTAACCAAATGAATTACTTAACAGTTAACCATTTAAAATGAGAAGAATTTACACATTTTTTTAAAAAACAAAAATATCAGAAAAACAGACTAACGTCAAAGATTTTAATCTTATTAATTAATGAGAATTAAGAACCCTTTTTTTATTGCCAACACTGAAGACACCTAATGATAACAAGCAGAATCACTGAAGGAGAAAACCATTTTTTAAGTCACCATTATGGAGATCAGTGTGCGTTTTAGTTGGGCCAATTCTTAATTCAGAATTCTTAATTCTTGACTACTTAATTCATCTTTGACATCAGTCTGTTTTTTTTTTGTTTAAAAAATGTATAAATTCTACTCATGTTTAACATTTAAGTAATTCATGTGGTTATCTATTACTCAATTCTAATTTGTTAAATTTAATTAATAATATTGATTATAATCTGTTGCCTCAATTTTATTGATTAGATTTAACATATTCAGTCGTATTCATTTTTACAGTGCACTGTTGTTATTATTGTTTACAGTCATTAATATAAAACTCATGATTTCTTGTCTAAGCAGATTGAAAAAGTAATCGTTTCAAATTCAAACCACATCAAGTGCAACAACAACAGCAACTCCCAATTAAAAGTCCATGATTTTGAAATGTTCAACCAGGATATAATGATGTGGTGTTCAAGTGTTCAGGAATTACATACTTTTGGCCATAGCTTTTGAGCTGGATTTTACACAGAAAAAGATTTTGAGTTACATTTGTAGAGCATTGACGGCTGTTGTTATTAGAGCTGGTTATAATGGCTGTAAGTGAATGTACAGATTGTTGAGTGTATGGAAATATGTCTCAAGATGCCCTGTCTAAAACATACTTTTAGGGGGTATTCACCACATCAGCACTGATCCAATGAAGGCGGTGAACGAAGCAATGGATGACACTACCGATTGGATAACGTCAATCTTGACTTTTATGACTAATTTGGTAGCACCAGAAGAGGAGGAGGATGAAGGTATATAAACTTGTTGTGGCCTTTCTTTCACAATAGGAGCATGATTACACAGCAAAGTGTTTACAGTAATATCCACAACATCTCAGAAACCACAGACTAACCCACAGCGGTTTGATCTGACGAGCCATGAGTTCTAATAGGACTTATTAGAAATATGAGCTGGCTTTTATGGTCACGTTTTACCCCGTCTGCAACCTGGTTTAAACCTGGTTTCCCAAAGGGATTGAAGAATAGCATGGATCAAATTTGTGCAAATATTTAGTTTCAAGCAATCTATATTCTGACATAATATAACAAGGACTGCTAGAAAATTGGTGGTGTGTGTCATAATCAGAAATATTAAAGGAATGGATCACTATTTTACAGCTTTACTCACCAATGAAGAGTTTTGAGAAAGAGGACGAGGAATTTCTACCAGGAACTGTCTGCCACATGTGTGATTCTACAAAATAACAATAAAAACCAAGCAAAACAGTATCACATCTCTGTCATTAATCTCGCACATCATATCTTCTTGGATGATTCACAAAGACATATACATAATATAGTAACATTTATCCAAGGCAACTTGCAAATAAGATTGCAAGTATAAGTAATTGTTTGAAAGGGGACAATACAAGTAGTGCTACTGTACAGAATTTATTTTGAGTACTAGAGTACTTCAATATTAATTCTAGGAAAGCAAGTCTTAATGTCTTGCAATTCTTTTATTTCTCAAGTAACTTTAAGTTAAGAATTTGTCTATATATTTTTTACTGGCAAACAAGACAGCAATTAGGGCTGTGAAATGATTAATCGCCATTAATCGGATGGGCAACGATTAATCGCGATTAATCGTTAGCAAAATAAAAGTTTGTGTTTACATAATATATGTGTATGTAGTGTGTATAATTAATTTGTATATATAAATACACACACATGCATGTATATATTTAAGAAATATTTGCATGTATATACTTTATATATATTTATACATAATTAATATTATATATAAATATTTGACATGTTAATAACACATTTTTCTTAAATATATACATGCATGTGTGGGTATTTATATATACAAATTAATTATACACACACTACACACACATATATTATGTAAACACAAACTTTTATTTTGCTAACGATTAATCGCAATTAATCGTTGCCCATCCCTAGTGTTTACATATGTGTGTGTAGAGTGTATAATTATTTTGTATATATAAATACACACATATGCATGTATATATTTAAGAAATATGTGCATGTATATATTTTTTATATATTTATACAAAATTAATATTATACATAAATATAAATATTTGATATATTAATAACATATTTTTCTTAAATATATACATGCATATGTGTGCATTTATATATACACAATAATTATACACACTACACACACATATATGATGTAAACACAAACTTTTATTTTGGATGCGATTAATCACGATTAATCGCTTCACAGCCCTAAAAGCAATACTGATTAAGAAAATTATGTAGTTTAGTGCAAGAATACAGATGATGCACTATTTGTGATATTTGTCACTACTGGAGAGCAATGAATCTCTGGGAAAAAAAAGAGAAGCAAAACAACACAAGACACCTAAATCTCCCCTCTGTAATTTTGGAAGCTAATGAGTCATTGTGGTCTCATTGAGGGCAGCTCATATGGCCGTCTTTAACCACAGATGCACTTAGAAAGGTCAGAAGACATGTTTATAAAGTGCTCTATTTCGTCTCCTTTTATCCTGATTTTGTATTAAGTTTAGCGTTAATTCTCTTTAAATTCCATGACATTGAAAATGCATCTCATCTGTTACTAGACTATCCAACTCATAGCTAACAAGGATGGTAGGTTAGCAAACAAAGCTGCCATTAAAACTGACACTTTTATTAAAGGCAAATATAAGCCTATTTGATGTAATCTTTAAGCAAAATCTCCAAAGATAAAGGCCTAAGATTAAATAAGACCTATAAAGTAATGAATCTGATACCACTGTATCAATTAGGAAACACCAGAAGACTCATTTTACAAGAGTTTTAGGATCTATAATTCACATTACTACATTAGTGGTATTTAGCATTGAGCTGAGCATAAACGTTTGAAATCCAGCAGAAATAAATGTTTATAGAGCTGTCAGAAAACAAATGAAGTACACATGCACCGAAAACACTTTCAGATGCATCAATAAAGAGAGCTTAAAACAAAGAGAGGCACAAAAGTAACATTGCCAAGATTGTTTAACCAATAACATGCTTGGCTAAGAATCTTCATAAGTCACCTTGAGGTGCTCTGAATAAATGCATGTGGACTGACTGCCACATTGCTTCAATACCTCCAGTTATAAATGAATGATCTCAGATAAATACATAACATACCAACAGAATAAATCTCAGCAAAACAAAAACATTGCGTACACAGGGTATACAAACTGATCACAATACTAATATATACTATATATACACACACACACACACTCACATATGGGTCATTCTTGGGATTTAGTAATATTTAATAATAATAATTCCTTACATTTATATATCTCTTTTCTGGGCACTCAAAGCACTTAACATAGAAGGGGGAATCTTCTCAACCACCACCAATGTGCAGCATCCACCTGGCTGATGTGACGGCAGACAGAACTAGGGCTGCAACTAACGATTATTTTGATAATCGATTAATCGGTCGATTATTTTTCCGATTAATCGGATAAAAATCCTGTTAGATTTTTAGTTTATTATAACTAAATAATATTGTCAAATGTATTCTCATCACTTTTGACAATGCGTATACATCCAACGCACATGGCAACCTTTAGCGTCAATATGAGACGCAGATATATATGGGCCAGAAGGTGCCTCCTAGTGGTCTAACCCTAACCTTGGGATGAGAACGGGCTGGCGTGTCTCTTGAAGTGCATGTAAGACAGAGAGAGCCTCATGATTGGCCTGTTTCAACCAATCACCAGTAGACAATCCCTGTGACGTAAGCAGACCAACTAATCAATAATGACATTCATTGACAACGATTTTCATAATCGATTATAATCGATTTTATCGATTAGTTTGGTTTGTTGCAGCCCTAGACAGAACGCCAACCACACACCAGCTTACTGATGGAGAGGAGACAATAATATATTGTATACTGTATATGGGGATGATTAGGAGGCCATGATGGACAGAGGTGATTTTCCCACCTCAGGCATTAAAGACCTTTTATTATTTCCAATTCGTTTTGTTTTTTCCCCCAGATTTAAATGCCTTTTATTCTCAACCACGTAAGGGATGAAATGGAATTGGTTTAAAACTGATTTTACACAAAACTTGTTATAAAACAAACATCTACTGCTTGTGTCCCTCATAATGTCATTTTATAAAAAGTATAAAAAGTATGATACTACATACCATCTTCTGCCACTGTTAAAAAAAAGACATGAATTTTGTCATTTCTGGTAAATGAGGACACATATGGGTGGAGTCTAAATGGATGAGATTGGCATGACAGGATTAAGTTCAGACTAAGCGACATAACTTTATAGTCTTTATTTTTAAATATCTTATTTTGTATTTTTATTTTGTAAAATATTTTTACAAGAAACACAAACAAATAAATACTTGCAATACTGCCCAAAATTATATAGGATAGTCTATGCAAATTTTGTTAAACATTTTCTAAGTACAAATTCAGTGCCTCAGGGTCAGGGACATGACAAAAAGCTTATACGATAGAAGTAAATTATTTAAACAAATTATTTAAATGCAATAATTATTTAAATTCACTAACGTTAAATGGTCATAGGTGAACCACGACTGAAATATTACCAAATCATTTCCTAACCCAGAAATGACCGATACAGTAGTAGTATACATACATAGGCTACACACACAGAGGAAAAGAAAATTCCTTATTCCCCAGAATGCATTACCACTGTCCAGACAGACGAGTGTGTACTATTTTGAAACAGAAGATGAAAAATGTCTTTACCTGAGTCGTTCACAAGCAGCACGTTGAACTTCATAAAATCCTTAACAAACGAAAACATGTAACTGTTATGTATTTCGAGGTTTTCTTT
Source organism: Cyprinella venusta (assembly GCA_038021265.1). NCBI lineage: Eukaryota > Metazoa > Chordata > Actinopteri > Cypriniformes > Leuciscidae > Cyprinella > Cyprinella venusta. Next base: position 27,313,826 of record CM075876.1, read on the forward strand.
CAAAGGTCTGTAAGTAAATATTAAGTTAATACAACACTCTTTTGTCTCTCTGTGCAGTAACTTTAGTATTTCTTCAATGTTTGGCTATGTCACAACTGCTCCAAACGATTTAGTGCGTGAGTGAACTGAATGATACACTCCAGACGATTCATTGATAAGAACCGATTCAAATGGGTGAATCATTTGAGAATCTGACCTCGCGAGTTTTGATTCAAAACTGACAGAAAATATCGAACTTTCCCAACACACTTACATATTGTGAGGGAAAATATTACGCTGACGAAAAATTATTAATAAAATATAAGTAGAGTTTAGATTTAACCTACTGGGATTTAAGCCTAATTGTTGAATTTAGTTAGTTTCTATGAGATAGGTAATCGGCTATTTTGGCTTTTTAGTATGAATATGCTAGCATTACTGATCTATAGCAGCTAGTGTGCTCCAAAACAATGACAAAATTAGCATTTATGATGAAAATAAATAAACAAACAAATAAATAGGCCTACATGAGGGTAAGCATTGAAGTGTAGGCTATTTAAAGTAAGTGTGCAAACACAATTCTATTGGCTGTATACTGTAGCTTGGATGATGATGTAAAAGTGGAATAGGCTGTGCGGAACGGAAAAAAATCATTCATGAATAAGACCTAAAAATCCTACTTGGTGAATGCATTTTTATTATGAGTGAGATACACGGATTTCCAAACAAATCATTACTATTTTATCATACTGAATTAACCCATAAGGTTTTTGAGAAATGTCACAACAACCAGGGATTTTGTTTGTTTGTTTGTTTGTAGAAACTGTTGAAGAAAAAATTGTTTCCACAAGCAACTTAGTAGAAAATGACCCCATGGCTTGAATTGAAATGTTCACACCACAAAAGAATTTGAAATATTTTCAGTGTATTTCAAATTCTTATATTTCACTTTATATACAGTGAAATATACATGCACATTTTAAACTGTGGCATTTCAATTGTCAATCTTCAATGTTGTACAATCTCATTTACCAGATCTTTAGTAGCCTATACAGTAATGGGAATTTATGAACATTTCATAAACTTACTTTCGTAGTAATTTCTGGAAATTTCGATCATTAAAAATATTACTCAACTCTCTATACAAAACAACCAATATGCTCTGCTTTTCATTTGAGCACAGATGTATGTACAGATCACACTGGAGAAAAACAGGCTCGTCAGATCAATTCGCTCAGCAGACAAACAAGCTGATTAATTATATTCTAATTGCACACATGTAAATGCATCATCGGGCATAAAGGTGGCTTCACATGCCGAATAATTTAGATTTAAACCTGTTTGTCGCATGCAGATTAAATGTGTAAAAAGTGTGAAGTACAAAGATTGCAAGAGAACACATCATGTGCGTGCGTGCGTGCGTGCGTGTGTGTGTGTGAAGATCTTAGAGGCCAGGAAAAAGTGCTGTGGATCGCAGACAAGCCTTTTCCCTTCTCTGATCCACATTTATAATTTATTTAACCCTCATCAATGTTTCAAAAGATCTGTTTTGTAGGTTTTTCCTCTAACACTGTCTTCTGTATTCCTTCCTCCTCCGCCAATTTAGGTGATCGTCATTTTGTGAAGAAAAAAGGTTAGTATCATTCTCTGTGCTCCTTCACTTTCAACATGCACACAAGAGATGCAGAATACCAAAATTCTATTTAAATTGTTTGACATAAATACACGAATAGTGTTTAAAATCAACGTGAGATGAAGAATCTAGTCATATCTGTTAGGGTAGGCAACCAAGCCTTTTGCACATCTTAAACACAGCCACTACTTGAGCTTTTCCCCTCTGGCCTGACCTTGAGGTGCACATTTTCTTCATGGTTTTCTGAAGCATTTATTCTCCATTTAAAGTGCACTACGATAGCACTTTAAGGGTGTCAAGTGGTGTTTGGTATAAATAATGATATTCAGACAGTTGTTTTGAAAATTGATGCATTACTGCTGGACTAAATAAATAGCCTATGCAAATCTTCTTGCAAAACACTTCTCACATTAGGTTCGTGAGACTTTCAGCTGTTAATTGAGGAAGTATTAGGGGCAACACTTGAAGAGCAATCATTAGTTGCCTGAAAGGGTGAATCTAGGGTTTTTAAATTTGTTTTTTTACATAAAGCAATGAGTTTGGAGTACCATATTCAAATTAAAGCCTCACAAAATGTATTAGGCTACAAAATGGGTTCTTACAAAGCAGTGTACCTTGTCATTGATATTAGATAAATGAAAATGTTGTTCTGAACCCCTCTGGTTTTCAGTCTTCTGATTCACAAAGATGCTATTTTACAAAATGTTGATAACACTCTTTTCCATTGAATGCAAAGTGAATGGTGACTATTGGCAATAAGTTTAGAATTTAAATCCCTAAAAAGCTTGTAATGCATTAAACCTCACATTAACCAACTAACGTAATCACAGTTGTTCTTATATCCTTACGGTCTGTGCATCTCTCCTCTAGGAGAATTCCTGCCACCAAGAAAAAAAGGTCTGTGTCTTGAAGAGAGCTTGATGAGATTGCATTCATTAGAGAGTACATAACCCATCAGCATAACAGATAACAGTTTGCTTGAGTCTGTAATTAACACATTTATATTAAAGTAGCATTAGGAGGGCAAGCATTAGAGTATTTTATGGAGAATGGCCATTATGCTGTCATTGATTGCATTTGGAGCCATGCATTCATAATCATTTCCCTTTGTTTTCACACACCCTAATTATGCTCCCCATGCTAATCAGTGTTCCATAAAGCTGCATGTATTTGTCCATTAACATCTTCATGAAATTATCATTAAGCTGTCTCTAAATGCTAAAGCTATTGCAGAAAGCATCTAAACACCATTATCAGTTTCAGCTAATGCAAATGTTTGTGAATAAAAATAGCCCCACATATGTGTAATTCTGTAAGTCTGTATTTGATTATATGGGCTGTCATTTGTCATATTAACACTTATGGGAACTCTGCAAACCTCATAAATTGGTGTGCCCCTGTTTTGCTTTAAAGATACAGTCCATAATTGTTGACACAGGGACACCTAAGCGACCAGGAAATTAGATGTGTGCTCCTAAGACATATAAGCAGTGTCACTGGAGGAGATTTATAAACCATAATTATTGTTCTTATGACGATGCTATACGCCCCATAGTAGCGAGGTCATTTCAGCACAGTGAACTTTCCTTTTACAATGATTTTTATTGTACACTGTTCTAAGTACCTATGTATTAATGATGAATGCTAGTTTCATGGTAACAGGAAATTAGGGTGGGACACACTTTTAAAAACCAATAGAGTGATGTGTTTTTTAGGCCAATTAAGCACTTCCAAATAAGCACTTCCAATTCCAAAATGCCTGAAATCAGGTGTCTGGTTAACACAAGCTCAAGATATTTTCAGTGATGAGACTGTGTTATTTATTATCCTACTCCGCCCACTTCGAGCTGGATTCGAACTGGGGTTTCTGACGTGGGAGGAGGGTGCGATAACAAGGACGTTAAAGACCGCAGTCTCTAGCACGCCTCTTGAGGCCAGGGGAGTGAGGTTTACACGCACAGCTCTTACTTTCTTGCGTTCGTTACACATGATTTATCCATGTATATCTTTTTATATACTCATGTTCCCTGGTAATATCTGTAAATCGAAAAAATAAGCTCCTCCTCCTTTCAACATCTCTTCTTTAATGATGACATCACCAATGCAGAGCAGGACAGTAAAACGTCCCCTTTCGCAACCTAACACTCACAAAATCGCAGCAGTTTGCAAACAACAATGCAATAATCCTACCCTATCTCAGTCACGACCAATTCGTACGAGTGATTCAAAAGTGGCTAATTCGTACTAATTCATACGACCTCACTCGTACGAATTCGTACGAATTGCCTAAACCCACGTGACGGTTATGTTTAGGGGCGGGGTTAGGGGTAGGTCAATCGTATGAATCCATACGAATTGGCCAATTCGTAAAATATGTACGATTTCACAAAAATCGTACTAATTCGTACGAGTGAGGTCGGATTAGCCACCTCGTAAAATTCGTACGAATTCCCGTGAGATCGGGTTGAATAATCCAATCAAATACTGATCTACAAAATCAAGTCTCCTTATTTTTATTTAAAAAACCCTTATTTTTTATTGGAGAAAAAAAAACTTATTTTTTTCTTGTTCAAAAAGCCGTTTCCAACACATTCTCATCCCAAGACGTCATCTAACTGACGCTTTGGACCATACGTCAACATCCGACGCTTTAGGCCACCGTCAGTTAGATGACGCTATCCTAGGGCATCATCTAACTGACGCTTTACCTTTAGCATCAGTTAGATGACGCGGGTAGGTTTAGGTCTGGGGTAGGGTTAGATAGCGTCATCTAACTGACATTAAAGGCGACCCTAAAACGTCGGATGTTGACGTATGGTCAAAAGTGTCAGTTAGATGACATCTTGGGATGAGAACGGGCTCACTTGATCACCATTGGGAAGAAAAGACGGTCAAGATATCCATTTCATCCTGACTTTTAACGGACATTGACCAATGGTGCGGTCACATTAGAAACATTTCAAATGTCCATTGTTTATATTCAATAGTGTAGCGATATGTGAAGCACAGCTCACACAGAAGTCACTTTCAGACTAATCAGGTTTCTTGGTTTGTGACTAATTTGAAATCCTTACAAAATCACTGTAAAACCCAACAAGTTAGGCTCACTCATTTCATTTGAAGAAACCGATTGCCTCAATTCATTTAAGTTTATAAAAACAATAGTTATCAGTACTCTGAACTTATTTTATTTGAGTTCACTAAAACAATAATATTTCTTAAAACACAATTAAACTTTACACTGCATTTAATACTGTATATTGCTGAAACTTGACTTTATTGAGTAAAAACAGTGTGGGGAAATCTTTCGCCCTCACATGAAATTCAGTCGTGTGGATTCCAGTTGATACTTGTTTTTGGTACAAACATTTTTCAAACTACAATAAATGGAACCGAACCTTAAAAGCCACAAAAGTTCAGACAATTTGTCATTGACAATATATGGTATCATTAAGAGGCCACATCAAGCTATGAGCGATATGCAGAGCTCCTTTGTGCATCAACAGATGTACTTAAAAAAAGGAATCTATACGTTTGCATGTCTTCTAAGTATCCTACTATCTAATAGCATACTACTAAAGGGATGCTGTCACAGTAAAATACATAATATGCATCATCTATCTGATTATATGTTATCCACTAAATTGTGTATGTCCAACCCAAATTATTTTGAATCTGTATCATCCTATGGGGTTTGAACCCCACACCCTCTACAGCTTCACTGACATTTCTGACAACCTAATGATATAGTTGCAGAGATACGGGCCAAGGAGATCTTAGAAGAGGAAGGGGAGTACGAGGAGGAAGAGGAGGAAGACGACATGGCTGATGATGAAGAGGTGGAGGAGGAAGAAGAAGAAGAGGATAGTGAAGAAGAAGTAGAAGAAGAAGATGAGGAGATTGAGGAGGAAGAGGAAGCTGCTGAAGAAGAGGAAGATGAAGACGAGGAGGAAGCAGCAGAGGAGGCTGAAGAAAAGGAGAAAGAAGAAGCTGATGCTGAGGAGGAAGAGGTAGAGGAAGAGGAGGAAGCAGCAGCAGAGGAGGAGGAGGAGGGAAAGGATGAGGAGGCTGAAGAAAAGGACAAAGAGGAAGCTGAGGAGGAGGAGGAAGAGGAGAAAGCAGCAGCAGAGGAGCCTGACGAGGAAGAGGAAGTAAAAGAAGAGGAGGCTGAAGAAAAGGAGAAAGAGGAAGCTGATGCTGAGGAGGAAGATGAAGAGGAGGAAGCAGCAAAGGAGGCTGTGGAGGAAGAGGAGGAGGAAGGAAAAGAAGAGGAGGTGGAAGAAAAGGTGAAAGAGGAAGCTGATGCTGAGGAGGAAGATGAAGAGGAGGAAGCAGCAAAGGAGGCTGTGGAGGAAGAGGAGGAGGAGGCTGAAGAAAAGGAGAAAGAGGAAGCTGATGCTGAAGAGGAAGATGAAAAGGAGGAAGCAGCAGCAAAGGACGCTGAAGAGGAGGAGGGAAAAGAAGAGGAGGCTGAAGAAAAGGACGAAGAGGAAGCTGATGCTGAGGAGGAAGATGAAGATGAAGAGGAGGCTGCTGTTGCTGCTCCCGAAAAGGAAGATGCTTCTATCCCTGCCGAACCCGATGAGGAGAAAGACGAAGAACTTGTCACCTCTAAAGAAGCTGAGGCAGATGAAGATGATGATGAGGAGGACAGAACTGATGCAGATGAAAATGTTCCTACTACATCACTAGATGATCAGGATGATGAATCGAGCAAAGCCGAAGAGGAGGATGAAGATGGCACCATAGATGATCTAATATCTGATGCTGAAACCCTCCCACCTTTGCCCACAGACGAGCACGACGAAGCTGTTGAAGATGTAGCTGATGATTCCTCCTCTCAAGATATCAAAGAAGCAGATGTTCTTGAGGGTGAGGAGGCTGGCCACGAAGAACCAGAATTAGCCGAGCCAGCCCTTGAATTGGCTCCTATTACAGACGATGACCAAAAAGATGACCAAAGTGAGGAGAAAGATGATGACGTCCCCATTGTGCTTGGTATCATAGCAGATGCTGGTGTTACAGTCACTGATGTTGAAGCTCAGGAAATTGGTGAGGAACCTACACTTAAAGCTGATGGTGATGCAGAGATATTAACAGCCATAGAGGAGAGTGCTGCTAAAGCTGACGACGCAGTAGCTGATAGAGCTGACTCACAAGACGGCTTAAGCGCTACTGATATCCCATCTGATGACCATGATGATAAGATAGCTAAAGAACTAGCTGACAATCAAGGGGAGGGTGTAAAAGACAGTCTTAAAGATGAGACTGGTGTTGGGCTGAAAGACACTGACTCTGAGAAAGATTTAACAAGTGAAGGTGAGGGTGTTAGTGAGGAGCTTGAGCTAGATAAGGAGGAGGGAAAAGAGGAGGGAGATGAACAGATAAGTGGTGAGGATGATGATGGTATTATAGTAACAGCACCTGTAGTTAGTTCCGAACCAGGTGGAGATGAGACAACAGTGGCTGATGAAGATGATGGCTCTTCACCTGAGAAAGGTACCAAAAATGTTTTTTTGTTATTGAGTCCGAAAGGTCCGTTTGTTTTTCAAAAATGTGTTCTTGGCGAAATGACAGATAATCTTGCAGCCAGTGATTTTAGGGTTGGGAACTGAGATTTAAAAAAAATATGGAACCAACATAATGTTTTGTTCCTGCAGTTTTCACACATGCAGTTGGAACACCAAGCTAAAATAATTTTCACTGGCACTGCAGCATCATTACTGAATCTACATTGCAATCCAAACAGCGCGACCAATGTAGATTGATTCCCAAAAGAATCACTTCAAGCTGGTTCTTGTTAGTGAGTCAAAAAAACGTACAGCGCAACCAGTGTAGTGTGATTCCCGAACAAATGACTCTCTTCAATCGATTCACTTTAGTGAATTTATTTTTAGTACGTTTTGTCAGAAGTATTTTCTAAAAATAATGAATGAAATTTGTTTACATATTTTTGTTTTTTTAGTATTGTACTGATTTTAACATATTTAAGGCAAAATTATTAATAAAATTATTTTAAAAACTTTAAAATAAAGTTTGTGTAACACCTTTTCAAAAACTGTTTTAAATCATTTGGCAGTAACATTGCATATCCCAATATCGCATTCTTTACAAGTACTAAAATAATACTTGATGAAACAATTAAAGAACCATAATCATTCAACCAAAACATTCTCAAGAATTTTTTATGATTCCCATTGCTAGTTGTTATATCAGTCTGCAACACAGTAAAAGTGATCAGTTGACTTAACTTAATGGAGTGGTTCACTTTAAAAAAAACTTTTTAGCAGATAATTTACTCACCCCCATGTCATCCAAGATGTCCGCGTCTTTCTTCAGTCGAAAAGAAATTAAGATTTTTGATGAAAACATTCCAAGATTTTCTCTATATAATGGACTTCAATTGGAACCAAACGGTTCAAGGTCCAAATGAGAGTTTCAGTGCAGCTTCAAAGGGCTTTAAATGATACCAGACGATGAATAAGGGTCTTATCTAGCGAAACGATCGGGCATTTCAAAAATAAATAAAAAAGTTTAAGTTTTATAAGCACAAATGTTCGCCTTGCTCTGTTCTGTAATGAGCGTTTGTGACTCTCCTGTTCAAACTCGTTCATCAAAATGAACAAATCGTTTTTCAATCATGACTCGAAGGGTCCTATAAGACCCTTATTCATCATCTGGTGTCGTTTAAAGCCCTTTGAAGCTGCACTGAAACTCTCATTTGGACCTTGAACCGTTTGGTTCCCATTGAAGTCCATTATAAGTCCAAAAAATAATTGTCAAGTTCATATAACTTAATTTTTTTAATTACACATGAAGCTCATTCAGGTTTCCCCACTTTTTTAAAGTTAAATCAACTGATCACTTTTTACTAAATATTTGCTTTTTTTAACCAAAGGTTTGCTCAATTTTAACCAAAAACAATCATTTAGACGTCACTTTGCTGTCACACAAAAATAATTTAGTCTAAGTTTGCTACCATACATACACAAATACACTGGTAGGAAAGGACCCCATTTGAGTTCTAATTTAATTGAAGTTCTTGCTGGGTGGATCAAAGAACAGCAGCTGGTGCATTGCTGTTCAGCTGCCAGTGAAACGGTTAGAATCCATGAGAGACTGCTTTCATGTGAACTGTCACCAAGCGGTTGTCTCAAAAGAGGTCATTCAAGGGTATCAAAGTTCTAGAGGATCAAGGAAAAAAATAGGAAACTAAACTAAATGAAGGTCAAAATTGGTTACAGTGGCTTACATGAGTAAGTAGTTAGTGGTCATAGTCATTGATTTATAGTGCATAAAGCAATTAATAATTAAGCTATTTTCTAAGATAATTTATAGCGCTTATGCTTTTTACTAATGCTCGTTAAAATAGGGCTTGTTGACTTTAGCTGATTTGATAATCCACTCTGTGCAAATCTAAACCAACTGTTCCAGTTCGTAACTTGCTAGTGATGTTGCTAATACATTTTGAAGGATGAGCCTCAATACAATAATTGGAAAAAAAAATGTTCTATATGTAAATTTAATCTGATTATATCTCTTTGTAAAACACTAATGCAATCAACAAAGGGAAAATCTTAGTTGCAAAAATGCTTGGCGGAGTTCAAAAATAATAGGTCAAATGAAAATAAATTGTTACCCATTAAGGCCTCCGCTGATTTTATCATGCGTGTAACCCATCTATGTGATACAACAGCTTCTGACGCCAAAGAGGAAGTGGACATGGAAGAAACAGTTCAAGGTATAGTCTGTTTTCAGATTGCTTTATGTAAAAGTTGAAAGTAGAAATTTCTGTTTTATCACATTAATTGAATTTGAATGGTTACTAAAGGCTTTAAATACTGATAGATTCGAAATTAAATCACAAAGACTTCATCTGGCAAGTCATATAAATATGTGTTGTTTTCTTTCAAAGGCATAACAACCCTGGAAGAAGAGGAAGAAGATGAAAGTGCAGAGGAAAAAGCACTAGAACCAGAACCGATCCCTAAAGGTAACAAACATGGCAACAGTTTGCTTGCATGAAGCATAGAAAATGAACCAGAATTAAAATGGGAAAATTATGCCAGAACTAATAAGCTCCAAGGTTATTGACTGTGGAGGAGGTTATACAACATGCAGAGGTCTGATGGTGGTGGATGAGGGGAGAAGAGGGCATGAGTATGCGTGTGTGGTAAGAGATGTGAGGGTTGAGAAGACCCTTAGGACTCAAACTTTGATCTCCAAAGACTTTCTGATGGCTCATTTTCCCATCTACTACACAACAGTAGGATCAATGATGATGCTGGTGTGTGTCTACTAGTTTGGTAAAAAGACAATTTTTGCAACTGAACTTATAACTCATAACAAACAACCTATTTAGCAGATGCTTTTTTATCCAAAACACTTACAATTGAGGAATACAACAAGCAAAGAGGAAATCTTAAAGAGGCCATGAACTAAAAGAAGTGCTGGTAATACAAAGTTTATTTATTCAAAATAATTATTTGAATTATTATACATGTCAATATACCAACCTGATCTCACGACCAAGTCGTACGAATTCGACGAATGATTAAAAAGTGGCTAATTCGTAACAATTCATACGAAATCACTCGTACGAATTAGTACGATTTTGCTAATTCGTATGAATTCGTACGAATGACCTACCCCTAACCCCGCCCCTAAACCTAACAGTCACGTGGGTTTAGACAAATCGTACAAATTCGTACGAGTGAGGTCGTACGAATTAAACATTTTTTACTCATTCGTCGTATTCGTACGAATTGGGCGTGAGATAGTGTTGAATATACCCAAAACTACTCTTTGGCATAATATTTCAATTTACCTCAACAGTTTTTCTGCATATGTGGTGTCCCAACCCGATCTCACGAGAATTCGTACGAATTTTACGAGGTGGCTAATTCGTAACAATTCGTACGACCTCACTCGTACGAAATAGTACATTTTTGTTAACGTAATTCGTAATTCGTACGATTTAGAATGAATTCGTACGAATGACCTACCCCTGACCCCGCCCCTAAAAAAATAATTCGTACGAATGACCTACCCCTGACCCATCACGTGGGTTTGGACAAATCGTACGAATTCGTACGAGTGAGGTCGTATGGATTAGTACGAATTAGCCACTTTTTAATCACTCGTACGAATTGGTCGTGAGATAGCGTAGGGTGTCTTCCTGCGAAAAGGAAGAAAAAAAAGGTTAAGGTAGTGCCAGCCTCTAGAGTTATTTGGCTGAACACCACGAAATCATTAATAATGCACTAAAAGTATAAAAAGGTATAACCTTGGCCATGTTAAAACTAACATGAAATAAAAGCACAACGATCACAAGGGTCTCTGTAATATGGTTTTCTACTAGTGAGATGCATTCCTCCCTTTCCAATTATTCCTGCTATTTGATTTATTGATATAGTGTTGAACTACAATTTTTCTGAATTCCTCCGGAGGGCAAAATATCCTACTGGGTATCAGATTAAAATCTGGAGAGGAGATTGGGGATAAAGCAATGTGTGTATTGCAGGATGGAAATCTAATCCCGTGCTGAGACAGTGTATGACACAGCAGTATCACAGACTCAGAGCTGAGATGAGTTCAGAGCACTGCTAGTTCTTTTGCCTGAGAATAGGAGAATGAGGTGTACTTGGATGTACCTGCGGAGACAACACTGGAACACGGCGAGACTGAGCTTACAATGCACTATATATGAAGTACCGGTACTGATACTTGTACAGAGAGTTTCAAATACATTTGGTTAAGGAGAAAAGGTCATTGTTGTCAATTCAAGAACACCCAAGCAACCATGGTTATATCTTTAAAAATTAAATCTTTGATTGATAGCTAGGGCGTCACAAGGGAGTAACTAAGACCCTGTTTACACTTGGTATTAAGATGTGTTTTCACAGATTGGATCACAAATTGGTGACGCTAAATACAGGTGTAAATGGGGTCTAAAACGTATTGAGCATAGCCACATTGATTCGACCACATGAGCATCTACACTAAAGCAATCCGTTCAAATGTGTTTTCGACATAGATGTATATTAACGAAGTAGAACTACTTAAGTACTGTACTTAAGTACTAAAATGCTGTATCTGTACTCTACAGATGAGTATTGTTTTTTCTCATACTTCTACTTTTACTTCAGTAGATATTTTCGATTAATTACTTCGATATTTTTTTAAAGTTCTGCTAGTTACTCGTTACAATTATAAAAAAATTGTACGAATCATTCCTTGCAAGTTGGTTTTCATGCTGCCTAAATCACACGCCAGTTTTAAAGGGTAATGGTATTGATTGACACACATAGACAACTAATGCAGGGGTTGTCCTGCAATGACATTTTTTTTTTGGCGGCCGCCAAAGCAAATTTGTATCCTGCCAAAGCGCCATATTTGATTGTGCTAGTTCAAACTTTTGACTGCTTACTTTAATAATTATATGGCACAATACTTCTACTTTTAGTACTTAAGTAGTGAATTTTAAAATAAACTACTTGCAATACTTAAGTACAAAAAAACGTTGAAATCTTTAGTACTTCTACTTAAGTGTGGTACTTAAAGAGCACTTCAACTTCTACTCAAGTCACTTTTTTGATAGAGCACTTGTACTTTTACTCAAGTCCGGGTTTCTAGTACTTTATACATCTCTGGTTTTCGACTACCTCTGGAAGTGATCGAAAGTGGACAAGCTCAAAACGTTTTAGACCCCGTTTACACCTGTATTTAGCGTTGTCCACTTGTGATTGACCAAAACACATTTTAAAACCAGATATAAAGAGGGCCCCAGAGGTAGTCGAAAACACATTTGACTGAAGGTGAATTTGCTTTCGTTGTGTAAATAGCCTAGTAGGGCATGTGTTCGAATAGTCACAAAGGACTCTCCGCCTATACTGACCTAAAGCAGAAACATTATGGGAAGTGCGCTAGCCAGTTGAGTTTTAAACTTTGCCTGCTTAAGACCTCAGTTTGGTTTGAAGACGAAAAATCTACCAAGCTCAATGTTACATTTACATTTATTCATTTAGCTGACGCTTTTATCCAAAGCGACTTACAATTGCTATATATGTCAGAGGTTGCACACCTCTGGAGCAACTATGGGATAAGTGTCTTGCTCAAGGACACATTGGTGTCTCAAAGTGGATTCGAACCTGGGTCTCTCACACCAAAGGCATGTGTCTGATCCACTTGCGTCATCACCACCCCCCAATGTTGGGGACACCAATGTTGTCCATTCACCATTCCTGATTTCTAGCACGCACTCGCATGGTTCAGCATGGTCCTGCGGCTATCAGAGAAGAAACCAAAGCTCCAGCTCCCCGTATGTTTTTCCATTGTCCATTTTCCGTGTTCATACTCTAAAAAATGCTGGGTTGTTTTAACCAAATTTGGGGTAAAATATGGACAAACCCAAACTTTGGGTTAAAAATGTCATTTAAAATGTAAACCCAATTACTGGGTTTGTCAATATTTGATCCAAATTTGGGTTGAAATAACCCAGTTTTTTAGAGTGTATGTAAATTGCGCAAGCTTATCAAAAGTAGAGCTCGCTGAATCCTGCTCTTTACACACAACCCTGTCCACGTCCAAGTGTGGCATTGGATGTGGGCGGGCATTTTTTGACATCACAAAAGGTAGAATCTGCGAATGGCTTGGTCTGAGACAGTCCTTATGATTTATGGGGATTACAAAAAAAGGAGAGGATGGATTTTTACTATTATAGTAAAAATTTGTGTACACACACTGCCAACACACATGTTCAAACACCACGTGAGAGTGAATTTTGCAACTGGAATTTAGCTACAAAAATACGCTAATGAGAATTGCTTAGGTGTTGGCATAAAGTATTTTATTTGATTTTTAATTCACTATTATTCAGAAAATTGGAGGCAGCAATATGATAATAGTGTAATATGTTTATAGCACTTTGACCCCATCATAAAAAATACATATATTCAGAAATATTCTTTGTTATATTGACAAGGTTAACTCACTTGTTTTTGACTTTAGTTCTTTAAAATGTTGTGCTCCAAAGAAAATTACAGCAATAACATCATCCCATTCCATTTACTGCAGAGAGGAGGCCAGAAAAAAATGAGAATATCTGCCCTGCCTGCAGGCAAGCAGCAGATACTCTTGTCATTCCTCTATCAAGAACATCATTAGATATATTTCACACAACAAAATAAATCCCTGCTGAGAGAAAGAAGCCTGCTAGTAGGGGAGAGAGAGCAAAAATGTGGAACTTGAAGAGATCCATTTTGACCCCTGGGGTTGAGCAGTCTTCTCAGAAAGCACAAACAAAGTACAAAAAAGATCTGAACATCAAAGTTTGTGCGTGTGTGTCTGTGTGTGTGTGTGTGTGTGTGTGTGTGTAATCAAGTACAAGTCTGTGTCCTTTGTTTTTCTTTTACTTTCTGGGCTGTAAGACTCACCTTTTGTTCTGTTGGTTTTATTTCTTAAAACAGCTGAGGAAGTGAAGGAAAAAGAAGCAGAGAAACAAGTGGCAAAGACTGAAAAAGAAGGTCAGTACACAATTACAGTGTAAGTGCTGCTATTTTCTTTAAATTAGGAAATATATATATATATATATATATATATTCCAATGTTATTTTCAATAATAATTTTTCCACTTTTCCACTTTTCCATATTGATAAGAGCATTATATGAGAAAAAAAATGTAACAAAAAGAAATCAAGAGACATTTAGAATAGATGTGTGATTAATCGCGAGTTAACTATGACATTAATGCGATTAATCGCGATTAAATATTTTAATCGTTTGACAGCACTAATATATATATATACATACATACATATATACACATATATATATATATATTGGGGATATTAGGGCTGTCAAACGATTAATCGCGATTAATCGCATCCAAAATAAAAGTTTGTGTTCACATAAGGTGCACTGTGTATAATTATTATATATATATATATATATATAAATACACACACATGCTTGTATATATTTAAGAAATATTTTCATGTATATACTGTGTATAGATATATATATAATTTATATTATATATAAATATAAATATTTCATATGTAAATAATATTTTTTTCTTAAATATACAGTGCACCCACATATATTAAGTAAACGCAAACTTTTATGTTGTATGCGATTGATCGCGATTAATCGTTTGACAGCCCTAATATATATATATTATATATACTGTATATGCAGGGCCTAAAATGAACACTCGCCATGCACCGGGAACATTTTTAGGAATTCTAAAAATGCAATGTTGTGAGAACATGAACAAACAAACATTTTATTTTATTATACTTGTAAACTGAACTCCACCTCCAGCTTGTTTGCACAGAAAATAATGACAGTACATGAAACTAAACCAGTACAGATAGTGCCAAGTTACACTATATGAAGTTTCAATGCCAAATCAAAGTCATAGGGATAATATCCCTATATATTACAACTTCCAATGCCTCTGCTGATCTTAATCAATCTAGAGTAAATGCATTTTATTAACTAATAAACTTCTGCGCCAAAGGTCAGTGAGAAAACGAAGGAAGAAAGAATGCATGCTGTTTTAATAACACAGATCATGTACTCGGCCGCAGGGTCGACTGATATCAAAAATGGCATTTGCATTTTAGGTTAAAGGCATTTTGAATGACACCTCCCCGTAATTCCCCGCCAGCATGTAAGCAACACAATCAAAACCGGCTTTTCGAATTTCAATTATTATTCAAAGAGACTTCTTGGAATTCTTGCAGCTGCTAAAAACATTTCATCAAATCACATGCTTCTCAGCCATTTTGCCATTATTGTTAATCTCCGTTTGTTGGCGGGGTTGTCAACCTGTTTTTATTTTTAGCTGGCTTCCTTCTTGTTGTAATAATCCAATCTCTTTACTGATGGGGTGCCATTTAATCATAACACGTCACATTAATTCTGACAAATTTATGCAATCCAAACTTATAATGAAGGTGTCATATTTGTATCCTGTGATTTACTACCACCACTTTAAAAATTAATTTTAGTAATAACATTTTGATTTATGGACATACAATCTGGCATTGGTCTCAGATGGCATAAGCTATTATGGGTTTTAAAGATAATGACATCAATATATTAAGCTGTAGAAGACATTTATCTCTGTGTTTAGCTGCCAACGTGATCTTTATCATCCTGTGTTGATTTAAACAAGGCTAATCTAATACATTGCTCATTAGACTGTCTTTTTTTAACAATTTCTCAAAAAATCATTTACATCATAATCATTTTTGTATTTAATGGATTTTTGCAATTGATTTGGTTTCGGTATTGACAAGTCTGCCTGTGCAAGCAAAAATTTCATATGAACGAAAGACAGCTAAAATAGGCAGGCAAATTAAACAAACACTGTATTCTTGACACTCACTATTTTGCATTCGTTTGTATCCAGACAAACAAAAAGAGCCCTCTACATGTCCTTGTATGCATTCAGTAATACATGAAGAAGATCCTCAAAAAGCCCAAGACACTAAACCAAAGGAAGAAAAAGGTATTTGGTATTGACTTGCAAGGTCAATATCATGCATGTTGTTTTAAAATATAAAAAGAAAAAGCATGGGCATATTTTCTGCATAACCGAGCCATTTTATAGCAAATCACACTGGCCATGTCTAAACTAAGCATAGATCTAGTCAAAGACATACCAAAATCTTTTGTTCTAACACATTTTGTGAGCTCTATATGCAAAAACAACTGACCAAGAGGCATTTAGTATTTTGCACATGAAATAAATCGCATGCTTGAAATATAATCATTGATTGGTGAATGATGTGTACCTAAAGGCATATATGCATCAGTGGTATTGTGGCTGAAGAGGTGGGTGTACTGTGAATTAATCAAGATAACATGCATGCATACACAGAGAAAGGATTGCAAATTATGCGTGTGAGCACACATGAACCATATGGGTAATTTCTGTATCAGCAGATCCAGTAAATCATATTTGGATTAGTTCACTTTAGATATATTTGCTTTTAATAATAACCCTTACTCCTTACTGTAAACTCATCATACTGAAAAATATTTATATTACATTTATTTTACAATAAAATATGGATGGTACACAGCTAGCAGTTTTTTACCGTAAATTTAAGTTCAATGACGTAAAACATAAAAATTGCTACTGTATTTTTTTTACAGTAAGTTATGGTAAATGCAACGGTAAGGTTTTTTTTTTTACAGTGTACTTTCAAAATTCGTACATTTAACAGTTTTTCACAGTATATAATAAGGGTATGTACTGTTAAGCAGTTAACATGTATTTTCCGTTGCTTTTTTTACAGTATTTTACCGTTGAAATTACGAACATTTTTTACAGTGGAGCCTATATAAAAAGCAGGCTATGTTTCAAAATTGCATTTTGTCTATCCCCTTAACCATGTCTGAATTTTCAGTACCAAACTTTGGGCTTTAATGAGCTTTATTAAGTCATTTTTATTGTATGTCTCTCTCTGTATGTTGAACACATTTCTCTTAAATGATGTTATGTAGTAAGCACAGGATGAATTAAAGCTCTGCAGTGATTTACAGTCCTTTTTAATCGTTTTTCCTCCAGCTGAACCTAAAGTCCAGAAAAGAGGTACTTTTATTCCAGAAAATACTTTAAATCCAACTGCTTGTTATGCATTTACTAACTGACTGCTACAAGAAGCTAATAGATACTTTTAATATATGTCTTCAAGCATTTAGAATAATAACTGGCCTTGATAGGTATATTGATAGTCCTTAGTATATTGAATAAAATACGTTTAGCTTTTCAGGTAGCAATTTAGACATTATTAAGTTTGTAAGTATGAGGCCACAGACTTTTATACAACAGTTCTATGAACATAAATTAATATAAGGTACTGTACGTGTATTGTCGATACAATATGAACTGCTAGACTGTCTATTTTTGCTCATCTTGGCTTAGTTCGACTTTCAACGCATAGTAAATTAATGAAAAAAAAATAACCCATGATCTCCTCTATGACCTGAATATAGCAATCTGCTTTAGAGGACATCACTGAGGACCTTATATCAGTAAAATAGCTGTATTTTTTTCTCACTTCCAATAACTTTGACAAACACAATAGTGCCCCCTGGTGCATTTCTGTTAATCTAGATGTTATTTTATTTATTTATTTTTTATAAAAACCCCAACATTTAGGATTCTTGACAGAGTATTTCAGCTCTAGTGTGATACTGATTTATTGCAATATTAATCATGGCTACTGATCAATCCGGCAAATGCTTTTTTACAAGAACACTCTTAGTGTGATTGATTTAGACGTCAAGTGACCTGTTGCTGCACACAGTTTTAAACTCTCTCTCTCTCTTTCTAAACAAAGCCGTCTGGTTTGATTCATTTCTGACTGTTTTTCATGTCACAGCTAAAAGAGTCAGCCTTGAACGCAGGAGTAGACCTATGTGATGCATTGTTTTGTTTGATTAAAGCGGGTTAAGCTCAAGCAGGCAACTGTCGATTTTTACAGTAAAGTGCTTGCTTTTAGCACCACAACTCAACAAGCATATGCAAAACTGTTAACTTGGGTAAAAGAGACTAATCAATAAGCCAATAAACTATTAAAAAGCACAGCCAACAGCATTATGGGACATTTTCAAAATCCCAATTTTTCACGTCAGAAAATGTATTTATTCATAAATTCAATGCTTTTAAAGTTTGAAAACATATTTTTAGCTTAGCAAATTTGTAGGAACAATTTGGAGATACTGATATATGTTTGGAGAGATACTGATATATGTTTGGATCAGGAAGTACATTTTTTGTTGTTTAATGATTTTTTTTTCCGCCCTTACCAGAAGTCGAGACCAAGAGAAAGGAGCCCCTGCTTAAACAGAGAAAAGGTATATATATATATATATATATATATATATATATATATATATATATTCAGTCTTATATTTAATATAGATGTGGATATAGACGTGTAGTTTGTTTGTGTAAGAGTATTGCACTAAAGGCTTTTTTCTTTCACCTCCTCACTAACATTTGCTCACCAGAAAGAGAGGCTCCAAGAACAAGACTAGAGAAAGCAAAGAAAGGTAGCACAATGTGTTCCTGCTTTTTTTCTCACCATGCACTGAAAGAATTCAAAGTTTCAAATATTTTGTTATAATAGACATGAATATTTAAGACTTAACATAATATTTGCTCTCTGGTCCACAGCTCCAAAAGCAAAGGCAGTGGCTGACAGCAAACTCAAAAAGAGAAGTAAGCTCACATGATCTGATCACACACAATACTTATTTAAAGCTAGTCACCTTTATGTTACACCAAACCTGTGTGACTTTCTTTCTTCCGTAGAACACAAAATATTTAGCTGAATGTTCACAGGCTCTTTTCCATAGATAAGAACGTAGGCCAGTAAACCTCACTGCCCTGGCGTCTACAACGCATCGTTGAAGAAATCAACTCGCTAGTCACGACTGTTTCCCAAAATTGTCGCAAATTCATAAACAGTAACAAAGAAAACTAACAGTATTTATATCGTTTTTACCTCTTGTTACCACAGCCACACCCAAGTGATCTGAATGTGTGGGCACTTTGTGGCTGTGGTTAAGAGGTAAAAACTATATAAATACTGTTGGTTTTCTCACACAAACCGCTCTTTTCGTGTCTTAGGCCATCAATGTGTACTTACATTTACGGGTCATTAAATCATGAGGTGGTGACCATAGACATCCATTATATGACTGACAGACAAGAACGGTTTGACCTAAAAATATCAAAATTGAAACTACTGTGGAAACAAAGACACCAACATCTTGGATGCCCTCGAGGTAAGCTAAAACATACCAAAAAATTATTTCAAAGTGAACTATCCCTTTAAGTAACAACTTACGAATGGCTTGTGCAAACCTACCAGGTCACCATTATTTTTTGTTGCATGGAAACGAGCAGCATGAACATCCTAAACATCTCCTTTTGTGCTCCACAGAAGAAAGAAAATCCTCCAAGTTTTGATCAACCATGAGAATTTTTGGTTGATCTCTTTTAAGTTGATGGCAAATGTTAAATTCCGTTTGATCTAAAGATATGACAGAAGTGCTTTCCCTTCTCCTAATAACAGGATCTCGAGCATCAGAGGACGTGGAAGTGTCAGCCGCTCCAGCTCCGATACAGGAGCGTGAGTGCATCTCATAGCCTTGTGATTTTTTAATATTACAATGTGTTACAATCACGTAATGCAAAAAGACAGCAGCAATAACAAGCAATATACAGTCGGTCAATTGTAACTCTGAATCTTTCTTTTCACAACCCCTTTAAAACAGTTCCTATGTGCCGACCAACACCTGTGTACTGCCCTGCGCCCCCTGGTTGGTATGGTGAGTATTGCAGTCACCTATGATTACTGTAACTTAATGTACTTTAATGTAAAACACCTCCTTTAATACCCCGAAAATCACATTATCCTTTATCTTACAGTGCATCATATAGTTACAAGTAGCCCATTACCACCATCGGCTTTTCCAGGTACTCAAAACTATATTCATTTATTAATTTCAAATGCATTCATCAAGATAGTTGACGTCTGTTTTTGCTAACTTAATTATGTGACTGTCAAAGCTTTTAAAAAGAAGAAATATCTGTCAGTTTCAATATGTTTAATAGTTCAGTATGCTTAATACGTCACTGCTTTACAAGCTTTTTCAACATTACATTTTTTCACTGTATTTTTCAGAATCAGAAGTTCCTATTTTAACAACTCATCAAGCTCCTACTGTATTGAAAGGTGTTGATCTCGTAATATTTCTGCATTTTAATTCTATATTTGCCATTTGTCAATTTTGTGTTTCAAAAATGTTTCCTTTGCATTAGAACCGGAAGCTACTAAGGCAAAACCAAAAAAAGACACTCAAAAGAAAGGTATAATTTGTATTGATTTAGTGCCTGTGGTAAAGATATAGTATTTGTTTCCAGTTACATTGACATGTAAAAAGACCTGAAGCAAGTAATAACCTCTGACCTCCAATTTCAGAACCAGCTGCACCAAAAGAAAAAGCCAAAGCAGCTCCTGCGAAGAAGGGTGAGCACTATAGTTTAAAATGAATGACAGTATCTCTATCTATCCATCCAGCTGAATCTGTGCATTTATATTTGTTTTTGTACTATGTGTTCAAGAGGCCACAGTTACTAAAGACAACGTAAAACCTTCAGAAGCAAAGAAAAGTAAGGACAATAGAAAAATGAGTGCTAAATTTCCATTTTAGGTCTATTTTCATACTAAATAAATCAATTTCTATGACTTAGGGCCAACAGTTGTGAAGGAGAAGCCTAAAAGGACAGGTAATTATGGCTCAGGAACCGACTTACAGTAGCAGTAGTTTTATATTAATGAGCAATAACTTATAATTTCCTCTTTTCCAGCGCAAGTGATCACAAAAGAAAAGGCAAAACCTACCTCTACTAAGAAAGGTACATTTTATTATACTTGAACTTATTGTATAAAAAGTAAAATTACATTTATATTCTCATATGTAAATGCAGTTCATAAAAAAGATCCTGCATTTACCTGTGCAATACCGATGCTTTATTAAATGGAGTATAAACAGAGTTGTCAGGCTATCTAGAAAACAATTACCACCAATCTGGTGGTTATGTTAGACATACAGGAAACATGAATCTTAAATGTCTATTCTACATCCTGTTCTTAGAGCCAGCAGTAACAAAGGTGGCAAAAGTAACAACCAAATACAAAGGTAACCTCACAGCTGATTATACATACAGTACAGACATATATTCATATTAATAGCTTAAACGGGACATTTTTCATACTCGTAAGCTTTCATAATGTTATGAAATAGGGAAGAAGTCTTAATCCTTGTGCTTTTATCTTGTATTAGCTCCTTTAATACTCACAGAAAGAGGTTTAACGGTGTCATAAACTTTGTGTTTATAAATATTTCAGACTGGATGATATTTGTCTCTCTTCTTTAGGCAGGTGTCTGTTAGCTGCCCCATGGCAGTGCCATAAAATGTTCTGCTCAGCTTTTTTTTTTTTTAAAGTGTTAGACATGAAGACATGAGTTTTGCTGAGAGTGAATAGTTGAATTCTGCATTGCTCCTCTACTTTTGGATATCAAATGCTCTCCAACTACTAGATTTGGGCACATGGAAAGAGATTTGTTGTGGCATTTTCACTTTTATGACACCACAAAATCCCTGCAGTCCAACATTGTGTCTAAACACAGCAAAAAAAAATCTGACTCTAGTATTTTTGTTTTGTTTTGTTTTCCAGTACAGATATCTTAAAATGAGAAAAATACCAATTGGGTATGAAAATGAAATATTGTTTTGCCTATGAATTAAGTATTTTTCTGTCCCCATTTGCATTTATTTCTCTCTCTCTCTCTCTCTTTACTTAAATGTATCTTGATGTAAGTATATTTAGATATTTGCACTGGAAAATAAAACAAAAGAAAATCAGTTTTTGCAGTGTAGGATGTGAAGTATGGATATTGATTCATAATACATCCTATAAATCTATACTTCTCTGTGTCTCTACATGGGAAGAAGAGAAAGCTGTGAAGCAACTGAAGCCCACGGCAGAGGGTAAGTTATATTATTGTAAAGTATTAGGTGATGCTTGCTTAACTTCTTTAAAAAAAGTTTTACTTTAGCTCATACAGTATTTAACCCATATCCATATTGCATATTCAACTATTAAACTCATCCAACATTGTTAGAGCAGCTTACATAATTGACTTGTTGCATGCATGTCTTAAAATGTCTTAAACCTTGTGGTAGAATAAGCAATTACCTTGTGCTTAAACTCTAAAACACCTAACAATGCCCTGACAACCAGCAAGACACTGGCATTTTATTCAGAAAATGTAAACATTTAATTAATAATATTTTGTTGGGATATCTGTTTTTCTGTGTTATGAACTGAATTGATTATAATCAAATTAGTAAACTAAGCATTGCTGTCTTGCTCTGAATGTGTTGAAGACAGCAGTGCATCTACATTAGTGAATGATTTTGTACATCCTGAGAGATAGGTCACAACATTTTAGATTGCTAATGGACTCTTTAGAATTATTACGTGCAAACAAAGCTTATTGACTTCTTGACAGGAAACCAGTGTACAATATTTATGTGCTTTTAACTTCTACATTGATGTCGTACAAGGACTAACACATCAAATACTGCAAGGGCTGGCAAATCAAGTTTACTGTAATCGACAAGAGGAAAAGTAAAGTGGAAAGGAGACTAAAAGGAAAAGTGATAACACACTTTAAAATCGCTTTTATTGCAACAACAAAACAAAATCAACTCCCTTAAATGAACGGTTTAAGTATAAATGGGGCCAAAATGACGACCTTCAATGATTAGTGCATGTATACACACATTTACATTGTTGTATTGTATATTGTATAGCAGCAATGTAATTTGTTAGATTATGTTTGTTCATTAGTTAAGAAGAAGGCCACATCAACTCCAAAAGCCATTAAAGAAGGTGTTGGGGGTAAGTTTTAATGACTATTTTTAACGTTGCATTATAAAAAAAAAAAGCCCAAAAGACGTCACTGTATTTTTGAATATCCCTTCAGAAAAGAGACAAATAAATATTTTCATGGATAATAAACCTAAAACTGGATCCATAGAAAGTTTATGTAGAGTTCTATGCTTGTCTGCTATCGGGATGAAAAAGGCATGCATGACCAAATATTGAGGAATTTGTTTTCCAGGAATCATTTCCCAATGGATGTGTGGTGTTGAAAACACCAGTACATGTTTTATTTGCTTTTGTAAAAGCACAGAGAACTTACTGCAAAGATGATTGTAAGATGGATCAAGAAAACAAAAAAACAGAGACTCCAGTTGGCATAAGAAAAATTGGATCTGTCGCGTAATATAACTTCAGATGAAGTCATGACAGAATTTCTCTATTTTGATGACAGGAAGTTTACCTTTCACATGCTGTTCCATGATTATAATCACTTGAGCATGTTTTCCTGACACATTAAGAATAGAAATAACTGATTTTAAACTTGATTAAAAGACTTATCCACACTTAAAGTGCAATTATGAAGGTGTTACATTGTAAATGTGTAAATGAAAAAAAAATGATATAGAAAGTAAATAGATAATGTGATGAGCATTATTCTCCTTCACCTCCAGAAAAACCTGTTTCAGGAAAACCTGTTTCAGCCGAGAAGAAACCATCTGAAGAAACCCAAGGTATGAAGTAATGACAAGTCAACCAAAAATAAAAGTTCTGTGATTATTTATTCACCCTCATGTCACGTCATCTGAGTTTAACTCAAGAATTGGAAACTGGCTTTGTGAAGTGGATCTGCCATGTAATTTGTAAGATCTGACTTAAAAGAATGATTTCTATGGCAGTTATCTCATAAATTTGTGATTTTTAGAGATTGTAATATATTCTATTATGTTATTCCTTAATTCCACAAATGAGAGTTCATTTTACACAAACTATCCCTTTAAAAATAAAAGCAGTGAAATAAAGTAATTACATAATCCATTTATGAGAAAGCTCAGTAGAAATGTGGATTATAAATTAATTTAATTCAGTACAGAGTAGAGCTAAAAATATTTTATCCAATATTTTTGTTGTTTATTTGTATCCTTTAACCCTTGAATACATGAATGTTTCGCCAAACGTTCTTACGTATTTGGGTCTTTAGCGACCCGGATCTATATCTAACAATGGATGGATCTCTACCTGACGCGATAATACACTCTCCTCATATGAGTAACATATTTTTCAGTTTGAGCTGTAGTTTTATACCATCATCATTGTCCTCGTCAGAACTCATTTTTCTGTACATTCAGTATCAGCTTTTTTTTTTTTAACAGAGCCCATGTGTTGCCATCATTTTCAGGTCAATCTTTGCTAACCATAATTCTGTCCTCAAATTTCTCTCTTTAGATAAACCAGCTGAGGCACCAGCAAGTAAGTTTCGATGTTTTCGGACGTCCATGAAATGTGGAAAAGTATTGCGTGAAGCTTGAGATTAAATTTAGCCTGTGCTTCGTATAGCGCTAATCATTTCCGGATGTCAAAAGCAATAATCAAATGCATGCATTTGTGTAAGCAGTTTGAAACATCTGCAGACTACATTTAGAAATGCATTGTTCAGCATCCATAGTGATCATGCGTACCTGCATATTGTAGAACTTGGGAGAACTTCAAAAACTTCCAGGCGACATTGAGGTACAATTCCTTATTCACTGGATATATTAACATCACAGTTTCATGTAGCCTACACATTGATACTATTCTAGGTTATCCCACTTAATGCAAAGGGATTAAACTATTTTTGAACAGCATTAGTGAAATTACAAATTAAATTCAGCTATTAATACACTAATGCTGCTGGCTGGTTGGCCCTGTGTGAACTCCTAATGTCACTCTTTCACTGTAACTCCTGCCTAACACAAATTGCTTGACTTGCTTGTTAGAGACTCAAGGTCAGATTTAATAACTATTGTGCCACATTATTTCAGTGAAAACCCTGGGTCTTATTCACAAACCACTTGCCGTCCAATTTAACAAGTCAATACACCGGAGGAAAAAATATTTAATCAGTATATTTGTCTTATTTTCTGTAAAAATACAAGGATTAGTTCACTTAAAAAAAAAAGAAAATTCTGTCATTATCTCCTCACCTTCAAGTTATTTCAAACCGGTTTGAATTTCGTTCTTCTGCTAAACACAAAGGAAGATATTTTGAAGAATGTTGGTAACCAAAAAGTTGATATATTTGCAATGACATCCCTGATAGTGAAAAAATTACTATGGAAGTCAATGGGGTCCATCAAAATTTTTCAAAATATATTTCTTTGTGTTCAGCAGAAGAAAGAAATTCATTCAGGTTTGAAACTACTTGAGGGTTTTTTCATCTATTTACAGATTCTTTTTTTAATGCAGCATGAAGTGGCAAATAAAGTCAAGTTACCTTTATACAAAGCTTAATGTTTCAAAACAGTGATAAATAGAGAAATAAAAATCAGAGATGCAAACGGAATTCAATTCAGCTGTAAAGACAATAGAGACAATAATAGACAATAGAGTTGTTTTTCAGCTGAAGTCAATTTAGTGTTGATTTAGTTTGCTTTTGAAACTGCAGCCCTGCTATCAGTTCAGTTAAAGTTGTTCTCATCCAATCAAATCAATATTACTGAATTTTAATCCCCACGGTTTGTGAATACCCACAAATGCAACATTTGTTTTATTTCAGTGGCACTACTCTTCAGATGGACATTTCTTACTGCTATAGTTCACCAAGGAATTCTCTTTAATGTAAAAATGTGTTTCTCCTTGGCAAATCTCAGGATTTTTGAGGATATGTAATCCCACCAAGGTCTCAAGTGACTTTTTTGTATTCGCAAGCCTGGTTTTCATCCATTTGAAGTAACTTTTGAAGGTCGCCGTTACTTTCAAATTCAAGTCTTCAACTTTGCCTCAGTGGGTGTTCACAGATATCGCGGTCTACTGCTTGTACAAATTATTCCTCTGAGAACTGAGCTTTGTCAAGTCACCTTATAACAACCCTGAAAACTAAATGCCACATTAACAGATATTCTATCTTTAACTGAAAGTATTTGCCATGTCATTCAAAGATTTGCTACAGCAGCATTTCATGGTTTGTTGAAATGAGTACATTTTTCTTAAATTTCTCTCTCTAACAACTAATTAGAAGAGCTGAAAGTGGAGGAAAATGTCACGGAGGGCAAAAAGCCAGGTAAATTAATCTAATTCCACACCATACATTGCATTATCATAGTTTTTCCAGCACAATCTTCCAGTGTAACAGAGTTTTGGAAACAGTACAATAATATGTTACATTGCAATATGGAATTTTACATTGCATGTAACGGGTAAATCTATGTAAATTTACTCACCCCCATGTCATCCAAGACATCCATGTCATTCTTTATTCAGTCAAAAAGAAATTAAGGTTTTTGATGAAAACATTCCAGGATTTTTCTCCATATAATGGACTTCAATGGGAACCAAACGGTTCAAGGTCCAAAAGATAGTTTCAGTGCAAACTGCAAACTGTTCAAAGGGCTTTAAACGACACCAGATGATGAATAAGGGTCTTATCAAGTGAAACGATCGTTCATTTAAAAAATAAATAACAAAGTTTAAGTTTTATACGCTCAAATGCTCGCCTTGCTCTGTTCTGTGATGCGCGTTCGTGACACTCCTGTTCGGTTGTGCTGAACTCGTTTATCAAAATGAACGAATCTTTTTTTGCGAAGATTCCTGGAAAAATCCTGGAACGTTTTCATCAAAAACCTTAATTTCTTTTCGACTGAAGAAAAAATGACATGGATATCTTGGATGACATGGGGGTGAGTAAATTCTCAGTAAAAGTTTTTTTAAAAGTGAACTACTCCTTTAATTGTAATTTGTATGTGTATACGTATATATATATATATATATATATAAAGAGTTCAGATGCAAAAACCTCTAAATGCCATTTGAAATTTTCTTCTAAAATGCCCATTTTTATCAAGCGTGTATATTTAAGTTCAGTAATTTCACTTAAATGACAATTAATAGGTAATCTTCATTGCCATTTAAGTGAAATTACTGAACTTAAATATACAAGTTTGATAAAAATGGTCATTTTAGAAGAAAATTTCAAATGGCACTTAGAGGCTTTTGCATCTGAACTCTTCATATATATATACACTGTATATACATATATATATATATATATATATACACACACACACACACACAGTATATACTGTTTAGCGTTTTATGCATTTCGTTTTTTTTTTTTGTTGTTGTTGTTTGTTTGGTTTTTTTTTTTTTTGCCCCTGACATCAGAACTGAGAATCACTTGTTCTTTGTGTTACAGGCAAGATACCATACTTCCAGTGTGTTTTAATGAGCACAAAATCCAGCCAATATCCACTGCGGCCCATGTCCCCTGCTATGAGTCCAGCTATTAACCCCAACATGATGAGAGCCATGATGGAGCAGAGGGCCGCTTTACTGCAGCAGAAAGCCCGTGGAGCTGGACAGTAACAGTCTGGCTCTAGCAGGTGTAAACTGCTTATGAACCGCTGTAAAAACACGCTGCTGCTGAGCTCTCAAGAGCTATTCACCTAAACCATCACAGAGACTAAATAACAAATGGAGGTCACTGGTTGTTCAATGAACACTCCATTCCTCCATAAGTGGCTTTTGAATCTCATCACAATTTCACAATTTTGACAAAAATCACATGCAATTATGAATATGCAATTACTTCAAAAAATATAAATAAATTATAATGTACGTTTTGAAGTATATTTAATGTATAAGCGCCTGTCAAAGAAATGTTAATTTTTTTTTATTTGAGTTCTTAAAACATCTGTTTACATTTGTTGCAGGGGAAATTCTGCTAGTTTTTTTTTTTTTTTTTTTTTGGTCACATTGTACAGAAGACTACTCAGCAGCTAAACACATTTAGAAGTGGTTAAATAATTTAAGTGTTTCTCTAAATATTCAGATATTTATTTTTTTATATAATCTCATTACGGAAAGGAATACTGCAGCACACATTCACTTAGGGCCTTATCTTTAGGCTCAGGCCATTTCCTTTGGCTCACTGGTAATAAGATTATGCGTAGTATGTCTGGGTTCTACCAGGGTCTGGGATCTTTCTGCATTTGTATGCAAGGCCATTAGAAAAAAGAGGGACGCCATTTGGACCGAATCCGATTTCTATCTTAACCAATGAAATGAGCTTACATCCTTATAGAATTAAAAGAGACATTAAGAAATTAAGGCACACAAAAGCCTCTAAATAATGAAAGGCTTTCATTTTACTTGACTGAGACTTTTTTTTAGTATCTCTTTAGTTAATTGAAACCCCCTATAGGGATTATTAGATTTATGGTAGTGAATTTAATAGTGTATGAATATGTATAATATCATTTTTCATGTACAGCTAAAACCCAAACCATTTGTGCTACACTTCTGTACATAAAGTATACCGAAAATTCAGTGTTTTACATTATTTGTCCAACCTGCAATCGTTTTTCTTGTGTTTTTCAAACCGAATGGCCCTTTTGTTGATACACAATGTAGAAAATCAATTTTATTTTAAGCTTGGCCTAAAATATCATGCCATTTTAATGCATTTACATTCTTTGTTTTGTTGCTACATGGATGAGCCATTAAGTAACTATTATTAATAATATAATACAAGTAATAATTATTGGTAAAACTTTGCAATAAGGTTTCATTAGTTAACATGAATTAACAATGAACAATACTTCTACACCATTTAACAATTACTACTCCATTTTTAAGATCAAAAGTCACATCTGTTTACATTATTTAATTCACTGTGAACTACAATTAACATGTATATGTTTTATTAACTAACATTAACAAAGGTTAAATGCTTTAAGAATATATTGCTTATTGTTTGCTCGTGTTGGCTAATACATCGTTAACACATAAGACCTTATTGTAAAGTGTTACTGAATTATTTTTTATCATTATTGAATGTTATTTAACATTTTTTAATGTGTTGGGTTGGACAATTAAATATTTAGCTTAGTTTTGCTGACTTTCTAACTTAGTGTTTTTTTGTTGTTTTCCAGTACAAATATCTAAACTTTCTTAAATCAAGATGTATTAATAAGCAAAATGACTTAATATCAAGTCTTGTTTTCAAAAAAAAAAATCTAAATAAAGTGAATTCATGCTTAAATTAAGAAACAAAAAAAATCTGCCAATGGGGTCAGAAAAATAATCTTGTTTTTACTTTTTATTTTTCTGACCCCATTAGCAGATATTTTCTTCTTTTTTTAAACAAACTCACTTCATTATGATCAACTGTTCAGAAAACAAAATATCTTGAGCGCTTTTTACTCAAATAAATATATCTTGAGTTAAGAATGTTTTGATTTTTGTGCTGAAATACAAGACAAAAATACAGAGTACAGATTTTTAGTACACAGTATACATGCCTGTTGAAGACACCTTCCCTAGGTAGTCATCAAACAGTGTGTGGATTAACTGAAAAGTACAATAGTATGTTATTTAACTTTACTTTGACCAACAGTGATTTTCAAGATGTTGCTCTGAAGTCACTGTCCATTCTTAGAGGCATCTTTCTTGTTCTTGTAACTTTTCCTTCCGAGCGGGATTCAAACCAACGTTTCCAGTAAGGGAGGCGCGTGCGCTAACAAGGCGACTAAAGACCGCAGCCTCTAGAGCGCCTCTTGAGGCCAGGGGAGTGAGGTTTACTCGCGCAGCTTTACTAGTCTGCCTCGTCACACAAACCTCCCTAAACCTCACTTCCCTCTGGGTCACGGCACCAACGAAACCCCTACGGTTCTACTCGCACCGCTCCAAGCTGGATTTGAACTGGGATCTCTGGCATGGGAGGTGGGCGCACTAACAAAGACACTAAAGACCATAGACTTTGGAGGCGAGAGGAGTGAGGTTTACAACCCCATCTCTTACTAGCCTGCCTCCTTTACACTCACCTCCCTAAACCTCACTTCCATCTGGGTCACGGCAACAACGTTACCCCTCTACTCGCACCGTTCTGAACAGGACTCGAACCGGCGAGTGCACTAACAAGGATGCTAAAGACTTAGCCTCTAATGTCAGGTCAAAGCAACCCTTGTTTGGGTCAAATATGGACAAACCCAATCATTGAGTTTAATAATGTAATTCAAAAAAATGTAAACCAACGGTTGGGTTTGTGCACCACAAAAGAAGTGTAGTTCTCTTCTTGAGCCCAGGGGAGTGAGGTTTATTCGCACAGGTCCGACTAGCCGGCCTCCATTACACAGGTTTGACAATTTCAACCTGAAATACTTTGTCTTATTCAAGAACACACTAGCGTGTGACATTTATTTTCAGTAATTTCAGGATCGGCAAGACCTAAAATACTGTATGTCCTTGAATGTTTTCTCATAATCAACAGAACTGCAGTGAAAAAAAATCTAAATGACAAGAACACGAGAGAACAGCATGGCTGATTTTTGAGTGCCGCTGTGAATTTGTCATAGGAAGGCTGCATAATGTTACTGTATGTAGTGATTGCAGCAGAAGGCTGTTTCTCTTTAATCAAGACATAGTGAGACAGTTAGCTGTAACTGTCTGACTTTGAATATAGAAGTATAGGCTGCAGAAATAATCTCACTTTATAGTTACAGCATGCAGCCTCCTGCAGAGAGGATGTCAACTGTACAGTAGATATTCCTAATATACAGTATATAAACAATGCAAATATTGGTGACCCTGAAAAACGTGTAAAATGGGACACCATTTTTGTCTGAAATTGAGAAAAATCACTGTCTTAGCTTAAATGAGAGACAGTTTACAGTGAAAACGCAATGTTTACGAGGTGGAACCTCAGTTAATTCTCAGAAGGCTTTGAGCTCCATAGATGTATAAAATCCAAGTGTGGAGCTAAACATTTTATTTTATGTTTAATATAAACATAACAGGTGACAGAAGTTGTTCTTAAAGTTGTTGAATGTGTTTGGTATTTGCATGACTCCTGAGAATATTGCACATTTCAGTTTCTGATGTGTTAAATTAGCTTACTACACTGAATTTTAATGGAGGCTGCTAAAAGATCTTTCTTTCATTTCAGATTTGTGCTGATGACATTAGGTTGGGCACCTAGAACTTGTCAGCCCTATAATCTAAATTATGTTTAGCGTATTAAAGGATTGATCACTTTTTTTCACAAAGTAGTGGGATTTTTTTGGTTTGATTTATTGGTTTTATTAGGGCATGTCAGATTGCTCCATAATTTGTCATCACGTCGCAGAGACCTAATTCAGTTCTAAATATGTCAAACTGTCATGTTCTTATGAATGTTGAATAAGATCTGTCAGTAGAACCAAAGGAAATTATTATTTTTTTTCATTAATTTGCATATTGCTGAATTCTATGTTGGAGTGGGGAAAATTCTGTTAATAAAGCAATTTCTTTGTGCAAACTTGTCTGTGACAGAATGTCTTTTTTTTCGTGTACAAATTATTTAATTTTTTTTGGACAATTAATGTGTCAAGCTAAATGTGTGCAAGCAATTATAAATAAAGGCTGCCTGTATTTTTTTAGTCTATCGAGGTTTTGTTATGAATGTAATGTCAAAGTTTACTGCATGTTTCTTAATTGTTTTACCTCCCAAATGCTGTTTTTGACAAATTCATGTTGTACACAAAAATCTATATATATAATATATCCATACACTGTTGTGGAAATCTGTGCAGTCAGCAAATAAATGGAAGATAAATGTTTCGTTTACTGACTTAGTAAGTACGCTGCTACTGGTGAAACCACAGCTAGCTAATATGAGCTTGACTTTTTGGTCTTAAAAATGTTAAAAGGTCCCTTACCTTGCAAGACAAAAACCAAAAGGCATCAAATCCACACAGAGGAAAGCCAAGGGCACACCAGGATATGATGAACAACTTTTTTGAACAATTAGCAAGCATTAACTTGTGGCCTGTTCCTTTCAGCATAGCCACAACATGGGCTGAATTCAGAATAACATACTAGCATGCAGGGCAGGTATGAGTAGCCTAAATAGTAAGAGTAGTATGCTATTCGGAATCCAGCCTCTGTTTCCAAATGCCTTTTTAAAAATACTAGGCTGCATATACTGCATAGTATTCACCAATTCTAGTTCCAAATATTGCCTTTATAAAATGTTTTTAAGCTCTTCGCTCATCTCTTAAATGCACAGTATAAGTTTTGCCACTAGAGGTCGCTTATTCAAAACAATAACAAAGAAGTAGCTTGATGACTCCGGGAATGAGTGTGGAATCATGGGAATTGTTGTCTTCACCTCCACCGCCGATGGAAAACAATCTGACAGGACTCAGGCAGAATTCATGTTCATTGATGAGCAAAATGTATTAAAGTATTAATAACGTTTCTGTGGTATGAAGCAGGCTAGAGATATTGGGACATTTGCGTTCGTAACTTATACTTTGTTCCAGTTTCATTTGATCACTGAAATTCACATTGCAATATCGAAATTAGAACATATAATAAATGTGCAGTTAATGTTAAAATATGTTGTATGGTGGAGAAAAGCCTGTATTACTGTTACTACAAATAAAGCTGTTACTGATTTTGCTGTCACTTGACAGAATGGTGTCTCTGAGTCTGAGTCTGTAAAACATGTTTCTCGCAGTAAATCAAAGAGATTCAAACAATAAGACCGTGTTGAGCTAAGTAACAATGATTAGTTTTATGTCGATAATGGTATCCTTGCTAACCTGTCTAAAAATAAATCGAGGGTAACGTGGATATGGCATCATTTATAGGCGACGCAGTGGTTAAAATAGCAGATTTTTCTGGATCAAAACAATTTGACACATTTGGCATAATGTAAGTACACAAGTCAACAATATAATATATAATTGTTGTTGTGTTTTTTGAGTGTTTTTACATATGCGTTCAAGCTATGTTATTCATAACTGTAAATAAACATCTTGGAGATTCACAGAAAGACTCTTCATACCAGCAATTCTGAGCTGATTCTAATATTACAACACGGTTGTCTGGATACCCTTGGTAAGTCCGTTCATACTTTTAATTGAATTAATCTGTTCAGGAGAAGCTGGTGAATAAATTCTTACTTTGCCGCTGTAATTCCCTCTAGTATGCCTTCTTCGAGCCCACATCTGTTGAGAGCAACATAAAATGAGTCCACTATTTTAAGATGAATTCTCTATGGCCGGCTGCCTGGCTATATATATATATATAAAAACATACACAGTTTAAGCCAAGGTTCTGGATTCTAGGCCTCAGTCTGGATAAGTAGTGTGGCTCAAGCAGGTCACATCAGCGGATGAGCAGAGATATCTGGGTCAGCCAGAGAGCTACATGATCGCAATGTGCTTGATTCTCTGAGCAGCTCTAAATAATACAGAGAGAGGTGGGACTTCTTTTTCTGTAGTGTATGAATACCAAAGCATTATTGAGGTACACCCATGACAGACAGTATGCAAAAGTATATTCACACATCTGCCTTCCAATTATATATATATATATATATATATATATATATATATATATATATATATATATATATATGTATATATATTATAGTTTTTTATCATTTATAATTTTCAGCATCACTAATCCAGTCTTCAGTGTCAAATGATCCTTTAGAAATCATTATGTTATGCTGATTTAGTGCTCAGAAATATTTCTTATTATCAGTTGAAAACTGACAGTTTCTGACAGCTAAAACCACGGGACAATTCAATGCAGCACAGTAACGTTACAATGGGAGCACAAAAAGGGGATATTACCTGTAGGCCCAAGGCCTAGGCTTGATGACGTGGATGGACACTCCGTAAGGAACCCCACGTTCAGACCACACGAGCAAAACTTGAGAGCTTCCCCAAGTTGTTCGGCACAATACGGACAGAACATTTCAAACTAAAAATTAAATAAATAGTTCAGATATCAGGACAATATTGTACAAACGCCAGTAATGCATCTATTTAATGACCAGACGCGAGCTAGCCGCGTCTAGCTAGCGTCCTAGCTAGCCAGCTAACTTCGTTTCCAGCTAAAAACGTTGGCAGACTAATACGTTATGGGGACAATAACTTAATATGCTAAAAACACACAAAACCACTTCGGTATCAGAGCACGTCGTAATGAAAGAGAAACTCTTACCTCTTGAGACAACAAAAGCAGCACAGCACACATTCAAAAATAGCGCTAAGACAACCGGATGGATGCGGGTCCGTCACTGATTATGGCCCCCCTGGAAACATTTCCGTTGTGTTTTTGCAGTTTGCTGTTCGTGTCCCTATTTGCTCGTGCTGCGAATATTTGCAGCGTATGTGATGTGAAATCGACGAAGTTATTTTCTGAATTTGCATGTGTTTTGTGAATGTGTTTTCTGAATATGTAGTTGTTGTGGCGTTTGTATGTGTTTTCTGAATTTGGAAGTGTTTTCTGAAAATGTAGTTGTTGTGGCGTTGTTTGCATGTGTTTTTTGAATTTATATGTGTTTTCTGAATATGTAGTTGTTGTGGCATTTGTATGTGTTGTGACCCTTCACGGCCGTTCAAAACAGATGTGCTGCTTAAAGGAAAATTCCAGCGCAAAATGAACCTTTGGTCTAATTACACATTGGTACATAGTCAACCGTTCTCTGAGATTTGTTTTCATGATTATCGAATGTAAAGAGTTTTATCTCTAAAAACTGTTTAGCTTATAATGCTAGTATGCATAGAGTAATGAAAATAAAAATCACTAGTTAATGCCACTAACAAGGCTCAAAATAGCCCAACACTTACACGGTAGCATAATCAGGGTCCCTACATGCAAAACGAAGCATTGAGAACCTTTGTAAATGTACAGACCGTTTAATAAGAAGACCGTTTTATAAAGACAGTTCACTTCTACAGACAGGAGCCATCTTTGGAAAACAGGCTCGATAAGTCGAACCACGAACGCCGTTCATACAGTTCAGAAGTTCGCTGAACTTGCAGTTCAGCTCACTTGGCACGGCGTTCATGGTTCAACCGACGGAAGAGTGATTTTGTCGTTTGCGCTGTTCCGGATTAGTGGGTGTGGCTTGCGGAGCTATGCAGGGTGGTGCATTGTGGGTTTTGAAGTCTTTCATACAAATGCACCCTTCGGTTATTTTCTGTCTTTTCTCGGTCAAGAGGGCACCAAATTCAAGAATTCTTTTACATTTCGACTACATATATGATGATCCACGTTCAATAAAGATTAATGTTGAAATGGGTGAAATGCTCCTTTAATATTTTTTTTTTTTTTTTTTGGTGGAAACACAAGTCAATTTTTTCCCAGGAACAGAAAGGTTTTTTTTTAACCATGTAAAAGCCTTCACTGTCACTTTTGATCAATTTCATGCTTCATTGCACAACTATTTATTTTACTTAATATTGAATTCTTTGGAAAAAAATCTTGCCGGCCTAAGCATTTAATGTAGTGTATAGTAATAATAATATGCAATGACATAGGCTATATTAAACAAAATACATAAAAAAAAATTCTTTTAAGAAGTAGGTTTTGACTGAAACTTTTTCCCCTTCATCACTATTATAATTATTTATAATTTTAAAGTTCGTATTACAAAGTAAAAGCAACTTAGCATTAGTAAAATCTCACAATCGACTTTGTTTAAATGAACTGTCCATCCTGAAATTGGCCATCACTCTTAGTGTGTCCGAAAGATATAGCAACTTCATCAACAGGCATATAATGTTCAACTAAAAACTCATCCTCAAGTTGTCGCTGCTCCTTAAATCCGTTTAGGAATAAATTATTTGAACACACATGAATGAAACATGGCATGTTTAGTTAGGTTGTCATTGATCATGCATGCATGAACATCCATGAATCACAAACCCCCTGCTGTTCCATAAAACCAAGAACTCTCCCTCTATCATGAGAGGTTCCTCGAGGCAGGATCGGTGCTTCATCTCCATTTAAAATAAGCCGGTTTAGACGAGGGCAAACTCTCCAATATGGAAAATGCTGTCTCGAGAAGACAGTGTGACTGTGAATCTCATATTAGCACTGGCATCCCATGGTCTCGGTAGACAATAAAAGCCCTGGAGATAAATAGGTCTGCACATCCTTACTGAGGAGCGAGCGACTCCTTGCTGGAAATAAGGTGATGCGTGCAGACAGTGAAAGTAAGCACCATTATGTTCAGCAGACGTACGACATGGTCTTAAATTTGACGAATGCTTTTTAATTAGGCTCTCCTCTGCAGTATATTACATGCACATGGTCATCGGTGAGCCTCGGCCTGATTGCACACTTAAGGTGGCGTGAGCCGGTCTGATGACACCCTCGATAAATAATGCAGGAAGCCAGTGGTTTTGTGCTGTGTTTGTACAGGAGGGCTCAGGGTGTGTCCGAGTCAGCAGATGCTCTGAGTGGGCGGCACAGAGTGAGATCAGGACAACAGGAAGATTTTGGCACCAGATTTGTGCACGCTCAGCAAACAAACTGTCCCTTCAGGGTGTTAATGCAAACCCAAACTTATAGCTGCATGCACACATAAGCTAAAAAGGGTTTTTGGACTGTAAGAGCATTTCTGAACTGAAACCATGTTTATGTGCTTCATGTGGTTGTGATATCTCAAATCACGTGACTTGTTGTGTTGAGTTGCTATGTAACTGAGATTTTCTCCAGCTGAATGATAAAACGGCCCAAAAATATTTCTGTTATGATGGGATGCAGTTTGCAACATATTACACAGATAAAAAAAAAAAATAAATAAATAAAGATAATTAGTAAGAAGTCTCTTATGTATAGAAGCTTGTTTCCATCACAGAATAATATATAGGCTATATATATATATATATATATATATATATATATATATATATATATATATATGGTAATATCATTTTTGTCTCAATTCTGACTTTTTCTCTCACAAAAACTTTTGTTGATGATAATTTACTCACCCCCATGTCATCCAAGATGTCCATGTCTTTCTTTCTTCTGTCATTCGAGGGCTTTAAACAACACCAGACGATGAATAAGGGTCTTATCAACAACCGTTCGAGTCATGACTCGAAAAAAGATTTGTTCATTTTGATGAACGAGTTTGAACAGGAGAGTCACAAACGCTCATCACAGAACAGAGCAAGGCGAGCATTTGTGCTTATAAAACTTAATTTTTTTATTTTTTTTTTTAAATGAGCGATCGTTTTGCTAGATAAGACCCTTATTCATCGTCTGGTGTCGTTTAAAGCCCTTTGAAGCTGCACTGAAACTCTCATTTGGACCTTGAACCGTTTGGTTCCCATTGAATACCATTATATGGAGAAAATCCTGGAATGTTTTCATCAAAAACCTTAATTTCTTTTCGACTGAAGAAAGAAAGACATGGACATCTTGGGTGACATAGGGTGAGTAAATTATCAGCAAAAGTTTTTTTTTAAAAGTGAACTACTCCTTTAAGTCAGAATTTCGAGTTATAAAGTCAGAATTGCGTGATATAAACTATCTTTTTATCTTTCAATTGTGACCATATTGTGAAATATCATTACTATTTAAAATATAATATCCAATCCATACATTTTAAAATGTAATTTAT
Organism: Cyprinella venusta; assembly: GCA_038021265.1. Taxonomy (NCBI): domain Eukaryota; kingdom Metazoa; phylum Chordata; class Actinopteri; order Cypriniformes; family Leuciscidae; genus Cyprinella; species Cyprinella venusta. The sequence continues at coordinate 27,351,534 of CM075876.1, forward strand.
TCCTGCTATCCAGTGTCATGATCCTTCAGAAATCAACCCAACAAGCTGATTTGGTGCATTTCCTATTATTATCAATGATTTATAAAAAGTCAAATTAACAGAAAAAAGCAAGCTGAGTTGAAAGACAGAAAGCGATAAGGTTTAAACTATGTATATCAATATTTATTGGCTGCTTTTTTTCCTTTAGCAGTTTAGTTTCAGTTACATAATTTATCTCAGAATTTTGAAAGGACATATACACATATTTACTTCCATTCAACATGTTCCTTTAAACCACATGTAGTGTTCTGCATGATAATACCTCTATACTGCATGGGCTTCTCAGCACTAACACCCTATTATACAATCAAAGTGAGATGGAAAAGATAAGCCAACAATCAAAGAAATACAGAATGCATTGTTCCTGGAGTCTTTAGAAAAGCAGGGAATAATTGTCGTTTTCCTCGACCCAGGGTTGCTTTGGTTGTAATGGCAATATATACGTATCGATAGAAAGCAAGGCTAGAAAAATGGAGACAATTTGATCAACATTCCCATTGCCTAAAATACAAACAAGGCTGTTCATAATGCAGCATGACCAAAAAACATATACAGGAATACAAATAAATTCAAGGTGTAATAAAATACTGATCATGGCATTAACACAGCTCTACTAAATACTGTATATACTGAAACAATTTACACCATCGTTTGATTCATTTCTGCTCACTAAATCTGAACATCCTCCCATTATTCAGGAAATGTAATAATGACTCCTAACGGCATTCTCTGAACCCAAAGTAGTATGACATCAATCTCTGGGAAATACATTCAGATTCAAAACAGCCAATTTTCAACTTTTTGTCTTCCCTATTTCTGTTCAGGGTGAAACAGCAATGTGTTTAGAAAGAGTTTTTGTTCTTCGAGATGTTAGAAACCCGGTGAGTCATGACAGTGGGCAGACTTTAGTTTTAGCAAATAAAAACTAGAGATCGTCTTCCTTAACACAGGTTGCCAGCAAAATATAAAAAGTCATAATCTGGACTATTAACCAGCTTGTCGTGAAAAGGAAAAGTCTAGTATAAATGTAAGTGGAACAGACTTTTATCAATGTTGAAAAAAAATAAATGTTTTTTTGTTTGTTTTTTTGTATAAACACTGAAACATACATAATGTATTAGCAGCATTTAAAATGTAACTAGTATACACAATTTTAGAGATGTTTATGAATAATTAATGGAATCAATAGGCAGATTGGATTGTACATAATATATATATATATAAGCCAATTGTTTTATTTGTGATAAGCAAATATATATATATATATATATATATATATATATATATACAGTATATATATATATATATATATATATATATATATATATATATTTGACTAGGCTGTCATGCAAAGAAATTGTGAACTAACGCAAACACAAAAGAGATAACTGATAACTGGTTAATAAATATTAATAACTTGATGTAGTCAATGTGCTTTTTCCTATGAGCTTATTTTATTTTATTTTTATTTACATATAGAATATAAGATAAAACCTGTTAGCTAGCTGTTTATCATTTTGCCAAATAATATAATATCAGATATACTGTATACCTTATAGCATTTTGAGCTTCCCCCATGCTTAAAATATTGAAAAAAATATTAAATATTTTGATTTTGGTTTAATCATATATATATATATATATATATATATATATATATATATATATATAAGAGATTTTTATGTTTCTAAATCTGCACATACGTAAAATGAGCGTTTTAGATGCTGTCAATGTGTCTATTTTGTATGTTTCAGCATATATCCAAATGTACAAAATGAATAAACACTACATATGAATACTTATGAAATAAGAAAAGAAAAACAGGACCAAACTGAGCCACTGTACAGAAGCTGTGCCCACAAAATTGTACATTTTATACCACACAAAATAGTAAGATAACCACAGTTTTTCTAAATTTGACGCTTAAGTTATTTAGAGGTTTTGATTATATTGTAAATTTTATCCGGGAAGTATCATTCGCTCAAAATCAGTGAGAATGTGTAATTATTTGCTTCCATGGAGAAAAATCTGGAAGATTTGTATGGACTTTATATTTTAAATGTACATTGCAAATTAATATTGCCCTTGTTCCTTACACATACACAGAAAAAAAAAACAATCCCTGAAATCAAATGGTGACATGATCTGTGTTTTTGCCCAGATTCACTGGTTTAGGCTTGAAACTAAACTGCTGTAAAATCCTATTGCCAAAAAGACTAATGACAACACAGCATTCCATTAAACAGCCGAGTAATTTAGAGTAAACTATTTTCACACAATCTAAACCATAAGCTGACCGTACTAATAACCACGTGGAAGCATGCATTAGCATGTGTCACTGTACAACACATTGTTCATGGCTCTGTGTAAACCGCTGTGTTAGTGTTTATCTTTGTTTTTGAAAACTGAATAATTTAGGCCTTGTCCACACTAATACTTTTCGTTTGAAAACGTATCATTTTCTGTCATTTTCGGCCTTCCATTCACACTGAGACGGGGTTTTTTATCAACAAAAATTTAGCTTTTTGAAAACGCTGTCCAAAGATACATTTGAAAAGGGGAAATAATGAAGGTTTAAAAAAAAAACTGCAGGCTTTCCAAAACAATGACACATTTTTAGTCATGTGACTCATTCAGTCTAAAGCAAGATGGAGGACGATGTGGTCCTGCGGCTGTTTTGGCTGCTCTCCAGTTTGATGTCATTGTTAAAGATTAAAGTAAATTTGTACATACTTCAGATTGCATTTCTTCAAATTACAGCAACAGGTGGAAAGTCAACAGATGAAGATTTACTTGTGAAATTCACTGTAAAAAAAGTTGATACCTATTTAAAAAAATATTTTCATGATTTGTAATCACAACATGTTTTCTTTTGTCAAATCAACTTTAATAATTTATGTAGTTCATATAACATAATATTTTGAGTTTCTGATGATTAAATAAATCTCCTCCATTGTATTAACTCAATTTTTACATTTCAATGAATTTAAAATTTTGAAGCAACCAGGTTACTTAATTTTTTAAGTTAAACCAACAATATTTTTTACAGTGAATTTGGATGTTTAAGTCATTTCAGCTTAAATTACATTAAACTGACTTTTAAAAATGAGTTTTATTTTGTACAAGTTGACAATTGCTTAACTTATTTTGATGAGTTAAAGCAATGTAAAAACATATGTTGTCAACTTATTGATCACAATTACAATGTAAAGGCGCCACATGAATGTTTTCAGTGCGGATGAGCAACTTTTGAAAAACTCTCAACCTTGGACGGAGATCGTTTTTTAAATGAAACATTTTCAAATGTAACTGGATTAGTGTAGACGTAGCCTTATTTAATTCCTTAAAAGGGATAGTGCAGCCAAACATTTGTCGTAGTTTACTCACCCTTGTGTTGTCCCAAATTCATATGATGACAAATCTTGCTTCAAATGGTGCTCTCCTTTCATGTTTCAAAGGAAAATGTCCAACATAAGGGTTTGGAATGACATAAGGGTGAGTAAATAATCAGAGAATACAAATTTTGGGGTTAACCTTTCCTTAATTCTAAAGTTAGAAAGATGGCAAAGACGGTTGTACTGTGTCTGGTCCTTGGTGTGATGCCTTGGAAAACAACTTAACACGGAAATGGTTACGAAATAAAGCGTTATTCCACGGATCTACAACATAGTGTAAACAACAAGGCCATCAGTGAAGAATCAGCTAGCCTACTAAATGTGACTCGACCCCTCTGGGATATAAGAATACTGAATCGATAACACAGCTTAAGTTGTGGTAAAATAATATTAGCAAACACTTGTTAGAAAAATCCGTAAAGGGGTATTTGCTGTGAAACACTGAAACCTGGACGAACTATGGTGTTTTCTTTAATGGAAGTAGCATATGTCTGTCTGGCGCTGTAAACAGCTCTATGCATTCCTTTCGAAATACTCCTGAGCGACTCTTGATTTTTTTGGGTATTATGGTGAGTTCAAGTCCTCATGGGAAGTTGGAGCCCGTTCTCATCCCAAGACGTCATATACGACGCTTTTGACAAAGCGTAGACATCCCTTTAGCATCAAATGAGACGCAGATATAAATGGGGCAGAATGCGCCTCCTAGTGGTCTAACCCTAACCCTACCCCATACCTAAACCTACCATAACCGAAGCGTCTCATTTGACGCTAAAGGGTGCCATGTGCGTTGGATGTCTACGCTTTGGCAAAAGTGTCGTATATGATGCCTTGGGATGAAAATGCGTTAGAAGTTGGCATTTACGACTTGGGAAGTCGCGATCAAGTCAGTTTTGTCAGAGCAAGATGGCAGTGCACCTTCTCTTAATTAACTACAGCAATGTTTTTAAACTCTACTTCTAGAAAATTTTAGCTTATTCTGTTATAAATAAAAGCCTGACAACGTAACTGCTAAATACTTACAGGCCTATAGTATTGTTCTACGTATCTGAGTATTGATATTCCGCCAACTAGTAAACTCGGGGCGCCACTTGTATTTACGACTTTTGTGGTGGCGTTACATAAAAAAGCAGAGCACACCTCATGCACATTATTTGTCCTTTGTTTTCTATAAGTAAAGAAACCTTACTGTGTTTTTGTTTAATGGGTACACTATCATCTTGCTCTGCCGAAAATGACGTGAACGCACCCGACTTCGTAAATACGAACTTCCAGGGAGGACAACGCACCGTTATAAATGCTGAAACCCCCAAAGCTTGTGAATCTTTATAAGTATAATTATCCATCCTACAGTACCAGGTTCTACATAATAACCACGAGAAGCACACACGGGATATTCACAGCCGTCTTTACAGGTTCATGTCACAATTACTCCCTCAATCTCACGTCTAGAACCGAAGTGTATTTACAGATTTGAATTGGCACTTGACAATTACATACGGACGTCCGCCGTTAGCTCTTTGCTTCAAAAATATCACTTTAACTGGCAGCTCTGCAGTGTTCCTGGAGGCTGTTTTGTGTGTTCTTTCGATTCTTAACATCTCCTTTCTTTGTACATTTTTTTCTGGCGTTATAGGAAAAAGGTGCACTCCTCCCTAGCATACGGGGCTTGACTTTTTCTCGTTGCCTGGGAGTTAAGAGCCTTTAGTCCAGCGAAAGCAGCGGCTGCATGTTTTCTTCTTCGCTTTTCACTTTTTCTGGTCGTTTCAGGACACCTGGCTCCACCACGGACTGGGACCTGCGGGTATAAATAAAATATGAATGCCATCCCGGGAACTCGATTTCGAGATGCACAAATGAGAAATGAAGAATACTGAGAGTGCATTGAAAATGTAAGCTAGAAAATAACCTGGGAAATAAACATAAAAATGTGTGTATAATGTAAATTTGTTGTATTCATAATTTAATTGGACAATAATAATTATTATTATTATTATTTAGGGCTGTCAAACGATTAATCGCGATTAATCGCATCCAAAATAAAAGTTTGTGTTTACATAATATATGTGGGTGCACTGTGTATAATTATTTTATATATATAAATACAAACACATGCTTGTATATATTTAAGAAATATTTTCATGTATACACAGTGTATAGATTTATATATAATTTATTTTATATATAAATAGAAATATTTAATATGTAAAAAATATTTTTTTCTTAAATATACATGCATGTGTGTGTATATATATATATATATATATATATATATACTATATACACACACAAAATAATTTTACACAGTGCACCCACATATTTTATTTTGAAAACACAAACTTTTATTTTGGATTACTTGTGATTAATCGTTGACAGCCCTATTATTATTATAAGTGCTTGTGACAATTAACCAAGATGTTCATACAATTTGATTATAGAGTATATATATATATATATATATATATATATATATATATACATACATACATATATACATATATATATATATATATATACATATATATATATATATATATACATATATATATATATATATATATATATATATATATATATATATATATATATATACGTATAAAACCTTAGACATTTGGACCACAATGAAACATTTAAGCACACACGCAGAGCACCAACTCAGTACAAATTAATGATGCATTGTGCATGTCACAATCATTTAAAGTGAGGGATGTGTAATGGAACATGTCATCTTAGTACACTGTGTTGGCCTACTTTTGATTTAGCTCTTTCGTAGAGACATAAGAAGCTTTGAGGACAGTGTGCTGTCATTCATGCACAGATCTGGGGCACTTTCCTCTGACGGACACATTCATGTACATGAACCCTGACTGTAATCATGAACAAAAACAGCCGTTTCTTATCAGACAATCGTGAGATCTAACAATCAGTTTGCAATGCATTTACCTTCAGTATTGTGATATATTTGATGTACTGAATATTAAAATGGAAATAATGTAGGACAGGGTGATTCCATTGGGATTTGAGTGGATAGGTGAAAAGTGGGCTATGATCTGTTAGAGGAAATATACAGCCATTCATTATCATATTTAAATGATAGCCCTTCATTTAAAGAAGTAAATAATTCAAATGATTATGTTGACTTTAAAAGTTTTTTGCAATTCCACACATGAAATAAAAAAACACCTAGTCTCAGCTAAGCTTTTGGGAAAGTCTGAAATCAGTTGCAACTTTTATAACCAACCATTATAACACAAGATATCTCTTGAGGACAATGATCTACGTTGTTTTATTAATTTTTTTTTCCACAAAGAATTCACAGAATGACGCACAAAGCTGTTGGACTAACGTCATAGCAAGAATCTGTGCTATTCAAGTGCAACCTGATGCAAACACAAGAGACAACGGTGGGGGGGGGCGGGGGGGGGGGGGGGGGAGTATTGTCCATGTGACCTTTCCAGAGCAGACAAAGCATGCTTTTAATTGCTCTGAATAAGTACTCTTATGAAGAATGTGGGAGGTGTTAGCTTTTTAAAATCAGAAATTCCTGTGGAAATTTAAAGCACTCAAAGTAAATTCTACAATATTGTTGCTTGATTCATCACCGACAGGAAGTAGAAATGCAATGATGCTCCTTGGCCAGTACAGTCAAATGAATTACTTATCTCATATACACATTGTCATATATAAAAGACTGGGTCCCCTGGGTCAGAGACTAATGAGAAAAAAAGTATATATATATATATATATATATATATATATATATATTAGGGCTGTCAAAACGATTAATCACGATTAATCACATCCAAAATAAAAGTTTGTGTTTACATAATATATGTGGGGGCACTGTGTATAATTATTTTGTATATATATATATATATATATATATATATATATATATATATATATATATATATATATATATATATATATAAACACACATGCATGTATATTTAAGAAAAAAATATTATTTATATATAAAATATTTCTATTTATATATAATATAAATTATATATAAATCTATATGCAGAATATACATGAAAATATTTCTTAAATATATACAAGCATCTGTGTGTGTATATATATATATATATATATATATATATAATAATTATACACAGTGCACCCACATCAATTATGTAAACACAAACTTTTATTTTGGATGCGATTAATCGTTTTGACAGCCCTAAAATATGTATATATATATATATATATATACTATAGTCAATGTACTATAGGGACATGGTTTTGCATCATTCATTTCTATTTGGATAATAAAGAGAAATGTAAAATACTTTGGTCTTTTTAAAAAGAAAACATGCTCAAAATGCTTTTTTCCACTTCAAAAATGCAACAACAAAAATTACCTTTCAGTTGAATATGTTGAGTACAGCTGAAGCAGGTTATGGTTAATCACACATCTAAATGTCTATCTGTGAAGTCAACGTCTGCGGTTTTGAAAGAGGGTCAATCCAAAATTATGAAATTCAGACTAATGGGATCGTTTCTCACCACAGTAAACCAAAGCCCCGATATATATGACCAGTATCCATTCAACTGCACAGCTGGAAATGATAAGCAATATATATAGACCATCACCAGCGAACTGTTCCCACAGCTACACATGATGAATTATGTTAATAATACAACAACAATGAGTGCAGGATTCCACTGTAGCTAGTTGTACACAGATGCGTTATGGGCCGACTGGGAGGTTTCGTTTAATAGCCAAAGCTGTTAAAGTAACTGTACTTTGATCTTAGCGGTAGAAGAACATCTAAGACCTACTTTCTTCCAAATGCTGCGCCCCCCGGATGCTTTGGCATAATTCAAACACTACAAACAGTTGCTTTAAAAATGAGTGCAAAGTAAGCCATTGCGATCTAGGCTATATTTGGTAACGTCTCTCTGCACACACGTACAGTCCCAGCTGCAGCATGAAAAGATTCAAAGTTTGCCACTGGTAAATCTACATCATGTGTTTTTCATCATTTAGCAAAGCAATTTCACTCCCTCGTGCTGATTTCATGACCCAGTAAGTCAAGACACCTCACACTTTCTCGATCAGTGAAACGATGCACAACAAGAGTTCCTCAAATCGCCCGGTCAATCACAGGCTGTCACTTATCCAAAAATGCTTATTTTATGAAAAAGAGCTGTGTTTAATTATAAAGCCAGGGAGTCGGTTGCTAAGCGCTGTAACCAAGAAGAAACAGGCCGTATGCTACTAAAATGTGACTCTTTTAACAAACACTAGCTTCTTTACGCCTCTAGCAAAGCTGCTTATTTTTGTTATCCAGAGCAATTCTCTTGATAATTCCACTTGAGTGAAGACTGCGAGCAAGCAAACGCTGTTTCCATGGCAAGCGACCAACTGATTTCATTAAACAATCATAACAGAAATGAGCAACATGCATAATATGGCCAGTGCGGTGACATCACATGCTTGTTTTAGAGGGCACCAGTGTTGTTATAGTTAACATTAAAACTATTCAAAAAATAATGTATGGTATTTGAAAATATACGTAAACTTCACTTCTCAATATACTCAGGTTAACTTTCAAAAACTCATAAATAAAGCGCTAAAATTACTAAAACTAAAAATGAGGAAATAAATCAATGGACAAAAGCACAACAAGATGGCAACCGGACAATAAAATAAAAATGTAAAAACTGGAAAAAATTACAAGTACCTTTTCATGGTTTTGGGGGAGAGATCTTTCTCCAGGTCTTTGACAGACAAGGTATAGGATTCGGGGCAGTAGTCCGTCTCCTCGTCATACGCGTGGTCAAGCAACGTCCTGGCCCAGGTGCCCATGTCGTAAGGAGGCAACATGCCACCCAGCTCAGACGGCAGAATCTCAGGTAGGATCAGCTGGTGCAAGCTGTTCAGATTGTTTCCATGCATGAAAATCTAAATATACAGCATATGAAATATTGTTATTTGCCTGGTTATGTTTTCACACTAACTGTAAGTTGCAGCATTTACTGTTTATCAGTCAGTGTTGCACTTCTTATTACACTGTGCATTTTGTTTCACTAGCCTATGTTGTTGATTGAATATGAAAACCCTATAGATTAAAGTTTACATAAACAGAACAGCTAACAATTATATGTGATATAAGTGACAGGATTTTTTTATATTAAAAAAAGTATAATAATTCTCTCACCCTTTTTCTTGTTTTGTCCTTGAGGAAAGGCCGGATGACTGTGTACAGAGCATGGATGTACCAAGGTTGGTTGACAAAATGAATCCCTCCAAACCTGGCTGGGAAGCTATCCTGTGGGAAATAAATAAACAAATTATATGTATATATAATTATAATACATTGTATCGTTTAAAGAATTTTTATAGAATTTTATTTGATACAATTAAACTCAATTAATCATTTTATGTAAACAAATAGTAGGGCTGTCAAACGATTAATCGTGATTAATCGCATCCAAAATAAAAGTTTTTGTTCACATAATATCTGTGGGTGCACTGTGTATAATTATTTTGTATATATATATATATATATATATATATACACAGTACACACATGCATGTATATTTAAGAAAAAAATATTATTTATATATAAAATATTTCTATTTATATAATATAAATTATATATAAATCTATATACAGTATATACATGAAAATATTTCTTAAATATATTCAAGCATGTGTGTGTATTTATATATATATAAAATAATTATGCACATATATTATGTAAACACAAACTTTAATTTTGGATGCGATTAATCATTTGACAGCTCTAACATTTTTTAATTCCTTGCATTTGTGAGGAGAAAACAATATCAGATTTTGTGACGCCGATGACCGCCTCTCTCCACCATGCAACCTAATACATTTCAGAATAGAAGATGGTTCACATGAGAGTTACTGATGTTCATTTAAAGTACCTTAAAGTCATTCACGATTCCACATAGGATTACACCAAAAAGTGGGCATAATTCCCATTCCTCCTGATATCACACTTCTGAAGTTGATACATACTTTGCTGCGTTCACTAATCTGCCCTGAACAGTAATCCATATTCATAAAGCTGACTGCAAGGGTTCCGGAAAGCTTCGTAATGATGCTGTCTTACGCTAAGCTCTCAAAAAACAAGTCTTAAGAACAAATGATGGTAAAAGACTTCCAAGTCTAGGTTACAGGGTTTAAATTTGAATCTAGATAAGTTATAAAAGTAAAAAAAAAAAGTAGTATCTTATGCTCAAAAAAGTATCTTATGCTCACCAAGGCTGCATTTTTTTTTTACAAACATACAGTACAAATATTGTGAAATATTATTGCAATTCAATAACTGTAATTTATTTTTGAAATGGCTGAATTTTTGCATTATTATGCCAGTCTTCAGTGTCACATGATCCTTTAGAAATCATACTAATATGCTGATTTGGTGCTCAAAAAATATGTTATTATTATCAATGTTGAAAACCGTTGTGCTGCTTCATATTTTTGTGGGAAAGATGCTAAATTACAAATAACAGCATTTATTTTGAAACAGAAATCTTGTTTTAACATTATAAATGTCTTTATTGAATCAGGCCTCTGTTACACAAGCACAGATTTGAGATTCCACTTGCAACTATCATCTTATAATTTGCAATATATATTTTATATGACAGAGAACACACACTCTTTTTAGAGTGCTCTTCTTTCAACAAACAGCCAAATATAAACATTTATCTTCATTTAGTAACTTAAGTTCTAATATTTGATGCTAAAATAAAAAAAAATAATAATAATTAAGTGTACTTGATCACATCATGGCCTTGTTTAGTCCTCACTGACTCTCAAATCATAACAGAACTGTGTTATTGGCGCCACTGGTGGACAGCTGCGAGTAAGCAGGCCGTCTAGACACCGAGGCCCCCAGGTCAGTGTCCGGCAGCAGACCATAGGCTTGTGGGTGTTGGATCTGGCACTGGATCTGACACAGAGCAGGTGATGATGCAAGCGCATAGTGATTGGCCAGCGCTTCAGAGGAGGGGCTATGAGGCATTTGCCAGCAGGTGGTGTCAGCATATATGATATCTCTGCTTTGGGACCTGCTGCCACTGAGTGAGATAAAGGTCTCAGCTGCATTAAACATGAAGAGCTAGACTCTGGTGTGAGCTGGTGGAACCTGATTGATCTGTGTCCCAGCAGTGTGACAGTGGGAGGAGACAGAGAGAAACGGGGGAGGGGAAGCTCCCACAATGCTCTTTCTCTTAAATTCTAGAATCAGAATGCCCATGATCTGATCCTGTGAAGCTGAAAAGCTATTTTAAAGCCCCCCTGTAGTCAATAATTGTATCCCTTAAAACTCATCTTTGATCACCAAAATTGCATATTTAAACGTTTTTTTTTCCTGTGGATTTTTTTTTATTCATGCCATAAAATAGCTTGAATGTAACTCACCACTGCTTGCTCATGTAAAATTAGGAACTTCTTTGCGCACCTTCACTTTCATTCTCGCGCACTGACTGATTCGACTAAGCTAAACAGCCAATCAGAGTTCTCTCTCTCACCAACCGCGCAGACGGACGCATTCAACATTCTCAATTGACCATAATGCCCCCAACGATGTCCAACTAGCGCTGACAGTGCTACAAAACAACAAAAACTGGGCCGACCGATGCTCAACAATGGCCTGAATCTGGCCGATGGCCCGCTGTCGGCTTACACAACATCGTTTGCGACGTTTTATACGTTTTAGTCTTTCATTTACATGACAATGGTGTTTTGGGTGCCTAAAAACGCAAACTTTTGAAAAGGGGTTTCAAAGTGAAACAACATGTAAACAAAAAAAAACGCGAATCTCTGAAACCAATGACATGCACAAGCGTATTATTATAGACCCCTTTTGCGCCAACGTCACAGTTACGTCACGGCCCTAGCTGGAGGCAAAACAAAGTGAAAACTGGAGGCACCCAATACAAACAAGCACAGATTCGGCTAATTAGGAGCTTAAATTAGAGCTACTATTATTACATGTCATCTTGTTGTGTTGTTTGGTGCAAGAATTGATGAAAAATGATGCTGTATCTGGAATTTTTATTTCTAGAAAATATTCACATCATTAAAATCGCACTGTAATATCACTCTTTACATTGTCGTCGTCTCGATTGTATACACAAGTCTTGTGTAGGACCATATAGGCATCTAAAGATTTATATGCCCTCAGTTTCTCTTTACGATAGGTAGGTGTAGAAGTCAGGCCAATCAACTGAGGTAACGTAACGTTAATCCTGTCAGATTGTCCATGTATTGATTGAGCGTGTAGGCGGCTACGGGTCGGTCAATCTGGTTCTGTCCGTTAAAAATAACTTTTGGAAATAACAATCGTGGTCCTGGACACTGAGTGACCTTATACATTAAGATAAAATCGGATTTTCTCCAGTTATTGTTAAAAAACATGCTAACAATACTTGCTAACTAGCGTTAGTAAAACGGCCAGAGGGATCGTTCTGCCTCCACCTAAGCTACGCCCACACAAAAAAACGTCACCATGTTTACCAACTAAAAAGGGGTCTATAGATTTGCATTGCCTTCTAATGGCCTGGCAGCAGAATACAGCGTTTTCGTAGAGCCGAATGGGGATCGTTTTGACAATGTCAATGACAATGACAATTTCATTGTCTACGTTTTGTCTGTGAGTGGAAAACTCAAAGGAAAAGCTTCTCCATTTTACGCATATCGTTGTTGTATAAACGTAACCTCAGTGTGTCAGGGCCCCTAGAAAAACACTAAGGTGAGTAAATGGTAATAGAATTTTAATTTTTTGAGTTTTGAGTTAACTATCCATTAAAAACTAGCAAGTTTGGTAACAGTAAATGAAAATCTGGATGCTACAAAGAAAATCAAAATAAATGAATAAATAACATGAGCGAAACCATACTACACTAAGCCAGTAACTGTAACTGAAGTCGCCAGTAACTGAACTACTCAAAAATATAAGGTTTATGCATAATTCTCCTGTTTTGGTCAAGTGATCCACTCAAATGGATTGTTGAAAAAGGTGCTTGTATTAGCTTGAATACAAATCCATCAAGCCCCTAACATAGATTCTGGCAGCAGGTCAGATTGACTAGAAATAAAAGGAGTAAAGCCACAGGATAATTGCTCTTAAAAGTGCCTCGTCGTAAAATCAGGAACCATTTAAAACATCTGCAACGTTAAATAATCACCGGTTTTAAGCAGCGCCGCTAAATTACAGTTTATCAAAGAATGGCTTTGCTTAGAGCTTTACAGGGTTGTTTTTAGTCTCTGTATAAGCTGATGGACCGCTGATGTCATCTGTGCATTTTGTTTCAGTGGCTTGACATGAAACATCCCTCTCTTTTCTTGTCAGGAGCAACTGATGATGCACAACTGAACTCCGGTAAGGTAATTGAAGGGGAAAAAAAACAACTCTATTTGCTGAAGACCTTTTGAAAGACGTAGCCTGAGGAAAAGCTAGTATTTTATCATGGTTCCTTTATCAAATACATAACATACCAGTCAGCATCAGTGAGCTGTCCTAGTTTCAGTGACAGCATTCCTGGATAAGAAAGCTGATGTCTAAGAGCCTTTAGAAGAAAAAACACAATGGTTTCTTTACCCAAAAATACTGCAGCCAGGTCCATATTCTGATCAAGAATAGCTCTCTTGTACAAACAGTTAGCATCCCGTTAGCAATACTTAGACAAATTGACCATAACTGAGCAAACCAGCAATACGAACCTTCACACTCAGACACATGCCATTGCTCACGTCAAATATTTGGAGCTCTGAAGGAGAAATTTTATCTACACTTGCCAGATCCAGCCTACTGAGAGTGGCCATGCAAGACCAGTAACACAAAGATGAAGCTACTCACTAGCTGTCAGTTCTGCTACAGATCAGAACAGTCCCGTTTATAGTCCGATAAACAGAGCGCGACCATAACTGTGCCACTTTGCAGAGAGCAAAACAATTAGTCTAAATCTAGTCCTGCAGGCCCAGATATGTCTAGTGCCGTTTCCCAGATAAGCAAGACGCGCACAAGCTTTGCTTTCAGGGAGGCAACGGATCTTAGCATCCAGATGAGCCAGCTGGTGTGAGGAATGCAAACCCATTCCATGTGCAAGTTGCTCGGTTGATTAAATAGGGACTGAGATCTTCCCTGGAACACGCTTTTCTGTTTGCTTATGGGACATAGACTGCATGGCATGGCACTATAAATATTGTACAAACCTCTTGCCCTTCCCCTGACCAAATACTGTTGTTCAAGAAAAGAAAACTTGAATCAGATTTCTTGGATTGGAGAGAGCAAATTGAGGACAATTTATTGTTTGTGGAAATAATTGAAATAGTTCACCCCAAAAAAATGTATTCCGTCATTATTTACACTCTCTCGGGTCGTTCCAAACCTAGGTACAACCTTATTTTCACTCACTGGTATTGAACACTAAAGAGAAAAAAATGGGACCCAAACAGCACATTTTTTTTGAGTGAAAGGTTTGGAATGACATGAGGGTGTCAAAATGTCAATTTCATGTATTGTACCGGATTTAGCCAAAGGCTATTTTTCATCCGTAACATATAACATAACATTACACATACAATACAATAAACACATACATACACACATACTGTCAAGACCATAAAAACCCATAAATAAATAAATCAGTCAATCAATTTAACTACAGCAATCTCAATAAATAAATGATGACAGAATTGTAATTGTGGGTGAACTATCCCTTTAAGAGAAGTTACATTCTATACTACGGCTTTTGAGAGAGATACAAAAGAGAGATTACTTGTTGCGAAGGCGTAATGCTGCTTTAAATCCATCTGTTGTAACGGGTTTCAGTCGCCTCTTTCTTTAATAATGGGTTGAAGTACTTCAATCAACAAGACATAAAGGCCTCGGCTGTTTCTAGAAGGCTAAAATAGATCCTTCTGCCTGTCTGAAAACATCTGTGGGACATCTTTTAAACAATACCACGGATATATTGCAAGATTTTATATTGGTATCTATTGGTGCAAATTTAAATTACAACTCTCTTTGATTATCTACTTTCATATAAGCTACGGACACACTTAACGACTGTAAAGCCGATTATGAATGTGATTTGATGCTTATGATGACTGATCAAGCCCGCGCGGCCGAGTCACAGTTGCGTTCAGTCTGTGTTTAAAATCTGAAGTCGTTGTCGTTGGAAGTCCAGTCGTTGGAAAAACAGTCTGTAAGTATGTTAAGTAGCAGAATGTTTCAGCTACTCTTTAAGTGTGTGTGAGTACTGAGAACTATATCTCAGTACCTATGATGTTTTGAGTCCAGAGTCAATACATTACAATATATTTTGTTAATAAATGTAATTCTCAAAACAGAAAAAGTGATATTTTTGCTATAGTTTTTTGGTAACAACTAACAAGTAACAAAGAAACATGCATTTTCTGTAAAGCTGCTTTTAAACGATTTGTATTGTGAATACAAAATAAATGTGAATCGAATTGAATTAACAAGAAATTTCAATAGGACCTTGCAATAGGGGCACGTTGTCACAATATGCAAGTTATGAGAACTGTATATGGTAAAAACAGTGAAAACTAGCTACGGTTTTACTGTATTAAAGAGGAAATGTTCTGAAAGATATTTTCATTCAAACTCGTAATGTTTAAACTAAATTATATGCACACAACAAATAAAATAAAATCATTGCTTACTCTCCAGCTGATATTAGTCCCAGACAAGCAATAAAAAAAATTACAGCACACGAAATAAACACTATTAATAAGCCCAAAAATATAATTCTACAATAAAATGTATAATTATTTTAAATAAAATCAAATCAATAATTATTTATTATAATTTATTTTACTTGTCTGTGTTAAAATGTAATAATATATTTAAGTACTGTATAATATTATTTTACAACAAGTGTATGATTAGGATTTGGTTGAGGGTTAGCTGCATATAATTATTCATCATTTACAGTTATTACTATGGTAAGTTGTACTAGGGCTGTCAATCGCGATTAATCGCATCCAAAATAAAAGTTTGTGTTTACATAATACTGTATATGTGGGTGCACTGTGTATAATTATTTTGTATAGATATAAATACACACACGCATGTATATTTAAGAAAAAAAATATTATTTATATATAAAATATTTATATTTATATATAATAAAAATTATATATAAATCTATATGCAGTATATACATGAAAGTAGTTCTTAAATATACAGTATACAAACATTTGTGTGTGTTTACATATATAAAATAATTATACACAGTGCACCCACATATATTATGTAAACACAAACATTTATTTTGGATGCGATTAATCGCGATTAATCGTTTGACAGCCCTAAATTGTACTTGTAACATATGGAACAAGGACACTGTAAAATAAAGTGTTACCTGACATCAGTCCCAGACGAGCAATACAAAAATGACTTTTTAATTATGGGAATCCAATGCAACAATGTGATGCGTGTCAATCTGACAGTACAATGAACTTCCAGTGCTTTTTAAGATGCACTTTAAGTGCCATACATAGAAACACACATACGGACACGGTGTCTGACTGACATGAGTGCGTGTCTCTCTGTGAGCACAGCCCATCTGGAGGGTGCATAGCATGGCGGATAGACAGGTTGCCAGGGAAACTCGGCATGGGGTGGGCTGGGGAAGATTGGCCCATTGTGATTGGCTGCCAAGCGTGGGTTATTTCTCAAGACTAAGAGAGACAAAAGGCATGTCCAAAGCAAAGAAGCAAACAACAGAGCCTGAAACAACAAAGCACTGCTCCAGGAAAGCCAGGGCCACTTTCTCTCACTTCTATTCGACCCGGGAGTATGTTGTTGTCTATTGATTTTGCTAAGAACAGCCATTTTCTGAAAATCAAGTGCTCATTTCTGAGCCACCATTTGCTTGGAAACATATATGATAGATGGCCCAACAGTGTAAACTAATAATTAAAGCATACTACCTCCAAGAACAGGCAATGATCACCGGCTGCAAACCATGAAGTTTTCTAGGAAGAATCTATTAATCTAATTTTAACCATGCAAAAAATACACAGTGCATTAGATTCTGGCACAACAAAAGTATACTTTCAAAAGCAACAGATAATGGACAAGCAGAGAACATACTTCGTAATTAGTACTTTCTCCTATTCATTCATTCCATGACCTTGATTTCTTCTCTCTTTCATATGTTCACTCACTGGTATGAGTCTGACAATATGCTAAACCATCAAAAAGCCTACAAAAAAGGTTTTAATGCTTCATTACGTTGATGATTGAGACAGACAGATGTCCATATGAACAATGGCATCAGACTGATGTAACGCTTTACATGACCCTTCACTTTTAGGTCGGAGAGCAGTGCGCTTTTCCCTCAGGCTCTAAACGTCATGTTTAATGACTCAATGTACATACTGTTGGTCTGTCACTGTCAAAATAGAGCCAAAGGGTGTCACACCTCTCATTCTAGCATTCTCTCAGTCATTTCCTGACCTAAAAGTGTTTGGGAAATCTATCTATCTGCACACACTTTGGGGACGGTAAGATTTATTAATGTTTTTGAAAGTAGTTTCTTAGCTCAACAGGTTTAATCAAACTGCTCTAACGAAATCCAATATTTGAGCACTTTTTATCAACCCAATGAACTTATTGCGCCATCAGCACATTTCACAGCACAGTTTCACTGCTGCCACAAAGGATTCGTCACAGCAGACATAAGGTTGTGATATTAGAGGTATACTGGACCCTTGAACTTGGCTTCATGGACCCTTTAACTTGGCAAATAGAAAAATGCACACAGCCGTACTGTGCCATCAGCCACGGTTTCACAGCCTCCACTGAGGATGCGTTAAAGCGGACATAAGACAGTGATATTAGAGATGTATTGCCCTAATGTAAGCCACATTTTGAGCAAATTGATCTTTTTCTATAGCTCGTTTTCTTTAGTGAAATGGCATTGAGGCACATAGGAAATAGTACACATACTGTAATCTGGAAATTATGCATGAGCACGAAAAAAAATTCTTGTGCGCATGTGAAAAAGTTTAATATGCGTACATGAATATTTCTCTTGTGCATGCAAAAATTTTTTTATATTTTTCATTTTTTATTTAAGGTCCCTTAGGGGGCTCCATAGTGCATATTTTAAGATGTAATTTATACTTGGTGGAAAAGTTACAATTTCGGAATCGTTACTAGTCTTTATATTACACATGTCACATTATCCTTCAGAAATCATTCTAATACGCTGATTTGGTGCTCAAGAAATTTCTTCTTATTCTTTTTTTTTATTATTATTATCAAGATTGAAAACCGTTGTGTTGCTTAATTTTTGTGGAAGCCATAAAACATTTGTCTTTTAGGATTTTTTCGATGAATAGAAAGTTGAAAATAAAAGCAATCTTTTTAAATTTAAATCTTTAACGGTCTCTTTTTATCAATTTTAATGCATCCTTGCTGTATAAAAACGATTAACTTCTTTCAAAAACCAAAAAAACGAATAAAGGCAGTGGCGATTGCATGTGCAAATAGCAATATATTCTATTTAAACCAAGTGAAAATAGCGATAGATTCTAATTACGCCAGGTAAAAATAGCTTTATTTTCTTTGCAATGGTAGTTAGATGCTATTTATACAAGTAAATAGTACAAATAGTGGCAGATACTATTTGCACCTCAGTGTTCAAACTTATATAGTGTATATCAGTAAATGCATGCATTCATCAAGTCGCTTCTCGTAACTTTTTATGCATGCAAATTGGTTTAAAAAAATGCCCAAATTCTAAATTCCTGTAAATATTTACACATGTAAGAGATGACTTCTCCTGACAAGCTAGCTGCTGAGCACTCTTTTGAACTGTAACTAATTAGCTGGGGCTCTTTTCCCTCAATCTAAGCTATTGTTTCCCTTTCAAACGGCTACAAAAGCGATGTCCCACTCGATGTGAACAGCACATTGTGGATGCAAGATGCTAATGGCGGCGATCAATTATTCACCGGCTAATCTGTCTGAAGAGGCACTGGAATGTGGAATAGGCTCATCATGCACCCGCATTAATATTCAGTCAACAGGCCTCACTCTGCACTGCCTACATGTCATATCAAACCCAAGCCCTCCTCAAAGAAGTGATGTCTAAATGAGAGCTTTCAAGAGGCTGCTGCTTCTGGAAATGTCTATGCGCAGATAAGCTCTCGTTAAATGCACGGTGACCATTTTTCTAGCAGAATGAACAATTTGTGCACAGTTTTATGTGTAATAGTGATGTTAAAATATAGCGCAACTAAGTTTTATGCAATATGAGTGCTCATCCAAAACACACCACCAGTGTTGTGGGTAGTTGTGAGGGTGTTGCTATGCGGTTGCTGAGGACTCTATGACTTCTGTTGCTTAGATATTGCTCAACTCCTCTCAATGTAAGTATATGGGACAGTTTTGCAAATTTTATCATATCCTTTGTGTTGTGTATGAGTCATTTTGACTCGGAGAGGAGTTCCTTTTTCCCTAAAATGTTAGTTGATGTTATTACATTGGACTAAAACTTACCGACCTCGCTCACAAAGGGTATAACTACCTCTCGTTGGATAAACCAAACCTCTCAATGGTTTAGATAATTTTTGTACTTTTGTGATATGCCCCCCCCCTCCTCCTCCTCATCTCACAAATAATAGCTTATAAATCTCATTGTAATGTTATATTATCACCAAATATGGCATTCAATCTTTTTGTCAACTTGTTTTCTTTCAATTAGGACAGGTTTTGTGTTTATTTTTTAAACTGACTGATCGTAGCTTCGAAATGTGTTCGTAATGAGTTGTGCAGCAAAGTTTAATGTGGTTAAAGGGATAGTTCACAAAAAAAGAAAGAAAATTTCATCATATTTACTCATTTTGATGATGTTTCAATCCTGCATTATTTTCTTTTGTTCTGCAGAACATGAAAGAAGATATTTTGAAGAAGTTTCAATCGTTTTTGTCCATTCAATACAAGTCAGTGGGGTCCAAAACAAGATTGGACTAAAACACTAAGACATTTCCACTTAGTGTTTTATATATGTTCCACAGAAGAATGAAAGTCATACAGATTTGGAACGATATGAGGTCGAGTAAATGATGACTGTCCCTTTAAGTGTTTGTTTGAATCCTTAAACCTATGTATGAGCAATTATAATAGAAATGCTTGCCTTGGCTAACACAACTAATAAACTTCATTGCAATGAAAGGGACTGGATCTCAAATAGATGCATAGTAATATAAAAGACTTGAAAAACAAACTATTAACACAATAAATGATTTCTCAATGCATTGCCTCCCGTTGCACATTATACACTCTAAAAATACTGGGTTGTTTTAACCCAAAGTTGGGACAAATATGGACAAACCCAACTGTTGGGTTAAAAATGTCATTTAAAATTTTAACCCAACTTCAACTTTCAACTAATTACATTTTTAACCCAACAGTTGGGTTTGTCCATATTTGACCCAACTTTGGGTTGAAATAACCCAGCATTTTTTAGAGTGTAGCCTTATAAACTACTTTTGAGTTGGGTAAATTAAACGCAAAACTTATTCTCGGTTTCTACGCAGACCGTGTTCCCTTGATGATTGGGTCAGCTCTCGTTCATGTAACTCACAAAGAGAATAACAAATGTTTGACAGAAGATTCCTCTACATGCACCTGTTCAGCCTCACACATGCAGAACTTCCCTAAGCAATTCTCATTAGTATCTTATGCATGCTTCATACACATTATATATTTAATGCCTAATGCTTCAAAGAACATCGACTGAACCGTTTAGATGCATGAAGGCAAACAGTTGTGTTACCTGCAGGCCCTCAATTGCCAATCTCAGCATGCTTGGAGTTAGCTTGGAAGCTTGCTTGAAAGTGAAGTTACTCCAGTCAATGGTCAAGACAAATCCATTTACTTGTAGCTCAGGGTCTTCTATCATTGCCTCCAGGGAAAGTAAAATCGCTCGCAGAATATCCACAAAAGTGTACCTGCAGAGAAGCACAAGCTTTTAGGAAGATTTGCAAACAAACTCTAAATGTGCTGAGTATACAGTTAGTTCATGTTAGTCAATATTGGTATTTACACTTCTAGAGGGCATATCATTTACACAATGCTTGAATATATAAAGCAAATCAGGCGCAACTTGACCCTAGTTCTCATCAAACATTGTTCCTGTGAGAGGGTGCCAAGAGCCCTGCCATCCAAGGCAATGGTGCGACTGGCTTGGATTCAAAGGCTGTTTGATATGGACTCGAGCACTACTCTCTAGTCTAAAGAGGTGAAACTCCAACATTAAAACAAATTCAATCTGGAGAAATACATGTACATATATAATTTAAGTAGTCTTAATTTAGAGCACAGTGCATAAACTAATTAATGCATATACAGTGTGGTCCCAAAAAGGTGACACTATTAAATATGCATGCATGTGACTGCATTACATACAAAATATGTATGACTTAAGTGTGCAAAGATTGTTGAGGCCACTGTAGATAGAGAGTGTTTTACTAAACTCTTGGTTTTGGGACATAAATTCAAGTTGAAGGGATGAATAAAGGGCTATCGAACGATTAATCGTGATTAATCGCATCCAAAATAAAAGTTTGTGTTTACATAATATCTGTGGGTGCACTGTGTACAATTATTTTGTATATATATATATATATATAAATACACACACATGCATCTATATTTAGGAAAAAAATATTATTTAATTATAAAATATTTATATTTATATATAATATAAATAATATATATATATATATATATATGTATTATAAGTGTGTGTGTGTGTGTATATATATATATATATATATATAATAATTATACACTGTGCACCCACATATATTATGTAAACAAAAACTTTTATTTTGGATGTGATTAATCGCGATTAACCGTTTGACAGCCCTAATAAAAATGATTTCATTTGGAACTTTAGGTCACATTTATGCTCACACACTAGTATACGTTACAGTATATACACACACAACCTCGCTCTTAGAAGAAAAGGTTCTATATAGAACATTACAGGTTTCTGTCGGGTGCTTCATATATATAATCTTTTAGGAGTTGCCATCTTACGAATTGAGTTAATTTATTTTGTTTTGTTTGATTTGTTTTATTGTAATTCAATTTTATGAATGAAACATTGTAAACATACTTTATCACCAGAAAAACATTTGAAATATCCTGTTAAGCTTATATAAACTATAAAGTGTTCTTTAAAACTGAGTCAAGAATTCAAGAGTCATATTGAACTTTTTTTCTAAGAGTGGATACTTAAGGATAAAATTAATCCATTGATCAGACTGCAAGAAATGTATTTATCTAATTCATTTATTTGACAATTATTAGATAACCAAGGGTCACTTACAGTGCGTGTATTGCATGGACAGTGTCATTGGATCAATTGAGATGAAGTGCATAACTCAAGGGCACATTGATGATAGATTAACCCTTGTTGAGTCTGAAGTCTCAGCCAAACCTATATAGGTCGCTACCACTAAAATACAACATTATACATCAGGCTAGGATATATATAGGTTTGTTTGTTTTTTATTCAAGTGAAATTCAGCATGTTGTACTGTGCATGCAGCCATTTTGACATGTGCCAAGAGACCCTTAGTCTGTATGACTGTATAAGACTCATGAATGTACAGTATGTCAAGGTCATTAAGTTTTTTTTTTTAAAATTGTTATTAGATTATGCATTTTGGGAGAGTCAATGTCTGTTCTTTAAAATAGAAGATAACGGTAAATATTCCAATGGTACCTGGTGCATCCATGTTGAATTTATGATGTCATACAACAAATAAAAAATATATAAAGGACAGTCTTGTAGAATATTGGGTCAGGTCAAAGGTCATCACCCATAATGGCTTGGATGAAACATCAACCCCTATACTATTACTATATATTTGATGTAGTAGAATATTGTGTAAATGTATGAAACCAACATTACATTTTTTTAAAAATGCGTTTTAACGATTTTCCAGTCAACATCAGACCTCCTTATTTATCACTACAAATAAGTAACATGGCCACTATACACTGTTACTGTGCCTTTAACTTTAACTTAACATCATGCTCTAGTGAATGACAGAAGACTGATGCTGAAAAGACAGCTCAGACTGAGCGTGTCATTACCCACAATTAGCCAAAATCCAATAGCACCTTACCTGCTCTGATCCCAGTTTGCTGCGAAAAGAACCAGAATCTTCCTCCCGTATCTATCCAAATTGGACAGGACTCCGGGAAATCCATCCTTCAGAGCCTGCTTGATCCCAGGATCGGTGGCCTTCAGGTTCTTGAACATGTCTAGGTTCTGTTGCCGGTACTCAAAGTACTGGGCCAGGAGGCGGAAGGCCTCGAAATGGTTAAATTTCCGGGCTCTGAGAAAGCGCAGGATGAAAGCATCGTCTGTCCTGAGAAAGCCAATGTCTGGACGGGTGATGATCATGTCCCTCACCTCCTGTATGTCCTGATGTAAAGTGTCGGGGTTCTCCTTTAACTCCACCTTGGCTTTCTCCAGGGTTTCCGGAGACAGGCCTGCCTGTAAATGAGTCATTGTCCTCGCAATGGACCAAGGCTGACTATACTGTACTATACACTACACTAAATATGCCCTATGTAATTGTTTATGAAAATGCCAATCATAAAGAGCCCTGTCGCTGCAGCGCTTTCAAATAAAAACCTGACTTTGGAGATGGTCCTGAGTGTAGCTACACTGATAGTTCACCTCATATACTCTATATAGTCCTTATGAGTTCACCTGTATCGTGGGGTTTTGATGCTTGTCCTGCAAAATGAATTCACATACATTCATGAGGTCGTTCTCATCGATACGTCTATGGCTTAAGCAGACTGAAAGCGTCTTAGTTTGCGAATGATCAAATCTGAGGCATTGACTCGACCACAAAATCCGTTCATTCATTCCATCCCACCCCAAAAGCTTCTAAGAACGAGCATCACGGTTAAAAGCGCTGCTCTCTCCTAGCATCATCAAGCGGCCAGGCAATGCGGCACCCTGCAGCATCTCTTGTCATGAGTCTCCATTTAACGCGCATTTCAAATGTTGCCGTGAATTGGAGTCCGAGCATCATCACGATCCCTCAGCGCTCCGTCTTCATCGTATTCGCCCTTCGGGAGAGACGATATGGTGTCGGTCCAGGTCCGTATGGTTCCGGTGATGTGGTGGATGGTTTACGTCAGTGCTGCTGCTGCTGTTCCTTCGCTTTGTTGCTGATGAGAGTGACTTCAAGCATCGCTCCGGTGATACAGTCTGTCCGTCATCACATGGCGGAGGAGGGGAGAGCGCTCGCTCGCTTTGTATCCTCTCGAGACTCACTAAATAAAGGTTTGGGCATTTTTATTTATTTGTTTTTTAATTTTTTTTATTTATTTTGGCACTTGCCATATTTATTTTGTTTCTTATAGTTGTTTTTCTTGAAAAAAAAGTACAAGAACGGAAATAATAATAATAATAAATGATCGTTAATTTATTTTATTTTTTTTAATTTAGCCTATTTATTTACTGTCGTTATGTTGTTGTTGCTGTTTGGGATGGCATATTTAAAATTTTGAATACATTTATATTATATAAATATGATGACAAATATAAAGATGCATTTCATAAAGATGTAAACAATAATATTAAATGACAACAACATATATTAATAATAAGTTGTAATCTATTTATGTTATTAATACAAATAATTATAATAATTATTATTATTCAAACCAATACTACACTGCACTAAACTGCTGATGTCATTAATGTCAGGTTAGTTGAGTCATACAATTATAGCCTATTCGCTTTATACAATATAGATTGTTTCAAAGCCGCTTTACAGTGATAAAGTTAACATTTCGGCTTTTGCTCAGCTGGAGGTCAGTGTTGATCCAGTTCTGCTGTAAAGATCATAAAATATTTATAAAGCAAAAAAAAAAAATGATGTCATCGTCCAGCTCAGTTCAGTTCTCATACAACAGTGTCAATATAGTCAGATCAAATAATCTGAATATTAACAATATTCAGAGGCCACAGTGGCAAGGGACCTAAACTCCATCAGGTGAAAGAATGGAGGAAAAAAAAAAACATTGGAGAAACCAGGCTCCGTTGAAAACAGGAAATCAATGACGATCTAAACAAAGCTCAATTCTGCTGTAAAGCAGCTTAAAGAATGTGTCATTGTTGAGCTGAGGTCAGTTCAGTGTTGATTCAGTTCTGTAAAATAAAGTTAATCAAATATGAAATGTTCAATTCAGCTCTAAGTAGAAAATAGTGATGTCATCGTCCAGCTCAGTTCAGCAGTAGTGTCAGTACAGTCAAATCAGTAATATTGCTGAATATTGTGTCCCAAACTCCATCAATGACTGCTAACATTTCCTAAAACATGCTTAACATTTAGCTAAAAATATGTTTAATGTGCTAACATTTAACTGATATTATCAAATAAAAATACTTGATCTCAATCTTAATCAAACTGCTAAATGTGACTGTGAAACTGTTTGTTCACTTTGTGAAGGAAGGGCATTGTGCTTAGGAGGTATTGCCTATGAGTCAAGCCACATTCAAATTAGATGCAGGCTAAGTTGTTTGTTGTGATGCCATAGAATGAACAAAATGCAGTTGAAAGCAGAATTGCACTGGTTAAACTAAAACTGCAGCCAAAGCAGTGAATCAAATCATATTTTACCATCGGAATAATAAACCACATATTCAGAAACAGCAGCCTTTAGGCTATCTGTGACCATCCACTAGTTCAGGCCTGCAAAGCACTCAGTCGGTCTAAAACACATGCATACAAACACATGTAAAATTGAAATGCACACACCACTGAGGACACATGCACATAAGGTCAAACAAAAGCATGCACACACTCTTACAGGCAAGTACTTGACTGAGCGCAATCAAAGCCCTCAAGCACCATCTGTGATGATGCAGTCTCTTTCTATTCTGAGTGGACTGATTCTGTCCGGCGGCTATGATTTCATAATGAAAATCTCGGTAATAAGGCTGTTTTTTTATGGAGTCTGATTAATTATCCTTAAAATATGAATGCATATTAAGTCCATACCCCTGGACACCATCATCATACACTTTTCATATAGGCTGCATCTACTGTACATTTTAGAAGAATATTTCCCGTAAAACATTTAATCTATTCCCCTTCTGGTTTATTGATTGCCACTGAGATCAGTTAATTCTCATATTTGAGAGACAGACCCTCCGAGGGACATTTAAAACATGCTAAACATTAAAACATCAGGTCGATAACATGATCAACAGACTAAGGCTATAATGAGAGTCAATGGTGACTGATTCTGGATCAGGCATTGTGTTGGGATTATGAAAGTCACACAGCTGGTGCTGGTGGGTGGGGACAGGCAGGCGGGACAGGATAATGTCACGTGATCAGGTGGGGGGGAGGGCCGAAGGGCCGAGGGGACGGTCACAGCTGAGCGTGGAGGGGGAAGGGCTCCCTAGGGACGCTAGATGGAGGGACGATAATTACATTCGGCACTCTGGGAGATGTGGAGGAAATCAAATGAATGGACCTGCTTGCATTTGAAATTACCTTTGTTGCAAAAGAGCAGCTGTCACTTAAAACGGGTCTGCGGCCTTTTTGCCTTTTCTTTGACCGGCTTGATGCCGTCCCTGAAGTAGATAAGAGGTTATGGCACTATTTTAAAAAGACAATGCAATGTTTCACTGAGCCTGAACGCTAAAAAGTTTTAGCATTATACAATGTTTATCTTAAAGAACACAGCATGCATTTAATGCATATATTTCTGGTAACACTTTACTTGAAGGGGTGTGCATAAGACTAACATGACACCTTCATAATATGTCTTGAATATGAAGTATGGATGTTTATGACAACTGTCATTAAGTGTCTTTCACTCAATAATGACATTTTGAATGCAAATATGACATTGTTTGAGATGTATCTGAATTTGTCATTAAAAAGTCATAATAACTTAATGGCAGCCAATGTCAAAACCAACCACCTGACAGTTTAATGTAATGGTAACCAGTAAAGCTAGGTGGTTTCTTAAGTTTGATACGCAGCTATGTCATGTTTATGACAGGTTGTGTTGTCTTAGTAATGTCATGACAAAGACACTGACAGGTTATGATGTATTGGTTTATGTCAAGGTGTCATAACAAAGACTCAAACAATGTCATATTTGCATTCAAAATGTCATAATTGACATTTTAAGGGCTGTTTCAATTGCACAATCTTTTTCGGTGCACTAACAAGTACCTGTTGTTTTGATTATTTATGAGATGACGCAACATATTCTAAGGTTGCTTATAAGAGATTATGCATTTGCATTAAGAATGGCTTATAATGCATCACATATAGCCTACAGGCTTCATAGAATGTGTTACCAAACTTGACTCTAACAGTGTAAACCATTTGTTCAAAACGATTTAATCCAATAGAAACCACTGCAACACTAAAGGTCAATGCCAGGTTAAGTGTGAAATGGTATTTAAAATTAAAGTGTCATCCAAAGGGTATTATCCAACACAGAAACAAGCCTCCAAAGTGTAATTTTAGTATTCAGTGGCCATGAGATGATGCTTCAAATGATGTTAAAGAAATACTTTGAGAATCTCTGTAACATAGGTAGGAATGGGAGGAAAAAAAACACTGGCAATGTCCAAGAGCTTATCTCGTGCAGGCCAGATGGTGCGCGCATGTGCCCTCAGTCCGTAACACATAAACAATGATTCAACTATTCACACTCATACTAATTGCAATCCGCTTTTAATTAAGTGGATAGCAAACACTTGTCACTGCCTTAATTATATGAACTACTGTAGGCCTATGTCAGCTATGACAATGTTTCCCAACCCTATTCCTGCAGTCACACTAAGAAAACACATTTTGGATATCTCCGTTATCTGACACAGTCATTTCAGGCAGTCTTAAACCACCCCCTATACACTTTTATAGGCACTATTTGAAGAGACATCCCATAATGCACCACAATAATAAGTGTAAAACAGATGTAAACTCAACGGCTAGAGAATACCCATAATGCACTGTAGGGATCGTGCCGAATTAAACCCTGCGTCTTGCCAGAAGATGGCGCTCACAGCTGAATCATGCATTCATTAATTTGCCAAACCGCTGATCCAATGTGGATACAGCGTAATGGTATCCATTTCTTATTAATTGATTATTAATTTTTTTAATTAAGGTTTACACATGCGAGTTTCATGGCAGAGTTCAAGGTAAATCCTTGCATTACTACTGGAGCTGCTACACTGTAAAAAAAATATTGTTGGTTTAACTTAAAAAGTTTGAAGTTTTAAAGTTTAAAAATTTTAAGGTGATTGAATTGGAAAAAGTGAGTTAATACAATGTAGGAGATTAATTTAATCATCAGAAACTCAAAATAATAAGTTATCTCAACTAAATAAATTATTTAAGTTGATTTGACAAAAGAAAAAAAATTTGTGATAACAAATCTTGAATTTTTTTTTTTTTTTTACAGTGTAGTTTGCGAAGTTTCAAATGATTATTAAACAGCAAGCACAAACAATAGCAGCCATTCCGTGTCCGAATTCACTCACTCGTTAGTATTTTCTAAGCGTTTGTGTTATGATATTTGGAGGGGCAATACATTACAGTCCTAGACCATGACTCCTGGCATAACCCGTCATAAATTACACACCAGATGGTCATCTGCCTCTTAGCAGTGGCATGAGCCATTCCTCCTAATGGTGACATCTGGGCAGACGTACACAGCACTGAATGTTGAGACAAGTTCAATTATACACTTGTGATAAATAGACTGTAAAAACCTGGTCTTGATCCAAAACGCCTATTATATGTTGACAAATAATGTCATGTTTAATTATTGGATGCATTTGTGGAGTTTATTTCCCCAGTGTGGCTTTAGAAAAAAATTATATACAGTATATACACACACACATATATATATATATATATATATATATATATATATATATATATATGTATGTATGTATATACGTATATATATGATATATATAAATTAATTTTTGATAAGTTTTAACTATAATGGAGGTATATGGGGTCCTCCTAAAAGAGCATGCACAGAGAAGTCCAAATTAAACATGATTTAATGACTCGTAAATGTAAGCGAAATGAGCGGTTTGGGTGAGGAAACGAACGATGTAAATAAACAAATTTACATTGTTTTTACCTCTTGTAACCACAGTACGTCTACAATGTACTGCAATTTTTTCTCAACAGTAGCCTACAGTTACGAATATCATGACAATAAACTCCGTTTTGTACATCCAGTAACATTATGATGTCATTTTATACTCAAGAAATCTGTGATCTGTGTCTGAGTTACATTATGAGTCAAAGCCTACAGATTTTGAGTAGAAAAAATAAATAATTGCTGTATAATGATGGATTGAATGATTGTAACATGATTGTTGTCTGACCAGATGATGGCAGTATTGTGCTAAAACTGTGGATTAACTTTACATGCATTACAAATAGGTGCATGAAATGCCTTCACTTTGTATTTGCTCCATTAATCAGCTGTCATTCCTATATGTCGTTAAACAAATCTGTAAAACTCACAATGAGCCTCTTCATTCTTTAACAAGACAATAACATTGGAGATATAAACAAAGTACAGGCCTACCATACGATATTGCTAATCATGTTACATTTGATAAGAGGGGTACAACAGTATTTTTGTGAGTTACTAACAGGAATTACATTGAGAATTGTAATTCAGAATTACAGATAATAGGCTGTCAGATAATAAAATAAGGGAGTGTAATGAGTCAAAACTGCCTCTTGATATCAGCGTAACCTTCAACTCTAGATCACCTGTGGAGAAGGTGGTGAATGCAGAACTGGCCATGTGGAATAAGCCAACATCACTGTAACCCACTGCACCGCTATGATCAGAGAGGTCATGCCCTTGTCTGGTTGTGTTTACGGTTAAAATTATGGTCTATCACATCCCATCTGAGACCTCAACACAGCAAAACTTTCTAAAATATCTATAGAAGTTTTCCTTTAGTTTAAATGTCACAAAGCCTTAATAGGAATTCTGCATTTCAATACCCATATTTTACATTAAATTGTGGCAAAATACTAGTTGAACTGCACTCTCAGAAAAAAAGGTACAAAAGCTATCACTGGGGCTGTACCTTTTCAAAAGGTAGACTTTTGTCCATTTTAGGTGATAATATGTACATTTTAGGTGTTAAGATGTCCATTTTAGGTGCTAATATGTACATTTTGGGTACTAATATGTACATTTTAAGAGTTAATATGTACATTTTAGGTACTAACATGTGTCCATTTTTTGTGGTAATTTGTACATTTCAGGTGCTAATATGTAGATTTTAAGTGTTATGTACATTTTAGGTGCTAATATGTACATTTTATGTACATTTTAAGTGTTAATATGTACTTTTTTGGTGGTAATATGTACATTTTAGGTACTAATTTGTACATTTTAGGTGTTAATATGTACATTTTAGGTGCTAATATGTACAGTTTAGGAGCTAATATGTACATTTTAGGTGCTAATATGTACATTTCAGGTGCCAATATATACCACTATGGTACCAATATGCAGCCTTTGGGTGTACCTTTTGAAAAGGTACAGCCCCAGTGACAGCTTTTGTACCTTTTTTCTGAGAGTGTGGACACAAAGCCTTTGACGTCAACAACCAAAGATATGGTGACAGTTTAAATTTTGGATTTACAAACCAACAGTCGAAAACCACCGTTTTTATTTCTTTTATATTCCACTTAATCACAGTACATGCTTTATATTCAGAGTTCATTCAAACCCAGTACATGCTTTATAGTCAGAGTTCCTTCAAACTACATGACTTTTATGTTATTTCAACATTCCTTTTGAGACGGATTCCTTTTTGCTCAGCCTTGCTTTAATTGCACATTGTATTAAGTCAGCATCTCTGAAGGTCTATGGAGACTTTGTTACAGTTCTATTCTTTGCCAGAATGCCTTTCTGCAGTCAAAAGCATAAAATCAGAGTGAGTCTTGCATTGTTTGACACTGATGTCATAGCTGAAGTGAAAGGCCATTGGCTGGCCTTTTCTTGCCTCACACAAAGATATGAGAACAATCAACTTAGGATTCAATAAAGTTTGAAACCCTACTGATGCCTTCATATGGATTAATAAGCGAAGAAATGCCACTCGAGCATGAAACCAAAGGAAAGCCGCCGTAGGGTGCTTCCCTGCTTTCACTAAAGTAAGTTTCCCCTCCCTCTTTCAAACACCCTCATTTTGTAAGGGAAGAATTTTCACAATCATAAAGGCCTTGGTTGTAACGAGTGGTTATATGAATTACTGTTGCCTTTCTATCAGCTCGAACTAGTCTGGCCATTCTCCTCTGACCTCTTGCATCAACAATGCCTTAAGAAGTTTTTTTGTGTGTGAAAATCCCAGTACATCAACAGTTTCTGAAATACTCAGACCGAAGCCCGTCTGTCACCAACCACCATGACACTTTCAAAGTAACTTAAAGGGATAGTTCACCCAAAAATGGAAATTAAGTCATAATGACTTTCTGGTCCGTCAAGTTTCAATCCCTTAGGAGCCTATGTAGCAGTGATCCACCTCTCAAATTTAATCAAAAAATACCTTCATTTGTGTTCCGAAGATGAACGGAGGTCTTACGGGGTTGGTACAGCATTCATTTTTGGGTGAACTATCCCTTTAAATCCCTTTTCTTCCCAGTTCTGATGCTCGTTTTGAAATTCAGTAGATCCTCTTGACCATGTCTACATGCCTAAATGTAGATGCTGCCATGTGATTGGCTGCTTAGATTTTTGTGCTAACGTGCCCATACACAATTGGCTGGTAGATTACTTACAAATTGTAGTCCATTACTGATTCCAAATTACACAAAAACATTTTTTAGTAACGCAATCCATTACACATTGAAGATAATATAATCTGACTTTTTGATTACATTTTACCTAATCGTTTATCACATTGATAAACAGGATATTGTACCATATTGATAGGAAAATACAAAGAGAAATACAATATTTTCCATTCTTTGTTTTCAACATGAATTGCTTTCAATTTTTTACATTAAAGTTAATAATTTTGTAACAAATATAACAAATCAAAATAAATGTACAAATAATATTTAAAATATATAGTTTATTCATTTACCTGCATCATGTCACATATTTGTTGTCAAATCATTCTAATATATTGGTTTGGTGCTCAAGAAATATTTATTAATATTATTAAGAATGTTGAACAAATAAATATTTCTTGCACAGCAAATCAGGATATTCTAATGATTTCTGAAGGATCATGTGACACTGATGAAAATTCAGCCGTCACAGAAATTTTTGTTTTATGTATTAAAACAGAAAATATATTTTAAAATAAGTTAGATTGTATAAATTATAATAATTTTTATATTTTAAATTACACATATTTCTTTTTCATTTATGTGTCAAAATCTCCAAGGCCCATCAAAATTAAAACACAGTCACGAAGAAACAAGAGTTACATCAAGAAGAAACAAGAGTAATCCTGATTCAAGCAATGCATTCTTTCAGTTCAATCAGTTGTCCTTGAAATCTCAGCCTTTATAAGCACATGGTCATGGTCAGAGAGACAATGCATGCCACAAAGGGAAGCTACAGTTCCTTTACTGTTCCTCAGTTTTCAAACAGAAAGTAACTTTTCCCAGGGCTTATGTTTGTGGCTTTTAACAGTCACTGATATGGTGTTAAATCTCTAAGCCATACTGAGTGACTCACAATGCAAACTTCTTCATTACTCCAGCCAAAAGAGCTATACAGGCTAAAAAGGAAAAAGGAAGTGGCTTATGGCATTCAGTGCTGAGTGTGCACAAGCAAACAATCCAGTAAGTCACATTTTAACACCACAAAAATGAGACTTTTGGTCACTATACTGCCAAGAGCCCATGGACAAATGAGCAATGGCTAAACATTGGTTAAACTCCAGGGCCAAAGAAATGGCCAAGCCAAAAATGGCAAAATAGTTATTGGATTTTTTAACTGTTTTAATCACAAATCACTGGTCAGGAAATAAGAATAAATTGCATAAACAGCACATTTACAGTCTGTAACAACTTACAGACAGCTTTTTAAAGGAAGAACAGTCAGTGTGGATTCACTCAATGTTAACCACTTCAAACAGTTCATAGTTGAAAAATGTCTCCCAGTTTGTTTGAGTTTAATGTGAGACCAAATGAAGAGTTCAGATGCAAAAGCCTCTAAATGCCATTTGAAATTTTCTTCTAGAATGATCATTTTTATCAAGCTCACATATTCAAGTTCAGTAATTTCACTTAAATGACAATTAATAGGTAATCCTCATTGCAATTTAAGTGAAATTACTGAACTTAAATATACAAGCTTGATAAAAATGACCATTCTAGAAGAAAATTTCAAATGGCACTTGGAGGCTTTTGCATCTGAACTCTTCAAATATTCACTATAGGGTTCACATCTGAACTCTGACCAGCTCAAAACATGAGCCTCTCATGCTTTGAGCCGCTTCTTGGTTGACTTTGCAATGTGGCCAGGAGTGTTGTCTTATTGAAAAAGAACATCGCATCATTCCTTTTTAGATAACAATTCTTCAAATGTGAGAATCAAGCCATTCTGCAGTATTATCCTGTGCTCTAAAGCATTAAATGATAATTCAGATGGAAGCAGCTCACCAACACCAGTAGCTAAAAAGCTGCCCACACAATGACACCTCTTCCCCAATCCTTCACTGTACTGGAGAAGCACTTATTATTATATTTATCAGCAAATTTTCCAAGACAGCGCTCTAGAGCATCAGTGAATCATCACTTCACAGACAACTTCCCATATTCTGCCAAAAACTTGATTCTGTCTTAGATGTTTTAAGAAGTGCATTTGCTTAAATTGAGCTAAATTCATGACCCAATAATTTGTGGTTATGACAATAAAAAGCTTAGTGTTTAATCATTTTGGGCATGACTATGTTTAGCTTTTTTCCTTCTGCTGATTGTATTTAGACTTCAAAATTCATAGACGATGTGCTCATTTTTGAAGACTATCATGATGAACAAAAAGACTAGGAATCATAAACTTTTGTTCTCAAAAAATTAACTCTTATGATAAATTAACATTATGCAATTCTGTTATTCCAATTGAATGCACGTACGTTGAGTCAACTTAATGTACTAAGGTTGATACTACTAATTTACTATGGTTGGGCACAGCTACTGACAATTAATATTGTCAGTGAATTTAAAAAGGCTCCCTGATATGATTCAGGTATTCAAATTCATGATATTCATTCATCCAATACAATAAAATTATTTTTTAAATGTCACATCAGTATATTTACAGGATAATTATTAACTACCGATAGCACTTGTTAGCATCTTCAATTATAAGATTCACATGCTTCATCAACCAAAGCATTTGCTGAAAGTAAGTTTTCAGCCTGACCGGGCTCCACTCTTCTCCGCAATGGGAAGCCACTGCAAATTTAATGGTACTAATAATTGCAATGTAACTGAACATTAAACACAATTACGCACTATAAAGTCTTCCCCTTTTCTCATTTTCTCAAAAACACATAAAATAACACTTAATATAGACATTTAGTCTCTCTTAATTCAGCCATATGCAAAGCAAGCTTGGAACTAACAAACACAGTCGAGTTTCAGTTAATGCAACACTAATTATTCGGGTAATCCAACACAAATGGATTAAGCAAACTTAAATTTGACATATTTAAGTAGATTAAACAATCAAATTAAGTTTGGACAAAATGTATAGCATTTGTGTTGCTTAAAGGGATACTCTTTTTTTGGAAATAGGCTCATTTTACAACTCCCACAGAGTTAAACAGTCGAGTTTAACCGTTTTTGAATCCATTCAGCCGATTTTCTGATATTTAGAAGAATTTCAGTAACTGGACAGTTTCTGGTCTCATTGACTTCCATAGTAGGAAAAAAATATACTATGGAAGTAAATGAGACCAGAAACTGTCTGATTACTGATAGTCTTCTAAATATCAGAAAATCAGCTGAATACATTCGAAAACGGTAAAACTCGACTGTTTAACTCTGGGGGAGTGGTAAAATGAGCCTATTTCCAAAAAAAGTGGAGTATCCCTTTAAGCTTGTTTTAATTACGCAA
Organism: Cyprinella venusta; assembly: GCA_038021265.1. Lineage (NCBI taxonomy): Eukaryota > Metazoa > Chordata > Actinopteri > Cypriniformes > Leuciscidae > Cyprinella > Cyprinella venusta. Next base: position 27,387,140 of record CM075876.1, read on the forward strand.
TTTCGACAAGCAGCAAAAATCATACATAATCTCTGCACGCAGAGATTATATCTGTAATCATTATTTCTTTAATCATTCATGAAGCCAATCAATGGAGAAAAACATCATCACTGCAGCACTGGGAGTAGCACTGTAGTTATACTAAAATCCTTACTTTGTCAAAACACACAGGGTTATAGCACTAAGGTACATGAAAACAGGTCAAGGACTTTGTAATAATTTCTGTCTTGAACTTAATCATCTGGTATGTAATCCCAAACGTTCATGCAGTCGCTGCCCCAGCTCAAAATTAACCAGCATATTCCATGAATTCCAATTCCCCGGGGGCTGCCATGGTTACACAATCACGACAGTAATCCACAGCTTAAATAGTTCAGTAGGTTAAGCATGCCCATCAAAGCAATAGTTTGACGACCGAACAGGCTCTGATGAGGGTTTGCCCAAGTATAATGAGGCCCTGTAATCAGTGCCGAGTTGACCCATGCCGGTCTCTGGCATTGACCTTCCCTGTTACAGCTCTTTAACTTTTAAAGTAGACACAAGACGTCCAGCCAAGCTGAATATATGTGACAGCAATAACTAGCTAATCGGCCAGAGAGTAATCTGTCATGATTAGACCCTGGGGTCTCATATGTTTACAACAAAGGACATTTGATTGTTAAAAATACATTTGTAGTAAGCAATGCATTCTGGGACGATTCCCAAACTGCTAAATGTATATGTAATTTGGCCTAAGGGTCATTTTAAAAAATGTCTGACATTCGTTGTGTTTTACGGTGTTAATAAAGACATTTTTCTCAACACAAAACCCCCAGTAACTTTAGTTTAAATTTTAGTTGAGCCCAGGGGCCTATACTATGAAGCCGGAACCATGTTTCAGTTTAGTTTGTGCCAACCCTGGGTTTTAGGTACCATGAAAGTGGTTTGGCTTTTAGCAGTGTTCATCGCCATAGTAACGTATGCTCCATGGCTAACCTGGTCTGGGTCAGGTTATGTTCCAGGTAAGAGGATGTAAACCGAACTTGGACCAATCAGCTGTGAGCACGCGATAAAGTCACTCCACAGAAAATAATTTTAAAAGACAAAATCATGGCTTTTAGTAAAATAAATTTGTACGATTTAGAAATTACCCTAAAATGATCTCACATGTACAATTTCAGTTCATCAATTATTATTACGTAGATTTTAAATGAATATGTATGTAAAGGTAATAGAAATATGCTTTAGAATCAATAAATGAAGCTATAAAATGAGCTTAAATGTTCAATTCTCTATACCTTTATCAACTGTATAAATTAACTTCACAACTTTTACTTGCACTAATATACAGTAACAAGACTTTCTTTTAGTTGTCCTCTTTCACAGACAGCTATTTTCTTCTTGCTGTGTAAATTTGTTTGAATTCTTAATATTTTAACACTTTTATTTAATAGGTGAATTGCGCCACTTCTCTCGCGAGAAATTCATTTGAATGAGTTTCACTGTTTCTCAGCATGTGATTGGCTGTTCGCTACTGATATCACACCTAAACTCAGGGTCAAAGCCTGAGTCGACAATGAAAGTTGATGGTACCAACAAAGCCTGGTTGGATTGGTTTGGTTTTGTCAACTCGAAACTAATCCAGTAACCCTGAGTTTGTTCAACTACCATCATGGTACAGGCCCCAGGTTATCCATCAAGCCCAAAACAAAAACAATACAAAAATACTAATTGTGGACGGAACTGAACCCAGCATATGAAACGCTCTCCAGTCTATGCATCCAACCCGTTACCATAATATTGTCCAAAAAAAACAAACAAAATTCCTAATTGTGGACGGAACTGAACCCAGAATTTGAAATACTGTCCGGTCTATGCATCAACCCCATTCCCATAAGACATCCCTCCTTTAGTGCCGCCAGTGCAGCAGGTGAAATATTGACCCGTCCCTCCTACAGATGAGTCTCTGTGGGGAACACGATTGGCAGACCACTGATGAATGCTGATTACAGCATCTCTCGGTCAGTCGTTAAAACAACCTGCCAGAGTCACCACGGCACCCCTTTATCTCTGTGTCAACTTTCTGGCACCACAAACCTTTGTGAGTCATCAAAGGCAGTGCAGCACTTGAATGCCAATGACCACACGAGGAGGGGGTCCAGACAAATGAACTAGAGAACATTTCATAAGACCCTCAGTGGAGGCAGTGAGCAGACAGTATCCCTGCGAGGGGTCTGAGTGTGTATGGGGCCTCTGAGTGCTGGATTTTACGCATGGTTTTCAGTTTAATAATGTGACCACATTTACAACTAGTGTAAAGATTGACAAGATACAACTGGTGCAAAACAACAAACTTTCAAAATAATGAAAGCAAAACTAAATTTTTGCTGATGATTCCAGGATTAGAAAGACACAAAGCACTTAAACAATAAAAAGATTGCATAAAGTGACATTTTATTTATTATTTTTGTGCAAGGAAGACTGCGGCTACATTCAGTCACATAGAAGAGTGGTCCAATCAAATAAAACGATTTTTTTCCCTTTAATTAATAATAATTTTAAAAGAGATATATTTTTAAAGTGCCTTAAAATCAGTTTTCACAAGTAAATTTTAAAAACCATGTAATGTTTCACCCCAAAATGAATAAGAATACCTACATTGTTTTTTGCTTAAATTTAAGCATTTAATCACCATAGTGTTTGGTATTTTGTCATATTATTATTTTCCTTTTTTTTTTTTTACTATATTACAGCAAAGACACAATTACAAATAGTGGCCAATAATAATAATAATTAACCAATAATACTAAACTCATGGACACATTATAATACTGAGAATGTCTAGGGGGAAATGTGGCTAAATGGTCATGAATACAATGAAAAAATAACCAAATGGGGACTAACCAAATGTAATGTAAACCAAAAAGAGTAAAAAAGAGTCTTTTTTTGGTTTTGGGGTTAAGTGAGACATGCTTTCCTGAGATTCCCTCTTTTATTATTATTATTTAAATAAAAAAAGTTCCCTGATTTATATTAATAATTAAAAACTAAAAATTAAAACCCCTTTTTTAGAGCACGCCCTTCAGTAACTTCAGCTCAATCTTTTGGCCTCCCGGCCCTCGCCATACACTGCAAGTAGGTCTCTCGATCCAAAAAGTGCACAGCACACACCTGAACCATTTTGCAAATACTCTCACATGTGATGTTTAAGTTGTAGCTCACCATAAAATGGTTAAAATACTTCTCAAAGGCTTTGCTCTGTGGCTGCTCGAATCTAAGAGCAAGTTCATGCAAGTTGTGGGGCTGAATGTCATCGATATCAAAAGCCTCAGTCATAATGTATTCCAGCTTCCACTCTGACCTTTTTTCCAGGTTTGCTTCAGTGAGATTTAAATAGAACTGCCAAATATCCTGTAGAAGAAGAAAACAGAGAGTGATTACTATAAGAGATACAATAGAAGAGCTGACACCTTGATTAAAACACAGCATGTAATTAGAACTGACATGACCATTAATCATTCAGAAACAAGACTTGCTCAAGGAAGAGACACATTAGTGGTGCAGGAATGACCTCACACAAAAAATATTTTCACATGTTTTAGAATTAAGCCAACTATTTAGCTCTAAACAACTCAGAATATCATAATTAAAAGACATTTTAACACAGTGTCTTGCCAATTATATGGAATAAAAAAAGTAATAGCGTCTTTTTATCTCACAAATCTGACTTTTTTTCTTGCAATTGTGAGTTTATGTTTCACAATTTTGAGAAAAAAGTCAGAATTGCTAGTTATAAACTTGGAATTAAGTGAATATTTAAATTGCAATATCTAAACTCGCAATTGCAAGAAAATTTTCAGAAATGTGACGTATAAACTCGCACTTGCGAGTTATCATTTTGTAGTTATCGTTCTTTGTGTGAACGGGCCTTGAAACTCTACATTGCAAAAAAAAAAAAAGTTTTGTGAGATAAAAAGCAAATGCAAAAAATACAAATACAATTACCTTTTTAATTGCTTCCATACTAATAATTATAAATTTGTTCTAATAATTCTAAAGGCATGCTAAAAGTAAATAAATCAGTGCTTGAACTTGCTAGTAGGTGGACACTTACCAGTAAACCATAATTCTCAGGGTGGTACAGATACGCACGGAGGCCAGGATTGTTTGAATATGGCTCCGATAGACTTTTGATAGGTGTAACAGCAGGTGTGACAAATATAGAGTTCACAGGTTTCCCTTGAACAGATGAATTGATGGTACATAAATCAGAATGGTATATACTGTACATGTACACACACATATACATGTATTTCATTTTAACTAAGTCAACAGTTCAGAACTAAAAAACTTTTTTTTGAATCTCTTATTTTAAAAAATGAATGTACTGGGTTGTTACGTTACCTTTGTGATCCAGCAGAACCATTATGCTGTCTCGATGAGTGTGACCGTAGAATTGACCCTCGACGACGTCACTGTAGTTGCGAAATATTTTGACCAGTTGTTCATTGTAGCTTTCTCGGATGGCTGTTGTATTTATAGCAAAGGGTAGGTAACCGATGGGGACGTGCGCAATTACATAGACCTCAGAGGAACAGATGACAGATGAAATTCAACTCGGCCGTCACTCACACACTGCTGATGTCACTTACATGGACATACCACTTTGCGACTCTTAATTTACAGCCTTATAACAAAATGGCCTCTTATGATCAGAGCAGCGGGCTCTTTCTAAAATTAAACTGTCTTGTAAAAGCAGACAGAATATTCAGAATATTCTCACCTTCTCCATGTTTTGTCTTGAGAGCTCAAGAGTTTCCTGCAGCCACTGGAACTGCCCAGCAGGATCAGACATATTTACAGTCACTTCATTAGGACTGTAGTACAGGTTTGTGTTGAGACTCACCAGACGTAGGCCAGGTTTGATCACAAGAGAGTAAAAGCCACCTTCATGCAAACAAGTAATGTATGTAACAAGTAATGTATGAAGAGTATTAGCTCACTATATTGTCACAGAGCTAAAGCCTACTGTTAGGCACACACATATATACATATATATATATATATATATATATATATATATATATATATATATATATATATATATATATATATATATATATTTTTTTTTTTTTTTTTTTTTTTTTTTTTTTTAATGACGCACCAATATGAAAATCTTGGCCGATACCGATAATTCTTTATATTTGAAAGCCGATATATGTAAATCCAAATATTTAGATTTTTTTTTTTAATTTTTATAATTTTATGGAGCCTATATGACAGAGTTGTGCTGCACATTGCATTGAACTGTTTTTTCCTTTTTTTGAAGTGATTTCAATCATATTTCAAGCAATTCAAAACCATGATGGAGAACAGTGTGCATCTGAAGTGTCTCAGCTCAAGGAAATAATCCATTATTTATCAGCTTTAATATATCGGCTAAATTGTATTATGGGGCCGATAACGATAACACCAAAAATCATCATATATAGGGTGATACCGATATGGTGGCCAATATATTGTGCATCCCTATATATATTAGTGACAAAAACAGTGGCTAGATTAAAAGGGATTTTACATCACACTGTCGTTTGCATCCAAGTATTTTAGCAAAGCTAAAACTTTGCATTGACCAATCAGCATCCAAAATCCCCAAATAATATAGTAATTTAAATGGAGTTACCTTTTTGCAAAGTTTCTACAGCTGCTGGGTTCAACCACAGAGACCAGAGTTTGGCTACAGCGTCGTAAATTGCATTTCGAGATGTTGGCAACTGATCCTAAAATGATTTAAAGCAAGATTAGACACACACACACACAAAAACAAAATATTTTAATATTCAAAATAGCATACTACACTGCACTTTTAGAGTAAAACGTCCCTCCCCCCCTCTCTCTCTCTCCCTCTCCCTCTCTCTCTCTCTCTCTCTCTCTCTCTCTCTCTCTATATATATAGATATATATATATATATATATATATATATATATATATATATATAGCACAGTATACAGTATATATATATATATATATATATATATATATATATATATATATATAACCTTAAAAGGAACCCATACGACAGAGTATGCCGTTTCAAATGCGGATCCCACAATCCACTCACCATTTCTATTTTCATAAAAGAAGCAGAGGTAATATCAGTAACAAATATGACATATTTTCTTGATTTATGGTTTCATCAAATTGTCCAAAGATAATGTGTTTTTACATAAAATGTAATTAAATGCTTAACTGGATGCCACTCAATACCCCTAATGAAGAGATATGGAAATTGTTGAATAGTTTTATTGTCGCATAATTGTTTAAATGCATATATATATATATATATATATTAAATAGACAACTTAAAAACATAATAATGATAATTTAAAAAAAGTATAAACATATATATATATATATATGTAAATACATTTTCAGTGTATGCTTTTCAGCAAATATTCCTTTATCTGATTCATCTTGGCTACAACTCCAGGAGCTCTAGTTGCCCTTGGATTTGAAATACCTGTGGCCAGTAGTCGTGGTTTCCCAGGGCCGGGTAAACTGGAATCTCTGGGAAGAACTGACGTATGGTGTGAGTCATATTGGCAATAACATTGATCACTATATCTGTGGAAAGCTCTTCTTTTGGGACGTGTGGAGGGCTGTCTCTGCAGTGAGGGGCACAACATTTGAATAAAAGTTATTAAGAAATATTGAAGACCATGATGTGATCATTAGCCCCCAAAATTCAATAATCTCCAACTGATTACACAGAACAGCTGCGAGGCAAAAAGAGCATTTGATTTATACCCTGTCCATATAATGAAGTCGGGCTGGAGGTCTACTTGTTTCATGTAACTGAAGGCTGAGAGAATGAGCTGGTATGGGGAATCACACAGGAAATCTCCAAACACTCCTGGATCCAATGCAGGAACTCCCTTGGAGGAAAAACAGACTTTGGTGTGGTCTTCTGTGACATGGTAGGTTGGATCCAAGTGCAGGTCTGAGATATGCCAGAATTTAGCTGGAATTTAAAATGAGCAAGTTAAAAGCCATTTAACAAATATGCAAATCACTCCCCTTAAATACTGATGTGTCAAATATTTTGTCCCATTCGGGAGCTATTTCACAGCAAATCAGGCCAATGCTACTTTAAACTTGAAATCAATTCTTGATTCATTTTTATATCGACTTCCTCATTCAAATATTTCAAAACTAATCTTGTAAGTTTGTCCCAGTAGAAAGATTGAACTCTTACCCATTCATTTTATTTTTACCATTTTTGTTTTGTTAAGAAAAAATTATTTTGTCCACTGTCTAGCATAATAATACATAATTTTTGTTTAGGGACAACTTACTGGACCCCAACAAAGCCACAAAATATTGAAAATAATAACATTAATTTAAATAAAATAAAAATGTACATAGTCAACTTCATAGTCAAATCATAAAACACCATTTTAATAACCTTTGCAACTGAAAATTCGTTATCTCTGTGCATAGATGCGTATGTGTGCATTTTAATAACATTGAATTACATTTCAAACATGTCAGCAGCAATCTTGTTCACAATAATTGCTCATAAAATTGTGAAAAATCATTACGCATCATCAGACTAATTCAATATCCAAGTTAAATATCATCCTTTATTTCACTTAACCACAGAAAATCTCATTTCATCACAGCTTCTTAATGTAATTTAAGAAATGTTTCTTTCATGCATTTCCTTGATAATCAAAATTTATTTACTTTGAGTGAACTAACCTGATTAAAAGGGTAATGTCAAGAGTGTTTTTAATTTCACAGTATATAAATGACACTAAATTGGTTATTATAAGATATTTCATTTATTTGCACTAATATCAGCTGATGCATGCTTATATATTTCAATGTTACAATTTATCAATACACGACCCTTGGTGTTAAGAGTACCAAAGTCCCAAACAGAACATACAGCAAACTAAATGCAAACATGAACAACAACAACAGCTAAACGTACAAGAATCTCTGACGAGGCAAGTTTGTAAAACAGCCAATAAAAGACAATGCCAAAACATATGTAAAGTGTGTGAGCGATAGATCAAAATAATGTATAAAGACAACTTCAGGCGGAGACACGAACACCTTTAACAGCTGATCAGGCTCTGAAACACTTACATGCGCTCTGCAGGTGTTTGAAGACATTATTAACCGGCGCAGCAGAAACCTGCAGGTAAAAAACATGACTAAACACGCATAATAGAACGAGTAAAGTCATTCCTGCGCGTCTCAGTTTATATTATTACACCCTCCTGTCCTACTGTACAATAAAATATGGGTAAACCAAAACAGGAAAAGCGGCTCTCACGTGACGATTTGTTTTGCGCAACCTTCTGCGGTCACGCGCACTGATTGGACATCACCTCACCAGACTTTATTGCAGCCATCTTCAGAATTTTGTGTTTGAACTTCCGTTTATGCCTTACTTCAGTACTTTAATTAGCTGGTGAAGTGAATTTGCTTAATGTAACGTTTTAAAACGAGCGGTTCGTTCATTATCCGTAAGATTACCTTCATGTTTTGGAATTCAAACCGGAAGACGGAACACAATGCAGCGCTGAAAAGGGGTCTATATATTTCCATAAACGTAAAATATAGCTTATAAAAACAGCAAATTGTTTTGTTCAATTGAATCTGTACATTGTAAAATTACAAAACAACCAGAACCTTAGTGCTGAATTCGATTTTCGTCAACCATAGGCCTACATACATTCAACTCATGAATGAACACACAAGTCATCAGTTTTGACTGGTTATTTATTAAATGATTCACACTGACTGAAAAGTATTTTTTAAATGATATAAAAATATTGGTAGTCCATTCTTTCACAGATAAGATTTGAAGGAACCAAGTGCAAGTTGTGCTTTCAGTAAAGCATCAAAGCACGTCATATCCGTTGCTGCCCAGTGAAGATGAAAAAATCCTGATATTCCCAAAACTTATGCTTTTTCATAGGTGCGCACAGCTACCACGTCCCCTATGGCGAGTTTCTGAAAGAAAATTGAAATCAGCAAACAATAAAGAGCAACTTATAAATGTCAAATGTCATGTTTTGTATATTTTCAGTATAGTTTTGACTGTCTTATAAGTTGATTTGTTATGATGTTTATCAATGTTTCATCCACCTGTTGTCTTATGCTTGGTCTAACTTTGAATTTGAGCTTGGAGAAACTTAATTTAGTTTTTCTGTACACTATTTTTCATATGGTTGGAATGGAACAATAAAGCACTTTGAACAAATACCAGTTTATGAATGTAAACTAAAGTTGAGTTTATTGACCAAATATAAATATAGGCTACTGAATACTGCTGTAAAGAGCCTCACCGTCACCATCTTCCCATCCTTGATTTCCCGGACAAAGGTGGTCTCTTTTGTATTCCACTTCTGCACATGAACCAGCCGGTCTCCATCCATTACCACCGTGGACTGGTAAAAATAACACATTACTGCTTATTCATCTCAGACAGAAAGCTTCAGATAGAAGCTCTGAAATGTGAATGCAATGTGCCCAGTTGTAAGAGTTTCCATTAAACCATGTTATGAAGCATAAACCTACTTTACAGATTCGGTCGTCTGCGGTGGTCTCATCAAACTCCTCGCCCAGTGTGAATGAGATCTCAGTGTTCTTAAAAGTACTCTGTGTTTTTTGGACCACTTTATCCCCCTCTTTCGAGATGATGATGGTCGGTTTAGTCACATTTCCAACTTGTCTTACTGCAAACCCAACACCTTAGAAAGAATCACATTCATTGAAATCTGCTCACTAAACCCATGGTTTTTAATAGGATGTGTCTGAAATGGATGTGTCTGAAATGAAACCATAATGGTAACACTTTAAGGTTTCATGTGTTAACATTAGTAAACTACACAGTCAACATGAACTTCTACATCATTTATGTTAATCTCAGCATTTACCACTACATTTTTAAGATTAAAAGTTGTATCTGATAACATTAATGCCCTGAACTAACATTTAACTAACATTAACAAAGTTTAATAAATCAGGAGACCTTATTATATTATTACCACTATAATAAATACGAAAGAAAAAGATCAGAAATAATAAACTATGTTAATAAAAGTTATTATGATCATAAAACTTACCTATAGCTTTCATATACTCATCAAAGTTCTCACTGTTGACCAGTTTCCATGTGCCACAGAAAGCCTCTACCATTTTCAAAACGAAGCTTTTCTGATCAATAAGCAAACACTAAACTTTATATGTAGCTGCATTTTCTCTTTGCAAAGGATCTTAAATAGTTTTTGTTCAACTGCCTGAAAATGATTAAACATGAGTGGGAGGAGTCAATATTCCTATTGGCTGTTAGTCAAAAGTGAAACATTTCATTGACTGTTGAGTTTGAAAAAGTTTTTACAAAGTCAATAAATGTAGATTATATGCAATAATTATATTTATGCACTAAATTGTAAATACAGATTTACTTGTAAACAAATCTACAATGCTAGTTTGTATAAAATAAAATGCTTCAACTCCATTAGCAGCAACAAAACATGTAATATTGCAACACATATATTCTATATTTTCGTTTATAAACCCCGTTTGTTTTGAAATATTGTTTTTGCCTCAGAAAAATGAAAAAAATGATGTGCCCACACATTATAAAAGATACCTTTGGTGTCCTCTGCTGGTTAGATAAATTACCACCTCTGTTCCACGGTCCAAAAAATGTAAACTACTAAAACTAAGCACGGGATTTATTGTAATTTTTAAACATAGCAGAATGCCATTTTATATGTAGCTTACATCAGACAAAATAACACAAGATTTATGGGCAGGTAAAAAATAAAATAAAAATGCAATTCTCTGGCAGAAGCATGACGAAAAGACGAGAGAGGAAGAACGACACGTCTCCACGATCATTGCCATTGACAACAGTAAAGAAATATCTGTGACAAGCACTTAAGATGACTACAAATGTTTGCAGCGATACATCAGACAGCTAACAATCCAAATCCAGCTCACGCAGGGCAACACTGACAACACACAAAGGAAGGCTTTTAAACAAAACTAGCAAATATAATGTACAATTCTCTATTTACAAGAAGAAAATATCATATTTCATGTTATTCAGCACTGTTTCTGATCCTCTGGCTAGAATGTTAACAATGCATATCTTTACAATACAAAACACAGATGTGATGTTGTACAAGGACAAATATTGTAAGATAAAAAAAAGTTTACTTACATCACCAAATGGAATGTATTTACTTTTTTTTGTGCAAAAAGAGACATTGCCACTACATGTCAACATTCAGAGAAAATGCCATTATGGAAAGTCTTATAACTAAACAAAATGTTCCTTTCAAATGGGAAAAGCGGGTCACGTCTGTTTTTTTAAGACACACGAAACAGCCGTTCATTAAGAAAATCGTGACAGTCTTTGGGAAAAAGAAGTCCGAGTCATTGAGGTGAAAATGACCGATCGTATCCATTTGATAAACATGACTTGAGATGAGTTCCTCTATGCTATGGGAATGAGCTGTTTCCTGCTGACCCATGCATGCCTGAATGCCAATCACAGGTGGTCTTGATGTTGCATAGCACAGAGTGTAACAGTTGTTTGGTCACTGGGCCAAGAGTAGAGGCAGGTCACGTGCCACGAGTCTCTCATGTTGGTGTCGAGTTATGAGCCCTCTGTCTTTGTCTCCCCTGTGGCTTCTTTAGGTGGGTCGGTCGAGGATGAGCTCTCTCCGCCCTGTTCACCATCATCTGTGCAAAGGCCAAAAATAATCTTATTAGGCTAAATGAGATACATGAATTTGTTTTTAAGCAGACATGTTCATCCAAACTAATTCAAACACAGGGAGCAGCATTAGCAGTGCCACATTATGCCACATTAAAGCGAATTCAAAAGAAAAGTGGATGGTGATTTATACTATCAAGTTATAAAAAGAGTATATTTGCCCATATGGTTCTATTTATTTATTAACCTTTTTAAAGGTATATTTAATGATAGAGTGGTGTGAATAAGTTTTGACCCCCATGCTAAAGTTGCCTAAAAGAGGAATAAAAAAAATCATTTTTTGGATATTGATCTTAATGCCTTAATTAGAAAAATGAGGAAAACTCCAACCTTTAAGGACACAAATTTTCTTTGTGAATGAATAATGTATCATAAATAATTTTTTTTTTCCCTTAAAATACAGGGTGCATAAGTCAAGACACCCCTATGTTAAATTCCCATAGAGTCGGGCAGATTTTTATTTTTAAAAGCCAATTATTTCATGGATCCAGGATAATATGCATCCTGATAAAGTTCCCTTGGCCTTTGGAATTAAAATATCCCCACATCATCATACACCATTCACCATGCCTTGAGATTGGCATGGTTTTACTACAGTTAGCCTAATAGCTGGTTTGATTTGCATTGAAAGATGATCTTATGGAAAGTACCCCATGCCAATCTCTAGGTGTGGTGGAAGGTGTGTGATGATGTGGGTCTATTTTAATTCCAAAGGCCAAGGGAACTTTATCAGGATGCATATTATCCTGGATCCATGAAATAATTGGCTTTTAAAAATAAAAAACTGCCCGACTCTATGGGAATTTAACATAGGGGTGTCTTGACTTATGCACCCTGTACCTTTTTATTGTTGATTATTATTATGAACCCCTTGCACTCCCTTGTGGCTCCCTGTTTGAATATAAACTACTTTTATGATACTTCTCCGTGGATTTGTGTTTCTTTTTGGAGCTTGACAGTATTAATCACCATCCGATTTCATTTTCAATGAGAGGAAGACCTCATGTCACAGTGTGCTAAAAGACAATTATAATCATCACCACTAGATGGCAGAAGAGGTAGTTTATTATTCAACAGGACCTTGTAACAAGAAAGAAAGTCATTCGGTTTGGGAACAGCATCAGGGTCAGTAAATAATGACGGGGTGAACTATCCCTCTAAGACGCTGACTTAGAAACAGTATTCTGATTATTATTTAAAACAGGATAAATAATGTATGATTCATCACTCTCCTGCTGAAAATCTCCACGGTCATCACAAACAACTCATGGAACATCATTTGTTTATGCCCTTGAGGCTTCTGGGTAACACAGAGCAGATCAAAAATGTTTGACTGCAGGCAATTACTGAAGCAGGTTGAGTCATCTGATGCATTTTGAAATCATTTGATTTGAATCAAGGTCATTGCCTAAGGCATTAAAATGTTGATATCAATCTATCTCTTTTTAGCTTTTTGAAAATCACAGGTTTTCACCAGCAACCACAGAAACAAAATAATGACTTTCTGACAGCATCTGGTGGCATATAGCGGGCCCCGTGATGACAGCTCGATCACGCAAAAGCACTTAAGTGTATTTGTGATGAGAGAGAGCTCCTTTCTCTGTTGAAAAGCACCTTTTAAAGAGAGGTGCTTTTGTCGATCACTGCTTAGTCTTGCACAGGGACGTCTGAATGCTTTATATATACACTGTTTGAATTAAATTAGCCTAGTTAACTTGTGCACTGAACTAGTTTTCCGCCCTGTTAATTTTTAATCCCATTGCATAAGTTTGCTGTTTAATTACACTGCAGTATTTCATTCTGGTTATGTCATTTTATGTACACAATTTATTTCCTTTTTATTAAATCATTTTTAAAGTCAACTTTTATTTCTTTATCCATTTTCTTTGTATATTATGTTGTGAAAATATTGTGAAATATCATTACAATATAAAATAAATGTATTTTATTCAGTTTAAAATGTAATTTAATTAATCTGATGGAAAAGTTGAATTTTCAGCATTATTACTTTAGTCTCACATGATAATATGATATATTACATGATGTATATCTACATGATATATATCTCCATCCATCTCCATCCACAATATTTTTGTGGAAACCAAGTCAGGATTTCTTGATGAACAGAAAGATCAACAGAACAGTATTTATTTAAAATAGACATCTTTTGGAACATTATAAATGTCTTTAATGTTACTGTTGATCAATAGAATGCATCCTTGCTGAATACAGATATTTATTTAAAATATTTAAAAAGTAATAGGCTACTTAACATTCCTTCAATTATTATGTTATTTAGACTAGAGAATAATTATTAAATATTTTAAGGAATCTCTCACACACTTTTTGACATATTTTCTAATTGAAAGTCACTTGCAGAGTGATAAAGCTGTTGATATCCAGTGAATACACCAATAAGTTAAAGTAGTCATATTTCATGTGCTAGGAGGGTTGTTTTCTTTACTTTTTATTAATTTGTATCAAATCCTTTTCATTATTTTCCCCATATTTTGCCAATTAATCTCAATGTATATACCAAAAACATGTGTTTGTGAGACCAGCATTCTCGCAAAGACATATTTTTGATTATCAGCATATACATTGAGACTAATGGACAAATAACTGTGGCGTGAAGAAGGGCGGGGCCTAGAACTGTGGAAGCAGATTGAGCGAATATTAATGAGCGACACGACACCGGTCTCGAGGATAAAATGAGTGATGACAGTGGAAGACGAGAGAGGCCCAGGCCATAGACATTTATGTTGTGTTTTTATGCTTATATGCGACAGTCGTCCATGAGGGGCTGCTGCTTACTTTCTTTTTGCTGTGATTAAACTTTAAGCCTGGAACACACCAAGTCGAGCAGTTTTTGTGCGTCGGCCGACTAAGTTTCCTCTGTGTGTTCTGCACGGTTCTGTTCCAGAATATATCTGCAGAAATAGACAGTTGTCTAATTTACACTCAGGCACAGAATGCACATTCTAGCTGACAGTCGGCAGTAGTTCTGTCGGTGTGTTCAAGTGCAGATTTGTCGCGAGGCGACAACACAGTCAGCTTTCATCAGCGCTAGTTCGTCGGCATCGGCTTGGTGTGTTCCAGACTTTACGCTCATTGTTTGGCAGTTCCTGCCACCTTCTTCCCTGAACTTTGAACATTGTTACAATAATAAGCCCAGTTAAACAGGAAAAAACAATGCAGGACAACATACAGTACCTCCTACTGAAAGCTCGGCTAGTTTATCAGGTAGGTCAGCGGCTCCTGAACCAGCAGTGGAACCTAGAATATCTGGCAATGCATTCCGCCGGCCAGTCCTGCCCGTGGCTGCAAAGTCAGAGACAACAGGTTCCACATCAGTCATCTCTGGTGGTCTTCATAGCATCATCTGAAACAAACAAAACGAAATGCACTCGCTCAGTGACTGACATATGAGGGTTAAATTAGAGGATTGTTTAGGTCATTAGCAGTCCTACACTGTTAAAGATTAAGTTTGTAGAGTGTTAGATTTTGCTTTTGTTCTACACAAGCATATTAATTGGCCTTAACATGAAATACAGAGTAAGGTAACTCATACAACTTGATTGGTAAATGTGATTTTCGGTTTCCTTTTCAAATTCGGAGTATTTAATAAAACAGAAAACCAACGGTTCATAACTAGAGTTTTACATTTTTATGAAGAAAATTGAGAAAATTGTAGGTTTCCTGAGATTTGATGTGTTTTTTGGGCATTCTGGGTGGTTTTTAGCCCGTTGCTATGTGGTTGCTAGTGTGTTCTGGGTGGAACTTTCGATTTTTATTTTACACAAGCAAATTAATTGCTAGCTTGAAATATTAGACATACAGGGTTGATTTGTATTAGTTTACTTTTCAAAATCTGCGTGATTAATAAAATAAATATTTCCATAACCAGGTAGGTCGCAATTAGAGTTTGACATTCGCTCTACAAAAATGCAATGATGCTTACCAGTGACAAAATATTGCTGCTATTTCTAGGGTGTTATAGGTGGTTGCCAGGGTGTTGCTATGCGGTTGCTTATATGCTCTGAGTGGATTTTAGCCCGTTGCCATGCAGTTGCTATGGTGTTCTGGGTGGTTACTATATTTAAACCCCTATAGGTGTTTACTAACTGACCCAAGTCAAAATAGCCCAACCCCGATTTTTTAAATAATATTTTTATCCCTAAATAAGGCTTGGGTTTCTTCCATCAATGCATATCAAAGGGTTTTTTTATGTTAAGCTATTAAAAATCACAAATTAATATTCATATAAACTAATTAATATACATATAGTGATAGTAAGGGATGAATCAGCATAATTTTGGGTAATGACAATAGCCCTAAGAGAAATTGATGATATTGTATCTCACAATCATCGTTGTCCCTGATCAGTCAAGAGTACAAAAGGAGCTGCAGTGTCAAAATTAATGGAGCTTGTTCTCCACTGCATCTCTAATGAGACTGTTCTTCTCAACAGGACGTGACTGAACCGAGTCAATGACTATTCCTTATCTTCCCACACACTGTCTACAGAACCTTCAGCTGCATTACAGCATCCCTTACCCTCATTGCATTGTCACTAAAAGCCCTATTGGGGCATTTTCACATATACCTTTCTCTATTCCTCATTCAGTCAACCACACTATGCAAGATGAAGTAGCTTTGAGGAATTTGGCCAGAATCCCTCCTCTGTCAAGGAGGATTGCAAATAAAATTCATTGTGCTGGCAGTACGAGATAGAGTTTCCAAACCACTTGGCAATGCCTTCAATCTGCAGACAAACTTGACTGGTCTTTAGTTAAGTGATTGTTTAGTCTGAGCATTGTTAAATCAGACCTGACTGTACATGTAGCCTGAGGGGAAAGGCAGATGGGAATGTGGGAAAACAGACTGACTGATAAATTGCACGATCAGCCCAACCAAATGACCTTTTATTCTTATCCTAAAAAAACAAACAAAACAAAAAACAAACAAACAAAAAAGATGGCCTTGCTTATTAGATAAAAAAGATTAAACAGTGATAATTTCTGGGTCGGTTTCTCTGCAGTCTAATACTGTATCAATTACTGAACATCCTGATAACTAATCAATATCTTTATAAATTAAAAAAAAAGAAAAATTCCCCACAACTGAGAGTATTTTTCTCTTTTCAGAAAAATCGATATCCTGCCCAGTTGAAACCATTATTTCAAATTAGACGGCGCCACTGCAGCTTAATCATAAAAATTCCCAATCGATTTCCATTCCTGCCTCACTGGTGCTAAATTTTATGGAATCAAAACATCACTTTTGCTAATGAGAGCTATTTAGCTGGATTTAAGATGGATTTTCTTTACATGTTCAATCTGGCCAGCAGAGGGCATGCATTGCATCCATGTAAACTGAGGTTACATGAAGGAGGCTAAAAATACCCGTTTTATTGTATATTCTATAAAATCAGTGATGAACTACCATTGCTTTTCTGGCACCCCTAAAGTGTAATGCCAATGCAAAATCCCCACAGATGTTTGAACCAAGTCTATTTTAAAAACTTCAAAAAGTATATATTATTTTTTTAATTAATCAATGGTATTTTTGCATTAAATATATATAAATATACTAATATATATATACTATATATATTAGTATATGTATTCATATTTTGAATTAACTGGCTTTTATTAAAATATTTTATTTAATATTTATTTTGAATTATTTTTAAATTATCTTGAAATTATGTTTTTTTTATCTAATATTTGTGTTTTATTTTATCTTTATATTTTATTACTTTTTAAATATTATTAGAAAGTTTCCAAAATCTTCCTTCCCAATCAACCTTCTACCTGTCCGCTTGATCCTATCCCTGCTCATCTCCTTCAGGCCATTTCTTCTTCAGTTACCTGCACTCACTCACATTAAACCTCTCTTCACACTATTTCCCACAGCATTTAAGCAGGCTCAGATAAACCCACTGTTTAAGAAACCAATTCCCAAAATCCAGCACTTTTAGAAAATTACAGACCGTTATTTCTTCTTCCACTCATTGCAAAGACACTTGAGCGAACTTTCTTCACCCAACTCTATCTTTCTCAAACAGAACAACCTCCTGGACAACAACCAGTCTGTCTTCAAGTTCAACTGAGAGTGCCCTGCTCTCGGTTACTGAAGCCCTGAGGCTGCATCTTGTTGGATCTGTCTGCTGCTTTTGACACAGTTAACCAGCGGATTCTCCTTTCAACCCTCATGACAAAGGGCATCTCAGGAACTGCACTCCAGTGGTTCAGGTCTTACCTCTCTGATAGGTCCTCTAAGGGGTGAGCTGTCGAATTAGCAACATCTTGCTAATGAGGTGCCTCAGGGCTCAGTGCTTTCTCTTCTCCATCTACATTAATGGGATCTCTCATTCGGAAACATGGTTTTCACACAACTCTATCTCTCATTCCAATAGATGATCCGAGCTGCTCGGTATCTGCTCGCATCTCAGCCTGCCTGACAGACATTTCTGGCAGGATAAGGGCCACCACCTTCAACTCAACCTTATGAAGACAGAGATGCTTATGGAAACCCAACCCAATACTTAATCACAACCTCTCCATTCCACTAGGTTAATTAAACATAACTCCTCCCAGGACCGCCAAGAACCTTGGAGTTGTGATTGATGATCAGTTAAGCTTCACAGACTATATTGCTACAACTTGCAGATTTGCCTTATTCCACATTAGGAAGATTAGACCCTTTCTATCAGAGCGTGCTACAACTCCTTGCTCAGACTAGACTATTGAGATGTTCTCTCGGCAGGCCTTCCAGCATGTACTGTCAAACCTCTGCATCTGTCTGACTGCAACTGTCAACCTTTTCCTTGTCTGATCCCTGCTGGTAGAATGGCCTAACTCAATCAAAGCAGAGTCTTATGCCATATTCCAAAAAAAAAAAAAATACATCAGAAAACAGCAAGAAGGATCTTTTTTTCGTCAACACTCGACCCATTAATATTAGCTCTAACTTGCTCTGTTTTATTCATTTATTAAAAAAAAAAAACTTTGCTAACCGGGACTTGACACAACACTTACATACTGTTGCCCTCTTGATGATTTGATTGCTTCTATTGTTCTCATTCGTAAGTCGCTTTGGACAAATGCATCAATGTACATTTACATATCATTTAGCAGACACAAGCGACTTGAGGAGGAGAACAATACAAGCAATCAAACCAATCAAACCAAGTGCTGTGACTAGTCCCAGTTAGTCTAGCACAGTACACCTAGCAAGTTTCTTTTTAATAAATATAGAATAGTCAGTGTTAGGATTAATGGGTCAAGTGTTGCTTTAAAAAAAATTAACTATTATTTTTTATAGTTTTAGTTAACGGTAACACGGAAGCACAATTATATTAGGTAAAAAGAAATCAGAAATCAAACATTCATGTCTAAATTTGGTCATTGAATGGAGTGTCATGTCACCTTTTCCTGTGGGCAACAGAATGGATTTTCAAAATGTCAAAGCTGCTCTTGCATGGTGATCACTTACAATCATGTTCTACTGTAGTCTTGCTTGATTTTTTAACATACACATCAGTTCAGAATTGGTTCAGTTCATCAGTTCATGTCTTGTCTTGTCAAAGGCACCATGTGTGTCAGGTCTGCAGTGGTGCCCTCTCAAAAATGAATGGGTGCATGACGCCTGTGCATTCTGCCGTGAGAAATAAATGTAACATCAAGCAAATATCTTTTCTGCTTCTTCCTTATTTCATCTGCCCTGTCTCTGAGTGTGAAGATCAAGGATGATAAGCGAGAACAAATTTTGCAAAACTATAGCCTACACACTTCTCTTTCCTTTTTAAATCCTAACACAGCTCCTTAAACAGGGTATAACCACTTGTAATGTATATTTCTTTTCTCTTTTTTTTCATTGTTACTCTTTTTTTTTTTTTTTTTTTATTACAGAAAATGCAACATGCACATTGTTACTCATTGTTACTCTTGCAAACTTGAGCTACTTGAACAGATATAATCTTTCTTTAAGATTGAAATATGAAGAATGACATTTGAAATGGTAAATGAATGGTTATATGCTTCTCGGTCAGTATGGTAAAAGCCTTTGCTGGAGGCCTAATAATGAAGAAAACATTGCTTGGAAATGTGACAGATTTGCATGCTTCAGTGCGAATTGTTTGGTCGGATCTTGGTATAGAGAGATATTTGGGACACCAAATCATCCGAGACATCTGCTGCCACTGCATCAGCTCAATGATACTGAACAGCATAACAAAATAAATATAAATTAGTGCTAAATTAAAAGAAATCGATTAAAACTTATCAACACGAAAGGATGAAAAATAAACTTAGTTAATTTAGTTGCTTTAAGGATGCTCAGATATTTTTTTTTTACTGAAACAGAGGACAAAAATAAATGTTATATCATATGAAATGGGGAAAACATCCCTTTTTTCGGACCAAGACCTCTTGTCTTATTTTATTAACAAATGTCTTGTTATATTACAAAATAGTGAGGTTTATCCATAAAACTAGTTCAAATATATATAAAAATAACTTTATAAGCTTTCTGTTTAAAGGGATACTCCACCCAAAAATGAAAATTCTGTTATCATTTACTCACCCTCAAGTTATTGCAAACCTGTATGAGTTTATTTCTTCTGCAGAACAAAAGAAATATTTTGACGATTGGAACCAATCAGTTGTTTGGCACCATTGACTTAGTAGAAAAGTCAAGTCAAGTCAAGTCAATTATATTTATATAGCGCTTTTCACAATACAGATTGTATCAAAGCTGCTTCACGGTATCAATCAAGACAACATAACAGTGTTTGTTTATTCAAGTTTGGTAGACCTGATCAATGGTATGATGGGTCATTTAATTTGAATATCGAAATATAATATAAAGAAAAATGCCAAAGTGCCAATCGTTCTTCAAAATACCTTCCTTTGTGTTCAGCAGAAAACAGGAACTCATACAGGTTTGCAACAACTTGAGGGTGAGTAAATGATGACAGAATTTCCTTTTTTGGGTGGAGTATCCCTTTAAGACCAGTATGCTGGAATAGATGCACAAATGAAAAAAACATGCCAAATAAATACATAAATAAATGTGTTTCTGTTCCGCTAAGACATAACATAACAGATGGTGTCCCATCATAAGTACATTAGGTGCTCTAGAGGAGGGGCAAATGCTCAGCGGCTGAATTAAGACATTTATCAAACACCACAAGTATGCTGTACTTTTCCAAAGTGCTTTTCCATGGCTATTTATGGGCCTCACCTTGTTATCACCTGTGCCACTTAGCTCTTCTCTGTCTCACTCAATCCTAGGATCAGAACCTACTAAAATCGATGCACACTGTGGCTTTCAATGACACTATACAAAGGCTCCATATGTGTTAATAAGCTCAGAGCCAAATGTGCAGCATTGAGGCACCATCAGTGATACGACACCCCCTCAGCAACAGTCCACAGCAATGATAATGGATCTGGTTCCTGATGATGCCAGCTGGCTGGTCTAGCCCCCGCTGAACAACACCACCAGATGATAACATCTCGGCATGCTGTTGATGGCTTTTGGGCAAGACAAATTTTGTTATTTTTTCCAGTTTTTTGTTCCAATCACAGTTTTTATGTCAACAACTATGTGGTGTCCTTTATATTTTGTCATGTCATATCAGACAAAGTCCTAACACTCACAGTTTATGCCTAGTATGACTAAACAGATGTCTCTGTGTGCCCATTCTGTGACTGGTAAACATGGTAAAACTCTGCCTATTGAGACATGGGCACAGGTGTGCCCAGTAGCAGCTGCACTTCTTTTGGTGCAAATCTCTGTTGCGGGTTCACGAGAGGGCTTGACCTCATAGACGCCCTTGTTGCTCAATTCTGGTGCTGGTTGCTAAGCGTTCTGTCTCAGGCGGCAGAGCTCTTCTCAGCCAAGAGAATTGTCCCGAAGCATATACCAGGGGCGTGCATACCCAAGCCATTTGAGAGAATAAGTTTGTGGATTCGCTAATGAATTAACACTGAATAAATTCCTTGTCATTGGCAATATTTGCACTCTAAAAAAATGCTGGGTTGTTTTAACCCAATTTTGGGTAAAATATGGACAAACTCAGCCAAGTGGGTTAAAAATATAATTTAAAAATGTAACGCAATGGCTGGGTTTGTCCATATTTTACCCAAAATTGGGTTAAAACAACCCAGTATTTTTTAGAGTGTGTCTAACTGTCTTTCATTTATTTATACGCCAAACGACTAATTTTTCTTGAATTCAGAGCCATTTAAACAGGGTTTCAGGTAAGCGAATCCACAACAGAAGTAAAAATACTTTGTTACTCTCCACCATTATTTGGTCAAAATATCTTCCTTTATGTTGATGAAAGATGATATAATTTTTATTTGGACGAAAGTATTGTTTTTATTTTATTATTGCTATTTTATATTGATAAATCCTTTGAAATTTTCTCACATATTTTTGCATGGTTTTCTGTCTTTTTTTTTTTCCATCATTTTGCGGACTTGAATTAAATGTCAATTTGGATGAACAATAACTATCTCTCTCTCTCTCTTTCTCTCTCTCTCTCTCTCCCCCCCCCCCTCTCTCTCTATACTGTATATAAACCCACCCGTTGGGTTAAAAATGTAATTAAAAAATGTAAACCAATGGCTGGGTTTGTCCATAATTGACCCAATGTTGGGTTAAAACCACCCAGCAATTTTTAGAGTGTGCATACACAGCACTATGTAAAAAAGGCTTGGATTCAGCATGTACCCCAGATGTGAAGTTCGTTCACAAAAATATGCTAAATATAAAGAAGCATTACTTTAAATGTCAGAACAAACAAGGTTAATCCGGTCTTAATCCATATACGTACAGCCCAGTATAACAAGCTTTAAAATAGCACTAACAGAAGGGATGAGGTGTTCGCAACTTTCCTTTCCGCACACTTTACCTTCACACTTCACACAGCTAATTTTCTGCTTTAGATGTGCAATCTGCGCTTAAATTAAAAAAAATAAATATAAATGACATTTCCTCTCATGGACCACACTGCAAAGAGAGTTATAAACATGAATGAAATTAAATCTCCTTGTATTATGAGGCCAATTTTAAGCATGGCAAAGGTTGCTTTTTTCCACAAGCATGAACGTGAAGGATTATGAATAATGAGGGGAAAAAAATGTGGTGGTGGTGCTTATTAAAAAAAGTTAATGTTTTTCTAAACTCAAATTACATTCTCCTTCCCATGGAACACAAAAATCTGAAAACTAATACTTCCCTACTTCCATAATACCATAGTTTGTGAAAAAACAGTAGGCTAAAAGTACCTAGATGATATTCCTTCTGTCAAAATTCTGGAAAAATCAAGGCAGGTCAAGTCACCTTAATTCGCTTTTTGCAATACAAATTGTTTCAAAGCAGCTTTACAGTGATGATAATGCAGGAAATGAATGCAACTCAGATTGTTTTGGCAGTACAGCATGCAGCTCTAGAAGAAAGTCATCGTCTAGCTTTAGGAAATTTTGAATTGATTAATTTCTGCTGTAAAATCATTAGTTATTAATGTAGGGGCCGCTTACACAACACCATTTTTTCAACTGAAAACAGAATTCAGGCCGTTTATTTACAGCATTTTGGTGGCCTGAGAATGCAAACTTTGAAGTAGGTTTCAAAATGCAATGAGACTTTTATTTTGTATTGTACTGAGTAGATCATAGCTTTTAATAAATCTACATCACTCAGTGGGAAGTAAGTATTCAACATATTGCTTTGCCTTTGCCTAATAAAGCACCGACTTAATTGCTCATGAAAAGTGCATTTGAAATAAAGGACAATTATGGATATGGATAAAATTAAAATTAGTAAACACTTATACTGAATATAAGCACAGAAAAAAACTATTAACACAAACAAAAGTCTCATATTTATTGGACCAAAAACATAGGGCCCCTCAGGGCCTTTGTCCAGGCAAACAATATAAGAGGGGGAAAAATAGAGCTGGATCTGAATAATCTCCGCTCTGAGGATCAAGGACAAGGGCCTGATCTCATCTTCCACTCGGCTTCCACACAGCCTTGACGGTCTGCAACAAGACGACACAACCTCATAAAGCATGACTAGACAAGAAGCAAGAGTAGCTCTCGGTGACATTGTCCTGATGACGGCATTGGGAAATAAATAGCTTGTTCGCACATGGTTATGTAATAAAACCATTGCTTCTGAGAACTGAACAAAACAGAAACTGAGTCAGAGGAACGGTTTGAGGAGGAGAGACGTCATGCAAGTCTCCCAGCACCTAGCATTTAAAGCCCTTGTGTACTCGTCTGTCTGCCTGACTAATAATGCTAATGGCAAACTAACAGCCAAACAATAAAAGTGAGAACAATGTGGCAGATGACCTACAACCGCGTGGGCTAGTGTGATAAGCCTGCGAGAAAGCAGCTTGTCTGATTTGATGGTTCTGCAGTTGTGCAGAGGTGTTTATTTTTGTGCGGGGATTTTGTAAGGTCAAGCGATGACAGGACAGCTAGCAATTTATCAAGAGCAATGACCCGAGGCTAACGCTATAACGTAAAGGTGTTGACTTGCTGGGCCAGGACTGTCAACATTTGCATGAGGAAAACGAATGCATCACTCATAAGTTATATTTGGAACAATATGGCAAAATGTAACCTGAACAGTGGTTCTTATGTTGTTAAATATTAAAGCTTAAATCTAAGATATACTATATTTGAATTGCAAATAAAATGCATTTGGATTATGCAATTTTAACATGAACAAACTAATAAGCTTAATGTGATGTATATTTGTCAGACATACATGAAGCATGCATGTATGAAACAGGCAAGAGCACAGTTTCTGTTTAGTTTCATTGTATTTAAATCATTAAATCATTTTTTTAATTGCATTTATTCAAAAGGCTTAGAATGCTAAACCAGTCATTGAGAATTTTTAACATTTTTAAAATAGGGCTTGTGAAATGAGTTTAAATGGATGATCGGCATCACATTAAAGCTACACTGTGATTTTTACCCCCATCTAGCGGTGAAAAGGTATATGACCATCCAGTGAATATTAGTTTCTGTTTCTCTCAATTCCGATTTCATTTTAACACCTACGGTGGCCAATGTAGTCCAAGATTAACATGGCTTCCAGTTCGACCTCGTCCATGATTGTTAACTCAAACGTAAACGCGAAAGGCGAAGCTTGAATTAACGGGTATGTCCCTCTTTGGCTAATGTACTTTCAAGATGGAGGGGCAACATGGCGACCGACATTAGAACCCCTTACCCGTTTGTATTTTCAATGGCATATTATACACTCACGAGAATATTTTATTACTTGAACAAAGTAAATATACATTAATGAGCACATATATTTTTGAAAGAACTAAGTGTTTTTAGCTAAGAATAAACTAAAAGAGTTACACAGTGTAGCTTTAAGTTTATTAGTTTATGTTTAAACTGTGAAATCCACATGGGTGGAAAGTTTATGCAATTAAAATACTTAAGTCTAGCCCTCAATATTTATTTGAGTAGGACTTTTTTGGCAACACTGAACAAATTGTTTTACCGCACAAAAGTAAATAAAAACATTCTTAAAATCAGACCCTGACAATATTTATAATGATCTGTTAATGAAAAGCAATCATGCTGTAATTCTATGCGCAAAAAAAGCATATCTACATTTTATTTTGCCATGTGTAATTTTGTTTGAGGTAATGTCATTCCATCTATGTTGGAATCTGTTTCTTTGTTGTTTTTTTGCCTTTATTTTAAATTGTAAACTGGATACAGTGAAAGAGGGAGAGTACAATCAGGACATAACCTGACTTGAACCTGCATCCCATGAGAAAACGCCTCATGTCTTCAGCATGTACACAGCTCTGACAAAACACGGTACAGTTTGATTGGACACACAGCCTTTAACAACAACAACAAGCATTTTCTCCACTATAAGCCTATCCCATGTATGTGTTATCACAACTATGGATGATTATGCGACCCATATTTATTATGAATCACTGCCCTAGATAGTTTAAAGTACTGAAGCTGGACTACATCACTAAAAAAGGAAAGAAAGACTATATTCACATCCAATAATGGATTTCATCTGCAAATGAAACTTATCAATATACGTCAAACAGCTGCAATCATCATTTATTCTAATTAATGAATGAGCATAGCATGAAGAAGGAGTGAATATATTGTGTTCCATCTTAATTATTTGTCTCTATTATTACTATTCAAAAGTTTCAGGTCAGCAAGATGTTTGAATGTTTTTGAAAGAAATGTATTTTGCTCAACAAGGCACTTATTTGCACTTATTTGATATAAAATACTGTAATATTGTGAAATATTATTACAATTAAAAAGAACTGTTTTCTCTTTAAATACATTTTTAAAATGTATTTTTTCCTGTGATGGAGGATCAGCATCATTACTCCAGTTTTCAGTGTCACATGATCCTTCAGAAATAATTATAACATGCTGATTTGCTGCTCAATAAATACTTCTGATCATTATCAATGTTGAAAACAGATGTGCTGCTTAATATTTTTGTGGAAACTGATAGTTTTGATGAAGAAAGTCATTTTTATGAAGTAGAATATTTTTGTCTCATACATATTTGTCTCAATACACGTTTTTAGTGTCACTTTTGAGTTTTTCAATTCACAGGCCCAGGGTAAAATATAAGGGTGGTCCCCAATACACAAATTTTTCCTGTCCTCCCTTATCTCATGGCCCAGGCCAAGGTTTGTTGTTTTCCTACTCCTGATGAATAACCATTACTCATGGAACAGCTAATAGGACATTGATTAGGGAATCAGGGTCAAGATAAATCCAAGCAACCTCGAAACCACTGAGTCTGATCCTTAAAAAAGCTGCCTGACCTCTGAACGAGCTTATTGCGGGACTTTTATGCCTGTGCGTTTCCATCCTCAGGAGGCTTACATGGACACAGATAAGTGGATGAGCAGTGAATAGTAAGTCTGTAACACCACTGTCAATACAGACACCTCAATATCCTATTTCCACCCTGATGATAAATGCCACATATCACTCAGTGCTGGTCTTCAGCTGATGGGTATGATGGCGTATGCGTGTTTCATGCCTGCTGTATCTTTTCAGTCCAATCCTGATTCCCTAATCAATGTCATATTAGCTGTTCCATGAGTAATGATTATTCATCAGGAGTAGAACAACCACAAACCTCATCCTGGGCCCTGTGATAAGGGAGGAAAAAAAATGTGTATATTGGGGTCGACCCTTATTTTACCTTGGGCCTGTGAATTGAAACACTCAAGACTGAGAGTAAAAAAAAATATTCTACTTCATAAAAATTAGTTTCTTCATCAAAACTGTATCACACTTTCCACAAAAATATTTAGCAGCACAATGTATTTTTTTTAACATTGATAATAATAAGAAATATGTATTGAGCAGCAACTCAGATAAAAATGATGAATAGGAATAAATTACATTTTCCATTTCACATTTGGTTTGTTTAATCAGAGCTAAGCATTTAAAAAATCATAGTGACCCTCTCTTTTAAATGGTAGTGTGTATGTAAATACCATGTTTTTTGAGTTTCAGCAAAAATAACTATATCTTCGGAAATACAATTTACAAAATACCACACAAAAGCTTTTAGCCATACAACTCACTCTTAATATTTCCCTTCCTGTATGTGACTGCAACATAAATGATCTCTGGGACTAGCGCTTTGATTTTTGAGGAGGTGTAGGTCAAGATCTCATAACTTTGTGGTGGGTGTACATAATAAATCCAGCTGAACATACATACCTTCACTTGTCCTCACAGTTGTGAAAATATATCGACGCTGTGCATTTAACAGATATATCCATCTTTGAAACAACAATTCTGTCAAAATATTGTCTCTCAGGATCTTCGAAATGAATATGAAAGAACAAAAACTATTTTTTATATTTGAGTTGTTCTTGGTCCAGGCATCTTTTGATTGATTCTGAGTGCACAAAGCGAGTGCCACAATCACACTGTTTTGACACCGCTCTATTGTGCAGTTTCAGTACCAGATATGAAAAGCTTTTGACAGCTATTCCCTGAGCAGATTCTGAGCTATTAAAGATAGTCTTTCCCATCTTTTTTTTCCAAAAAAAAAAGAAAAAAAAACTGTCCATCTCTCTACTGGCTATAAAAGCAGCTACCTTAGCATGTTGCTATTATTGAATGTTGATAAGTATGACGTGACTGGGTAACCTAATAAGCATAGAAATATATAGAATACACACATATTTTTAATAATATTGAACTATATATATATATATATATATATATATATATATACTGTATATATATATATATATATATATATATATATACTGTATATATGAAGAGTTCAGATGCAAAAGCCTCTAAATGCCATTTGAAATTTTCTTCTAGAAAAATCATTTTTATCAAGCTTACATATTCAAGTTCAATAATTTCACTTAAATGACAATTAATAGGTAATCCTCATTGCAATTTAAGTGAAATTACTGAACTTAAATATACAAGCTTGATAAAAATTATCATTTTAGAAGAAAATTTCAAATGGCACTTAGAGGCTTTTGCATCTGAACTCTTCATATATAGATATAATATTATTAATAGAATAGATTAACATACAATATATAATAATCAACAAATGCTGATTATGAACAACTGAAAATGTACAACTGTATTCTGTAGACAGACCAGTGGATAAGCAGTTTCACACTGTGAAATAACTCGGTTTCGGAGCTGCTGGTTGTCATGACTAATTAAAATAAAAATAGATTTTACACTGAATAACTGAATATTTATAAAAGCCTGAGGTTCAAAACACCAATTAAGTCATCATTTACAACAGCAGGACAATTTTTAAGGACACATTTTTTGGGGGGGAACATCTGACATGGTTGTTTACTAAATCAGGTAATCTGGACTCCCTAATGTCATGTAGCCTAATATTTGCCTGTGGGGAAGCTATAGTTATTTTTCCACTATAATATTTATATGGTATTTCAAAGAATACCATGTTAGTAATAACACGGCACATGTCCAAAAAACATGGTGATCCTTGTTGTAGTACAAATCGTTCACAAGCAGCGGACACAGTGACCTGCAGACGCGTAAATACTTGGTGCTGTCTTTGTTCTCTGTGTACTAAACAGTTCATGAGTGATAATCTGCTCTAAACGATTCAGCGTATCCGTGAGCTGTTCAAATGATTCCGGCTGAATAGGCGAGCTATAAATGAAAAGTTGCATGACTGAAAAAAATAGTAACCCCACTACCTCAGCTTCAACAGTGAAATATATGGACATATATAATTTTCATCCATATGCTGAGCATGACGAATTACAATAATGTTCTTATATCTGTTTAATTATGGGCTTCAGTACTTTTTACACATTATTTCAAGCGCTTTAAAGGAGTAGTTCACTTTTAAAAAAACGTTTGCTGATAATTTAATCACACTCATGATATCCAAGTCAAGATATCCATGTCATTCTTTCTTCAGTCGAAAAGAAATTAAGGTTTTTGATGAAAACATTCCAGGATTTTTCTCCATATAATGGACTTCAATGGGAACCAAATGGTTCAAGGTCCAAAAGACAGTTTCAGTGCAAACTGATAAGACCCTTATTCATCGTCTGGAATCGTTTAAAGCTCTTTGAACAGTTTGCACTGAAACTGTCTTTTGGACCTTGAACCGTTTGGTTCCCATTGAAGTCCATTATATGGAGAAAAATCAATGTTTTCATCAAAAACCTTCAAAAATTTCCAAAAACCATCAAAAATTTCTTTTCGACTGAAGAAAGAATGACATGGATATCGTGGATGACATGGGGGTGAGTAAATTATCAGTAAAAGTTTTTTTTTTAAAAGTGAACTACTCCTTTAAAGGGGACATTTCATGGAGAGAAGAAGAACATTCAAGCAACGCTACTGTCCAAAAATTATGAAAACAGCTGAACACTAGTCTGGGAGCCATAAACTAGCTAAACTAGCAAATAAGACTGGTTTAAGTTTGCATTTTCAGCTAAGTACTCATAGCAAACATTTCTAGAAGGAATTAAAGGCCCACTGAAGTGCTTTGAAACGGGCGGCATTATTCAGTGTGTTGACGCTATTTCCACTGAAACAGGAAGACAGGGCGGGATATAAAGAGTAGCTCCTCCCCTTTTTTAAATAGCCAATAGCGTTTTGTTTATATCACAGCTCGACTAGAAAATAAAAGTGACCGATCTCAACCGCAGCTTCAGTG
This sequence comes from Cyprinella venusta, assembly GCA_038021265.1. Taxonomy (NCBI): domain Eukaryota; kingdom Metazoa; phylum Chordata; class Actinopteri; order Cypriniformes; family Leuciscidae; genus Cyprinella; species Cyprinella venusta. The sequence continues at coordinate 27,417,175 of CM075876.1, forward strand.
TCTATTTATAGTGTAGGGGGGGCGGGATGCTTTACATTCTAGAGAGCATTTGATTGGACAGAAAATCTGATGAGATGCTGAAGTGCAGAGTGATGTCATCAAAATCGTTAAAGTGAGAGACTGGAAATTTTGAATTCTTATCTTCTAAATGTGAATTTTGTCATTGTTTTGGGGCACTATTATAGAAAACCTTAAGAAAAGACTAACATTTTCATACTAAAAGCCCAAAAAAACTTACATTTTAATTTCATGGGGACTAAGGAGGATTTCATACCATTAATGCCTGGAGGAACAGCCACATTACAACTATCAAAAAGCTCCAGCTGTGTCAGATGAAATGGCTCCAAGCATTCCCTTCTCACATATTTTCATCTGCAGGTCTTTATTCCACCTCAGACCTTTGGAAATATTGTTTTGACTGCAGCATCCCTTAGCCTCAAATGCATCAAAATATTCCTACATAGTAGTTAATTTAATTTTCATGGGTCTAAATGAAGTCTGATTAAATCAATTCAACTGATCACTCGTTCGAATAATCCAACACCTTCCGACACATCTGTGCATGCTGAACAAAGCCAATTAGCGCTGCATTACAGCGACGTCTCCAGCCATACCCATATCTATCAAAGCTGTTTACTGCATCACATCACATGTGCGGCCAAAAATAACACAAGCCAAGTCACATCCAATCATCTACAGAGGATCAGATATACATACTTAGCAGCAGCAAATTGAAGATGAACTGTAGGTTAGCTGGACAATAAAGGTTGTTTTAATCATAGCCTAGTAATTGCAGATGCCAGTGGCTTGAAGGCAAAGCCCATATGTGTGGGATATAGAAGAACAAAGCACAGATTACATGTGATTCATCTTCTCACGTTTCAAATGCAGACCTTGGTTCCCTGCACAGTGCATCCCCAGGGAATGATTTTCCCATTGGCTATCTGCCTCCCCAAACAAAGATCGCGCTCAGTGACGCAACATCAATGCGCACCGGACGCTGCTGGAATACCAAAGAAAGGCAAAGCTGGCATCAATCAGATTTGACATTATCCAAATCTATATTTGGACTATGATGATTCAACTATCATTCCATTTCATTTCTAGGCTTGCTAGGCTTGTACAAGCCACTTCCAACACAATCATTTCATCTGTAAGATTGTAACAATCAAATAAATCAGAAATTGCAATGGTTTTGCATCTGTATTTCATGGATTGATTGCAATGTTGATTACTTGCCTAGCCAAGCATCATTAGTTTTGCTCATACATTTAGAGATTTCATACTATCCGTGCTACAAACATGAATGGTATCTCAAATTGTGCAGCTTTGTTAAAAAAAGACATGTGCTTTTACTTTGATAATCAGCCGAACTTACAATTTTTGACTAAAGTGGGTCAAAAATCTCATTGGAGGGATCTAGAAACAAGAACATTTTAGAGAAGATTTGCTCTTTTGGTGATTGAACTGAGATTGTTAGCAAATCCCCTGGCAAAGACCAAACCACCACTCCAAACACCATAGCAACTGCCTAGCAAACGGTAAACAATTTATTGGCAAACAGAACCGAGACTACAAGCATCATTCACATGTTCATCATAAAAAGGTTAGAATCTAGTTGTAGCCTACAGAACAATCCAGTAGCCTATTTTATAAAGCATTAGAACTGTCTCACAGGGATATTCCACGGTGGAAAAAACCCTATTTTTTCTTTGATCCCATTCCCTTTTCATGCATCTTATTTCATGCATTGCTTCTTTTAAACTGCTTCAACCAACCATTCTGCTGACTCCAAAGTGTGTAATGATTTCTATATGCAGTAACAAACAACAACACAGGCAGGGCAATAAAGTAAATGGACTGTCTGAATCTGCATGGGAGAGATTTCACAAAAAGCAGCCTACAGCAAAATGAAATCAATCAGGTTAATTTATCTAAAGCATTATTTTGCAAATCAATATATGGTACACACTTAAATACTTCTAATCATTAAATGTCCACGTTAGCTTTAAAAAAAACAATTCATCAGCCTGAGAGAGTCAGTTGGCAGTCTTCGCCATTGCTTGGCACAGATTTTGATGCTGCTCCGCCTATACAGTATAAAAACACTGTTAAATGATTTATGATATGCTGTATAGAAAATGCAAGAAAAGAGAGAGAGCAAAACTAGGACTGGTTAATAGAAATGCAACCATAAGGAACATGCACCCATAGAAACTTGACCTTCAATCAAAAGCCCTAAAATTGTTCCATTGAGGGAAATATTATCAGATAACTTTATAACTAAATATGCAGATTTGCTCATTTTTTCTTTGCTATTATAGATGGACAGTTGTGAGTATGCAATGATGGCTTCTAAATCCTAAACTTTAAGAGTCTGTCGTTCACAGTTCACAATCTGCTCAGTTACTGGGATTTTCACGCACAACCATTTCTAGGGTTTACAAAGAAAGGTGTGAAAAGGGAAAAACATCCAGTATGAGGCAGTCCTGTGGGCGAAAATGCCTGGTTGATGCTAGAGGTCAGAGGAGAATGGGCCGACTGATTCAAGCTGATGGAGGAGCAACTTTGACTGAAATAACCACACGTTACAACCGAGGTATGCAGCAAAGCATTTGTGAAGCCACAACACGCACAACCTTGAGGCGGATGGGCTACAAAAGCAGAAGACCCCAACGGGTACCACTCATCTCCACTAAAAATAGGAAAAAGAGGCTAAAATTTGCAAGAGTTCACCAAAATTGGACAGTTGAAGACTGTTTCCTGGTCTGATGAGTCTCGATTTCTGTTGAGACATTCAGATGGTAGAGTCAGAATTTGGCGTAAACAGAATGAGAACATGGATCCATCATGACTTGTTACCACTGTGCAGGCTGGTGGTGGTGGTGTAATGGTGTGGGGGATGTTTTCTTGGCACAGTTTAGTGCCTTTTAGTGCCAATTAAAATGCCACAGCCTACCTGAGCATTGTTTCTGACCATGTCCATCTCTTTATGGCCGCCACGTACTAGAGCCAGACCGATATATCGGCTGGCAGATATTATCGGCCGATATTAGGCATTTTCCAAAATATCGGTATCGGCAATTATAATGGCCGATAAATGAATATTTAAAAAATAAAATAAAAACGGACTTCAATCATCTCTCTTTGGCCTGTTATATTGAAAATGTATGTTTTACAATTTGCAGTATGACGTTATCCATTGCTAAATTATGGCTCATCATAGACTAGCTAACCACAAAGCTAGCTAATGCCACTATCATCAGTGGAAGACTGCTAATGTTATCATTAATGAGCTTGGAAACAACAATGAACTTTTTCTGCCAAAATAAAGTAATGATTACTGTACTTATAACTAGCATATCTCTAGTTACAGTCCCTGCATTGTAAAATGTAAGTTATACTTGCGAGGAGTGAACATTTAGACATAGAGAAAAAGTATCAAACGGATCTTGTGCAGAAAAGTTAGCTTTTCTTATATACGTGTGTGAAATCCAACAATATTTAATAAAAAAAAATATCGGCCGATATATCGGAATATCGAATTTTAAAACTTCAAAATCCTTTATCGGTCAGGCTCTACCACGTACCCATCCTCTGATGGCTACTTCCAGCAGGATAATGTACCATGTCACAAAGCTCAAATCATTTCAAATTGGTTTCTTGAACATGATAATGAGTTCACTGTACTAAAATGGCCCCCACAGTCACCAGATCTCAACCCAATAGAGCATGTTTGGGATGCGGTGGAACGGGAGACATACAGTAATCCCACAATTATGAGCCGGTTCTTAAAACAAAGTCTATGTAATTTTTTTTTTTTTTACAAATATGTATTCCTTAGGGCCCACAACTATAGAATCATTAATGACACGCTCCATTATATTCCTACTTATTTATAAGTAAGAGATGCCAATTTCTAGTGACATGAGCAACGATTTTTGGTGACATGTGTGACAGAAAATCGCTGTCAGAGCATGAATGGGGCTTAACACAGGTATCATTGGGTTGATAAAACTCTCACTATGTTGTTTTTAGCCAAACACGAAATGTAAAATGTAAGACAGGTCTTTCAAAACAACATTGATCGTATTTTACAACATTCACCGTACACCTAGTCCAGGCTTATGACACAAATAGTGTGCCATGCATGAAGACACTGCTTTGATAAATAATTCACATCTGTGAGGGTTGCAGTGTGCGATCGATATGAGCTCCGTGTAAATGTGACCCCTTATTCTCTCGTCACAGTCAAGTTATCCAGCGCAAACACAGGCACAGGGTATATTTGACAGAAAGGGAGAGTTGTAAAGCTTCACAACATGCACCAATCTGTTTTATTTACTTGACATATGGTATGTACAGCTCAGAGAAGACAATAAAATAAGCTGTTGTCTTGCTTGTAAGACATTTTGACAGTTAGCAGGGGAAGATCAGACTCAAAGCCAGGATATCTTGGTCCCTAGATTGTTGTGGTGTATTTTTAGGTCCGATGTAATGATGCGCTCAAATCCGGCAATTTAAGATAACAAATAACAGATAAGAGTGTGATCCCTGGCACTTTATAACCCTCCGGAGGCAGATTTTTATACAACAAGCCCTGCTATATAGAGCCTAATGGTGTGTTCACACCGAACGCGGATAGAGCGTCAAAAACACGTCATTTTGAACCCATTGGCACGTCCGCGTCACTCTTGGGGAATAAAAATACAACAAACAACAACAACACAATTTCTTTCTGGCATACGTTTCCATCATGTCTGAAATAAAAGATATTGCTGCTCTGTACTTGTTGTGGAAGTCCCAAATACGGAGAAAAGCCAAACGTTGACGTGTCGGGGTTCACAGCACTATCCGTGTATATTTTCATCACTCAGGTAGTCCAAATTCCTCGCTTATTTTTTGCCCGGTCTCTGTAACCATACCACCTAGTATCGTATATTTCAGGGTACCCACCATAGACAGTAAAAGAAATGGACACAGCGACCCCAGTGATTTCATCGGAGAAAATAGAAGCCTGTTAAAAGCTGATCACCTGAGCAACCTGTATGTCTTTAGTAGCTGTGCCGAATAAAATCTGAATAATTCCCTTCCGAATATCACTAGCAGCAGGATCAACTTTATGACTCTCTATGGGCTTCTTTCTTGACTTTATGACTCCACGTCCCCCCGATTTCCTGCGAGCTTCTCCTCTTGTCAATACGGTCATGTCTCTACTGTCGATTCGTTATGAATTGTTAGCCTATATTTTACAAAAACTGCTTCTACGGGACCATAACGTAAGATAGAAGGTATGGAGCCTTTTAAACATTGTCGTGTTTCTTTAGAAATAAATAATGGATAAATGGAGTCTTTGGACTCACTGTCAAAATGAATGGGAGTCAATGGAATGCTAACAGAAGGTGACGTTCTGGTGCAAAGGCTTCAACTTCCGGCTACTGGATTACCCCCTTGGTACCCATAGACAACACAATTAGCATCTCCTCCATTTTCGACAACAGTGATAGAACGGACGTATCATTTAGCTCTTCGTTGATTGGCTGGTGCAACAAAGTGTCATGCGAATCTTCTGCTGGAGTTCAAATTTTTTAATTTGCGCGGAAGATTCTCGCCAAATGCGTCGCCCAATTCGCGTCATTCGCGGCGCCCAGAGCGAACGATGCGTCTATTCGCCTATCTCCTTGCGCAAATAATTAAATTCGCGCTTGGTGTGAACACACCATACGTTTAGGACTTATCACTAGAATCCTGTGTGGTCTTTAACTCCTTAGGAACACCACATGATGTACCCCATATCGTGAGATGAATATATGCCCTAAAGCCCACATGTTAGCAATGTGTGAATCTGATCCATCAGTGTCCTCTGTACACCCATGCGATCACAAAAAGGGGTAATACAAAAAAAAATCATGTACATGTAAATTATTAACTTGGCCGAGAGCAAAACACAGTTTGTGGATAATAATAAAGACTATGTTTTGTATTTTGAATAAAAGACAATTGACTATTTTGAATCTCCTTCGTTGTGCGCTTTATACAGTGACAAACCGTTACATATACATTATTATGTTCTTTTTTATCATCATAATAGCGAGATCACAGGTTGCATTATTTGAAATAAATAATTCTTTCAAATAAAATAAAATAAATAAAATGAAACCTTATATTAAATTTAATTAAATTAACAGTTTTTGGTTGGTTCATTCTTTTTGCCACCCACAAAAAAAAACTGTTATGATCACAAATTTCTTTTTTTGGATGTAAGAATTGTAAGAATTGCATCTGCCATTGCCATAAATAAGATGACAAAAATATATATTATAAGTTGTTTCAGTATTACATATTTCATATTATACAGTAGGCTAAATGCCATGTAACAGTGTGTTATTGTATGTTGCACTGGGTAAAAAAATTCACTGTTAAGTAATAACTACCGGTGATTGTTAGTGTTGCATGGTGCAATGTTTTCTATTGTTTGTTTACAGGAGAATATTTATGTAATCCAAGGACCAATTGGTGGAATGAATGGAGCGTTCAGCTCTCTTGGGATCTCGCCAGTGAAACACTTGAACAGAAGCTGTCATGCCTTTCACTAGAGCCTTGATGATAGTCTGAAGGAGGCTGAAACAGAATGAATATCAGCTGTTCAAAGAGAAAACAGAGGCTGCGCTTCTTTCAAGGCCAAATTTTGATCTGTTGCATACTGTCAGTTTAAACATCTTTAAATGGCTGCTCTAAAAGACTATGGGTTACAAATAAGCACCTGAAGCTCTCAATGAATTTGAATTTGTTTAATCCTCCTCTAACTCCTGAGGTAAATGTAAAAGAGAAGAAAAATGTAAAGGTGAAGTGTGTCATTTTTCCTGGGGGCCTGCCATTGGTCAATAAACAAACAGATCCACCTTCAAACTCGCACCATTGGTTGAGCATTTGTTGGCCTGGCTGGAAGGGAATCAACCTATGATTGGCTTAAAAATGCTTTTAGTTGTTCAGGTTTAATATGCACACACATATATACAATTATTTTAATATATAAATAAAAAACAACGTTGGAACTGCATTTTACTGCAATTACATCACGGCTCAGTTTCATCACTCTCTTGCAGTACTACACTCTAAAAAATGCAGAGTTGCTTCAACCCAAATTTGGGTCAAATATGGGTTAAAAATTGCAATGAAAAAATTCACAGTTGAAAGTGAAAGTTGAAGTTGGGCTAATTTGAAATTACATTTTTAACCCAACATTTGGGTTTGTCCATATTTTACCCAAATTTGGGTTCAAACAAGCAACCCAGCATTGTTTAGAGTGCATGATATTCAACATATTTCCCATTCAAAAATGCTAGATATGATCCATACGAACAACATATCACTCTCACAACCCTTTTTGGGATTTTCTAACTGCAGCATTTTGTCAAAACTATAACTTTACGTGTTAAAATAGCCTAAAGAAATAAACCAAGAAGTCTGGGCATCGAATCTGCTTTTCTCATCTAATTGCCGGTCTTCTGACATGTGTGAAAGCAGACGAGCGAGTGTGAACGTGCAGCACCAGCGGTAATGAAGAAAATAAACTGTGCCAAACGATACTGTCTAGTCCCGTGAGCATAATTATCTTCATGAGCAGGCAGACACCACTGCAAAGTTTCTGTTTTCATCAACAAAGCCAATTAAAAATAGATTCTCCATGCAGCACCCAGCAGGAGATACTCTACTGTACCATGGCACGACACACACAGACATGGTGTGACCAAGACACATCCTGACGTCGAGATTGATTGATGTAGAAGGGCTGCTTCTAGATCAAAGCTATTTATCATGAGATTTGATGTATGATTTTCATAAAAACGTCTAACTGTTTTCAGTATAATTTGGACAAAACTGCCCAAGCAATTAGAAATCATCCACTATTTGCATCCAGAAAACAGAAGATCACCTGTATCCTTAAGGCTGTTAAATTATTAAGTGTGCTGCAATAAAATGACAGCCTTTGCACCAGATCCTGCCATATTTCAGTAAATGTTGTTAGGGTTATTGAGCTGTTTTGGGGAAAGATAGGACTTATAAATGAAATTTCATGTGTGATTTAACCCGGCTGCTGGAGGCTCATCTATTGTCACAGCGCAGCAATATGACAATCTTTTGTTTTCAAAAACACCATAGCATACAAAAAAAAGAGACAGCACCCATAGCAACGAACAAAGGGCTCTTATACCAGAATGTAAATGCAAAACTCGTTATAGTGGAAAGGACACGGTGCCCGTTTGAGTAAATGCTTCTAGATGAGAAGATAATGAAACTGCTGTGTCTCCTAGGCAACTTTAACCACCTTTAACTTAGCAACTAAATGATCGCAAATGTCACAATATCAGATCTGAGCATTCTCTCCATGCAGGGCTTTTAAAGAGGAAATCAGAAATGAAAAAGAAATGTTCATGATATAGACAAATAAATAATTGTGGTCTTTGTAATAACTTTTAAAAGGAAGGTGCTGCTTAGCCCAGACACTAACTTTATATTGGCTTTTTGTATGTATTAATTTACAACCATGAAGCGTTGTAGATTAATCATTTACATTCAAATTACTATATTTCAACTGTAATAATCCTGCTGGTCATAGCTGGTTGACCAGCAATCATGTTCTAAAAAACAATTTGACTGACTTAACCTGCATGACCTGCCAGCTGCAAGATCCAATGTGATCAGCAACTATCTCAGATCAGTTAGAAACCAGAATACAATGCATTTCACTTCTGGTGTACAAGACTACATCCAATCCAAGGTCAGTGTGAATTCAGACACATAAACACCGTAAATAAAAAAGATAATAAAGCCTAGTTCTGCTCTAACATTACATTTTATCCTTTCATTATAAAAACCTTTCGTAAGCGCATTAATGAAATAAGTAGATCATAGAAATCTTAAAATAGTCAATTTCTTCATGTGTCAGACGCGTACAGGGTTTAGGCTATTGCATGGTCACAGTGACTATGAACTGGCAGATTACGCTCGAATAAGAACAATAGATTTTCCCTAAAGACAGGTGGGATTATTTAACTACTATCAATACACATTCATAACACGTGGTTCATTCATTTACGTAGCCTACTGTCCTGTCGTTTAGGCGGCTTGTAAATAAACGGATAGTTGTCATGCATCGGTGAGCATCTGGATAGACGAGCGCACATAAAGAACTTCAAAGCGCGCAGTGATGCTCTCCACATACAATTCTGGCACAGCTCTAACCCTCTGTCTGTCTTATGACAGTCCTGCTGCAACAGCGCGTTTACTCACTCCGAATACGAAGCAACTCCTCGAAGCAGAGCTATCCGGGAGAACACTCCGAATCAGTTCCAACAGAGGCTATCCGCGAGGGGAACTCCGCATATTGAGACCATCTTCGTCGTGATTCTCCTTCTCTGACACTGAGTCCGGCGCGAGCGAGCACAACTACTCTGGCCCGCGCGCTGCTGACATCACGCGAGAGCGCGCATAGCTTAACACTGCCTGTCAGACAAAGACAAGCATGTTTAATTGTCATACGAACTGACAGATTACACTGTAATATAATATAATATAATATAATATAATATAATATAATATAATATAATATAATATAATATAATATAATATAATATAATATAATATAATATAATATAATATTACAATACAATATTACAATACAACACAATACAATATAATAGTTTTTGGCACACACATTATAGGCTATTAATATGTGAGTTGGAATAATTACATGCATATCTAAAAGTCTATTTTGTATCAGAAATACAATATAGCCTATATCTGCAGAACATAAATACATCATACACAACAAAAATCCTAGACAAGACAGCAACAAACATACAAACCAAGAAAATAAGCATCAGAGGGAAGCTATAGCCACCTCAGTCACAGATACCTATCCATTTGATGACGAGTAAATGATATTTTAAATAGTCTTATTGATGTCTAGTTCTGATGTGCTGTGGGGTCTCATTCCAGGCTTTAGTGAGCTCATGAAAAAAAAAATCTCTGTCCAAACCAGTTTCTAAAAGCCGGAAGATGTCCATTTGTAACAGATCTCGTAGTGTGCTCGAGCCTTGAGCTGAGTTGTGGAACCAACATGGTCAATTGCTGAAGTGCATCCATTTAAGATTTGATAATACAAGTTTATTCCATGGCTTATTTTATAGTTCTGAAATTCCGAGGCATTACTCAAAGATAGTGTAATACAGTGAGTCTGGAAGCCTGTGGATCTTATAGGCTCTACAGTCTTGTTATGTTCAAGGATCTCGTGACGAAACAATACGACAGAGTGGAAATGATGGCGTGAAGATATGTTTTAGAAACAGAAAGCAATAAATATGGTCTAAATTTACTATAAACAAATAACTTCTGGTTAAGGGTTGGACATGGTCACGATAAGTAAATCAAGAGAGACTCCCAGATACTCCCGGATACGGTTGAAAGATTTTGATTAAAAGGTGATGGGATCTGAGCTGTCTCCATAGATCAATAAAAATACATACATTCTCTTTTCTTAATATTAAGTGTTAAATGGTTGTCTTGCAGCCAATTATGTAAATGCTGCAGATCTGTGTTAAATTAATTGTGTCAATGTTTGGGCCGGACAAAAAAATAACAGTGTCATCAGCATATAACAAAGAACTAGAAAAATATAATAATATAATATAATATAATATAATATAATATAATATAATATAATATAATATAATATAATATAATATAATATAATATAATATAATATAATATAATATAATATAATATAATAGCTTATTTTTGCCAAACACTAACTCAGTGACCTACCGCTCTTATTTTATCTATCTCTTACTACTACCTTAAACACCTTATGCAATCGCAATCATCCCCTTCAACAAACAAAACGGCAACCCTCTGAACTGGCTGAGGATAATCATCTCTGTACTATCCTGCTCCACATGGCAGTGACTTCATCCCATTTGTCAATTCCAAAAATAAAATGAACTCTGGTGGCCCAAAGGCATGCGTTTAATTATGAAGTGATAGAGGATGTCTGTAGACCAAAAGAGTATTGATCTAAAAGACTGACAAAAATAGATTATTTTCTGAAAAATTGATGAAGGAGTGATTAACTGAAAAAGTCAACCCAGCTCTCTCGAGAAAAAAGGCATAGTGGAGGAACTGGAGGGAGAAATTGCAGTTTCCAATCTAAATTTGACTATTAAAGCAATAGGACCACATTGCGTCTTATTGCTTTGCATAATCCTGATTGGTTTGGTTTGTATGGTATGGGAATTTTAACTATTGTCACAAACAATAGGATAAACCCCAACCAAAGCTTTTTAAGCCAATGTTTTTCAAACAAATGACCAGATGCACAGGTCAAAATATAAAATCTAATTAATAATTGTTGGCCACATGTTGCATGGAGCCAACATGGGCAGAGACCCACTTACAACCCATATTTCAGCCAATGCAGCAACCTTTTCGTAAATCTAAAGCTGGGGCATGTTGCCCAGTTGGGGCCAACCTGTTGGCAACTACAATCCTGCATGAAATTCATGTGTGCAATTGGCATGGGGCCATAATGGATCCCACTAACAATCCCATGTAGAGCTCATTTTTCAGCCCATTTCAAACCCAAATGGGCCTCACTTCAAATGGGCCCAAATGGACCTTACTTCAAATCACCCAAATGGGCCTCATTTCAAACCCAAACGGGTTAGCTGGAATCGAGATGGGTCTTGCACATGTTGCCCAGTTATAATATAATACAATATAATACAATATAATATAATATAATATAATATAATATAATATAATATAATATAATATAATATAATATAATATAATATAATATAATACAATACAATACAATATAATATAATATAATATAATATAATATAATATAATATAATATAATATAATATAATATAATATAATATAATATATGCCCAGTTGGGACCCACATAGTGGCAAGTGCAATTTAGCATGAAATTCATGTGGTCAATTGGCATGGGGCCATTATGTGGCCAATAATAAACCGGGCCCAGTTGTTCAGCCCAATCCATATCCATAATGGCCCCACATACATGTAAGGGCTGGGTTAGTTTAAAGACCTATTATCACTTTTGGGTTCTGATGTGATGGTGACATACTAGTGGCTAGATTAGAATGTGGCTATACAGTGGCTAGATTAGAATGTCCTTAATCTTCCCTGAGATCCATTAATATAATTAGTGTCATCTACTAGAAAAACGACAAGGCGGCATTGAAGGCATGAAAACGTTGTGCTTAATGAATGCTTTAAAAGGGAAAAGATCAAATTCCAGAAGTATTCCACATTTGCCACTTGTCACTTTTCCTGGAATGGGGAAATGGCCCTTTCATAAGACATTCTGGGCCAGTTACAGCTCTTATGTAAATGATCACTTCTGCTTCATCCCACAAATAAGCCAATTGGAGTCCTTTTTAAATTGGCTGCATGAAATATATGTTTAATGCTTACATTTAGCTACTAAAGAGACAAGATTACTTAATGTTGAGAAACATGATCTGGATTTTTACTGACATTTAAAATTATGTGCTGTTCTAATAATAGTGCATGCAAATCTGATATTCACAACATGACCAATAACATTTCCCCGATCACATTTCTCAGAACACAGATATTCTAGACCTCCATTTTATTTAATCATTTGCCTCAGTGCCAATTACCAGAGTGACTTCCATGACTGTACAGCTGTTGACTCCAGGTTTTCTTGGTTTCTATTTCATTACTGAATTTATTTTCATGAACTAATGATGTCGATGTTTGAAGTGTTTGACCAAGCGTACATGCTGTTTTGCACAATTTCTGGACACCTTGCTTTTACATTATTAATTTATTAACCCATTGGTGCTGTTTGCGTGTCAGTCAAATTCTTCTCGTTTACTATTTTTGTATTTTTAGGGGATTTTGTAGTACTAAATTATATTTATGCAATAGTTACAATCCATTCATTCACTTTTTGAGCATGGACCTGAAAGTCAAATTTCTAACTTAAACTGCCATAAATAGCCTATTGAATGCTTTGGAGCACAGACTTAAAGGAGTAGTTCACTTAAAAAAATAATAATAATTTTGCTAATAATTTACTCACCCCCATGTCTTTCAAGATGTCCATGTCATTCTTTCTTCAATCGAAACGAAATTAAGGTTTCAGATGAAAACATTCCAGGATATTTCTCCATATAATTGACTTTACTGGGAACCAAATGGTTCAAGGTCCAAAAGTTTTTCAGTGCAAACTGCAAAATGTTCAAAGGGCTTTAAATGATTAAAGAATGAAAAAGACATGGACATCTTTTCTAAAGAAAAAAAGACATGGACATCTTGCCATGGGGGTGAGTAAATTATCCGCAAAAGTTTTCTTAAAAGTGAACTAACGTTACTCATTTACGTTTGGTCTCTTTTTAAAACGGCACTTGGCAGATTATTGTTGATATTGCAAAAAAAAAAAAGTTATGCTAAGTCATGTTATGTTGAAATGTTACATCTTGTTATGAAAAATTAATAAACTTTCAAATTTAAAATTTTTCACGAATTATATATTTTCCCAAAACGCGATTTAATATAGAACTGCAAGAAAAATCAAAGCTAAAAATCTGAAAAAGCCATGTTCCAAATTTGAGGGTAATATTAAGTAGGCCTATTATAAATAATATAATATAACAATATTATAAAATAAGCATCTATCTATCTATCTATCTATCTATCTATCTATCTATCTATCTATCTATCTATCTATCTATCTATCTATCTATCTATCTATCTATCTATCTATCTATCTATCTATCTATCTATCTATCTATCTATCTATCTATCTATCTATCTATCTATCTATCTATCTATCTATCTATCTATTATTTTGGGACTTATTAAATATATATAACCCCAGCAACCTAGTGAAAGACCGACGTTTTATTTTGAAACGTTCAATGTGAACCTGACCTGTAGTTTCCGGCTTCATCCGACAGCGGAGCAACATTGTAAACACACCGCGTCCATTTTCAAAGCAGTCCAGAGAAACGTCGCACATCACCGCTGAACATGGGGGCCGTACTCGGGCTATGTTCCATGGCCAGTTGGGTGAGTTTACATATTCATATACTGCTGGAATCTAAATATCGTATGGATGTGCGAAGAAAAATAACTAACGTTATTGGGTTTTCAGCGAGTTGCGAGCTGATGACATCCGCATCGGCAAAGATACACAAGAGAAAATGGTGTCTGGGCCTTTCGCTAATCCTAAATTCATAAAAACAACTGCATCTGTAGAATAATTACCAATAATGACACATAAGATCACATTAATTATTTTTATATGTTTTGAGCGTGATTTAAATCAGCTGTTTCTGCTCCACGAAATGAAACGGTACAGTGTCATATTGGGTGGTTCCCTTCTTGTTGTGATGAAGCAGAAAAATGTTTTGTGTGTTGTTTTGCTTTGTAACGTTACGTGATTTTTGGATCACCCAACGTATAACGTTATAATTATATTATTCTCGTATTTGGAGGCAAATTGTTTGTACTTTGCTATTGTGATCATGACAGCTGCTCGTTTGATATCAATGTTTGATTTTGACACATGTCCCCAACACGTGTGATTTGGGGATTTAAATGGGTCTACAATACAAGTACTCACGATCTGCCACCATAACATGAGGTTTTCGAAGGAGTACACATGTTTGTCAGGATTTCAGGTGTTGCGACATCAAAACACCGATCAAATGGCAGCTTATGACTCACACAGCTCTTACCACGGATCTAAATAACGTTACATGATGTTCTGTGTATCAGTGTCTCTTACGCCTGTATTGTGGTGTACGGGGATTCTCCATAAGCGTAATTGTTTACCCCTTTACCCCAAACCTTTTCCCCCCCAAACCATCAACATCACAGAAAACGTATTTTATTTTTTATTAAAAACAACACATGTTTAGTATGTTTATTTTAAAGAAAGCCTATTTGTTTTAAGAATATGAGACCATAGGATCCATGTTTACGTTGTAATTCCCTTGTCATTATACACATTTGTGTCCTAACTCACACACACCCACTAGTCTAGAGATAGATTGGAAAACATTTGAGACGATTAGGTATCTGTATGAATTATAATTCAAAAGTTTGGGGTCAAAAATTTGATTTAAGATAAGAAAAAAATATACAAATTATATATATATATATATATATATATATATATATATATATATATATATATTAAAGGCTATAGGCCTACTTTGACTTAATAAATGCAGCCTTGATAAGCATAAGAGACTTCTTGCATAAACATTACAAAAACATTAAAAGTCTTTATGTTCTTAATCTCAATTACTCCAAACTTTAGTTGTGTAAACATGTTAAAAATATATATTTATTTTAGGAAGGATTTAATGTTACTATAACTGTAACTAATCACTTCTAAACCCTGTGTTTATGTAAAGCCAGACAAGCTTTGTCTGGTTGGTACCCAAAGTACAAGTCAAGTACGAGTCACTTTGAAGTCACCATGTTTATGCGTCACCCAGCCCTGCTCCATTTGAATAATATTGCTTATCGGCTATTGTGACTTTTGTCTTTATTATGTTTTTTAATTGTATATGTCAAAAGAAATATCTACCCATATTTATGTATTTTATTATTGTAATGCCTAAATTAATTTGCTGCTAGATCTGGTTTGGTAGTGCATGTTTGAAGTTTAGCAGAACATCTAAAATGGCTTGCATCACCTTTAATGTGTGTTTGTCTCCTGTGTAGATTCCTTGTCTTTGTGGCAGTGCTCCTTGCCTGCTGTGCGGATGCTGCCCAAGTGGAAACAACTCCACTGTCACTCGCTTGATCTATGCCTTCTTCATGCTGATGGGTGTGGGCATTGCTTGCATCATGCTCATGCCAGGCATGGAAGGGCAACTGAAGAAGGTGATTCTGAGTGCTTCTTTTATTTTAAATTTGTTGTACATATGCCTTATTTGACGTTTAGGGTTGCATTCTGGTCATTTGTATTTTAATATTTTTTTTTGTCACTGTAGATTCCAGGCTTTTGTGAAGGAGGAATGGGGACGTCTATCCCAGGGGTCGAAGGTCACGTGAACTGCGATGTGCTGGTTGGGTATAAGGCCGTGTATCGCGTGTGCTTTGGAATGGCCATGTTCTTCCTGCTCTTCTCTCTCATCATGGTGAAGGTCAAGAGCAGCCAGGACCCAAGAGCCGCTGTGCATAACGGGTTAGTGTGAACTTGTGGTTAAAGTCTTGACCTGTAACTGAAAGGTTGAACGTTTGAAACCAAGAACTATCGCTGTGTTCTTGAAGAAGACGGTTATTCAAAACTGATTTCAGAAATGTTTAACTGAGCTTCATTAATCTTCTGCAGGTTTTGGTTCTTCAAGTTTGCTGCCGCCACTGCTATTACAGTTGGAGCTTTCTTTATTCCTGAGGGCCCTTTTACTACTGGTAAAGTCTTACTTTATCATCTTATGAAATATACTTCTGATTACATAAATGAACATTGTCAGTAATGACCTAATTACTCTAAATGCTAAACATGTGATATAGTTGTACATAAATATACATGTATACATTATACAATCTGCAGTGGGCTTTATCGTAAAGCTCACTTAAAGGGATACTCCACTTTTTTTTGGAAATAGGCTCATTTTACAACTCCCCCAGAGTTAAACATTTTAGTTTTACCATTTTCGAATCCATTCATTTGATTTTCTGATGTTTAGAAGAATATCAGTAACCAGACAGTTTCTTGTCTCATTGACTTCCATAATATATTTTTTTCCTACTATGGAAGTCAATGAGACCAGAAACTGCCTGGATGCTGATATTCTTCTCAATATCAGAAAATCAGCTGAATGCATTCAAAAATGGTACAACTCAACTGTTTAACTCTAGGGGAGTTGTAAAATGAGCCTATTTCCCCAAAAAGTGGAGTATCCCTTTAAGAGTGGGACTAGGCAGACTCAAGTTGTTCCCTGAATTTATTTGTGAGGATCTAATGACGAACTTCTTGGCTTCTTCCAGTCTGGTTTTACCTAGGCATGGCTGGAGCATTCTGTTTTATCCTCATCCAGCTGGTGCTCTTGATCGACTTCGCTCACTCCTGGAACGAGTCCTGGGTGGAGAAAATGGAGGAAGGAAACTCTCGCTGCTGGTATGCAGGTATGTATTATGAGGACTTGATTTGTTTTGCCACCCCCTTTTCCCATTACGCAGCAGTGTAGTTTGACAAAAATGTTTTTTTTTTTTTTTTTGGACAAAAATCAAATGTTTGGGGTTGTTGAGATTTTTCGATGTTTTTGAAAGAATGCTCACCTAGGCTGCATTTATCATTTTTAATTTGGAAAACCATCACAATTTTAAAAAAACTGTTTTCTATTTAAATATATTTTAAAATGTAATTTATTACTGTGATTGCAAATCTTCAGTGTCACACGATCCTTCAGAAATCATCATAATATGCTGATTTGCTGCTCAAGAAACATTTGTTATTATTATCAATGTTGAAAACAGTTGTGCTGCTTAATGTTTGTATTGTGATTTTTTTTTTTTGATGAATAGAAAGCACAAAAGAGCATCTTTACTGTCACTTCAGATCAATTGAATGTATCCTTACTGAATACAAGTAATAATTTCCCTTTTTTGTAAAGTTACATTCCCCAAACAGTACATAAATATAAGATTTTACCTCTTTGTTTAGATATTTCTTGCGATGCTGGTGTATATGCAATCATAAAGAAGATTAATTGTATTCTAACACATTTTTCTGCCGTCCGTAGCTCTTCTGTCTGCCACAGCCATCAACTACGCTCTGTCCCTGATGTCTCTGGTCTTGTTCTATGTGTATTACACTCACTCTGATGGCTGCACTGAGAACAAAGTCTTCATCAGCATCAACATGCTGCTGTGCGTTGGTTCATCAGTCTTGTCCATCTTGCCTAAAATCCAGGTAATGAATACAACACATCAGAGGGAGTTTGTATGACTAGTTTTGGAACTGGTAAATTAACAGCAAATTTTCATTTTTGGTTGAGCATAGGAAGAATTAGGTGACTTTTTATTCTTTAGTGGGAATCCAAATACGATTTCTTAGTGATTCATAAAATGCATACATGCTTCAGGTGAGCATTGAATTTAATTCATTAAATCTTTCTTTCCTCTCCTCTAGGAGTCCCAGCCCAGGTCTGGTCTCTTGCAGTCCTCCATTGTTACCCTGTACACCATGTATCTGACCTGGTCTGCCATGACCAATGAACCTGGTAAGCATTGTGAAAGATTTCGTCTAAGATATTCTGTTGTTCATCAAATTTTGAACGATTTTCTTTTCCCAAAGAACGCAGATGCAACCCAAGCTTGCTTGGCATTATTGGCCTCAACAGCACCAGCCCTGCTGGGCAGGACCGTGTTGTTCAATGGTGGGATGCCCAGGGCATTGTGGGGTTGATCTTGTTCCTGATGTGTGTGCTGTACTCCAGGTATGAAAGCTTGACATTTGTTAGAAGACATGTTGCATTTCTGACGTCAAACACTGCAGTCAAATTTCCTTTTTATTTCCTCAGTATCCGCAACTCCAGCAATGCTCAGGTGAACAAATTGACCCTCACCAGCGACGAGTCTGCTCTGATCGAGGATGGTCCCGCTCCAGAGAACTTTGAAGTGAGCGATGGCTCCAACCGTGCCATTGACAACGAGAAGGATGGAGTCACCTACAGCTATTCTTTCTTCCATTTCATGCTCTTCTTGGCTTCCCTGTACATCATGATGACACTGACCAACTGGTACAGGTATGTGCATCTGCGATAATGGGTTTTCAGCACTTTCATTTCACAATATATTGGTGTCAATTTGGTATCTGTAAATGATCTGTCTGGGTTTGATAAGGCCAATCTTAGAAGTAAAAAAAAAAAAAAAAAGCTGTTTTCCTGACTGGATTCCTATCGTATATTATGTTTTGTCTAATTTCACATGTAAAATTCTGTAAATAAAAATATAGGTGTAGTCAACGGTAATGAATTATAATATTGAATGTTAAAAGACTGACATTACTGTAATTAACATTTTTTCCCCCCAATATACTGAGAACCTTGGGTAATGAATTGAAATTGTTTATTTTCATAATGTACTTAATTTTTTTGCCATCGTTAAACTATATTTTTAATATTTTAACTTGTACGTATGTATATATATATATGTATATATATATAGTCTATAACCATTTTCATAATGACTGTAAAACTATCTCATTTTATTTATATTATACTCAAATATACACTACCGCAAATAATTTTTTTTTAAAAGAAAATACTACTTTTATTCAGCAAGAACTCTTTGAATTGATCGAATGTTAAGACATTTAAAATATTAGGACAGTTAAGACATTTAAAATGATAAATAAATAATGTGGTTCTTTTAATGTTTCTATTCATTAAAAAAATCTTGGATTAAATTGATAAAAATAATAAGACATTTTTCTGGTCCCAGATGTCTGAACAGTGGTGTTTGTATATTTTTAACTACATTTTTTTTTACATTTATTTAAAATAAATAACTTGAATGAAAGCTGTTCTTTTAATAAAATAATTGGGAAATGCCATAGCAATAATGGTCAGTTATTGCTATCTGCCATTTTGGTGTGTCACTATTTATTGAAATATGAAATATTATGGTTGGCAAAGTTTGCAGAATTATCTCTGATTTCCCCCCTGTCAATTCTATAGCCCTGACTCCACTTATGAGACCATGACCAGCAAGTGGCCCTCTGTGTGGGTGAAGATCACCTCTAGCTGGATCTGCATCTCTCTGTACGTGTGGACCCTGGTGGCTCCACTGGTCCTCACCAACCGTGATTTCGACTGAGAGGATGGAAATAAAAGCTTGCAATTAGAATCCGCCATTACCTTTGTGAATATCCACATGTATAGGGATATGAGGGTTTAAATGTAAATACTGCGAGTGCTTTTGTCATTCAGCTTAACCCTACATGAGTATTTTTTTTTTAAATCCAGCATGCTTTTATGTAGGTGTTTATTTGTTTCATGTAGAAACAGAAACACACAAAAATATGAAGAACACGGCTTGGGTTGCCTGTGATGTGATGTTAATATTTCCTTTAAGAATGTGTGTTCTTCAATACTAAGGATAATGTAACCTTAATAAATAATCTCTGTATGGTTTCAAAAAATAAATCAAATGTATCTTAAGTTATTTGTGGAGAGTAGTGAAAATGCAGGTAGTTTTCCCATAAGTCATGACATTCATAGTTTCCTATAGAACGCACAATGTAGGCTATACAGTGTTGAATTAGCATTCGAAAAAAAAAAATACAGGTAATTGTGGATTTTGTCATACTTTTTGCTTCTCCATTATTTGCACCATGAACATATGACTGTAATATTGACTGTAACATTGCTAACCCTTTGCAACTTGCACATGTTAGTAGTTTGGCGCAATACTAATTTTATGCTTGTAGCCAATGTGTGTGTTGAACAATGTTTTAAACTGAATTTATCTTTGCTGATAAAACTTTAATAGATGACTTTATCATCCATTGTATTAGGCATAATGGTCATTTTATTGATCCCAGTTCTTGCATACCCCTTTTTTGTTGGATGTCAGTGTTATTGTTTGCCTTTTGACGTGCATTGTAATAATTCAATTTCGTCTTATTAAAGGTTTAAAACCCAATTATGTCCCGAGTGGATTTTGAAAATTGCTAACTAAGGAGCTATGAATGTATGAGGTAGTTTATGGCTTTCCACGATTATCTGAGATAAGGCATTTCAGTAAGTTCTTTCCATAACTAAATTCCTTCTGATGTTCATGTTTATTTATAAAGATCTTATAGTCTTATAAAGATCATTTCAAGAGCGCTTGATGATGCTGCTTCGCTGGAACTGAGATGCTAACTTACGCCATTCAGGAGCGTCAAAACCAAGGGGGTAATCCATCAGCCGGAAGCTGAAGCTCCCTCTGGGGGCTGTCATTGTAGCCCACTATCACCTGCTGTTAGCATCCCATTGACTCCCATTCATTTGGCGTCACTTTGACAGCGAATAACTTTACATCTGAGGCGTCCAAAGACTCCATGTATCCATTATTTATTTCTAATGAAACACGACAATGTATAAAAGGCTCCATTACTTTGTATGTTACGTTATGGCCACGTAGAAGCCGTTCTTGTAAAAATTGGCTAAAAATTGCGTCATAACCACTCGACTGTCTGTCGCACAGTAAAAAAAATACCGTATAGACAGGAAGAGAAGCTCGTACAGCCTCGCAGGCAATCTTTTACTGTCTAAAGTCAGCCCATGGCATAAATAGAAGCAAAATGACAAAATAACTAATCAGAATACTTACCAAAAGTTGCTCCAGGTCGCGATTCGCCGTCTCTGTGCACGACTGTGTTCACTGCTCCCTAAGTTAACGTACGGGGTTCCGCAGATTATGATAATAAAACAAATAGATATAGGCTTACATTAATATTTCAATTGAATTTAATATCACATTTAATATATATATATATATATATATATATATATATATATATATATATATATATATATATATATATATATATATATATATACAATAATAAATAAAAATATGATAAGGTAAATTCTGAGGTAAATGGTTGTGGTAATCGTTTATAAAGTCCCAAGGACATACAAAAAAATAGCACATGTAAATGTAATATTCACCCCAATAACCGTTAAAAAATACTTAGTTAGTATAATAATGACAAAATGTATGCATACTTACACACAAACATAAACTCCTCCATCGTTATTTACGACCGCTCTGACTGGTGATGACGTGACGCGCAATGACAGTTGGGTGATTCCGCTCTCCACTTCCTGTGAAGTGATGTATGTTCACTTATTCCCTACGCCGTTTGCAGTGCCCTTCCAACTGAACATGTTCGTTCCCTTCGGATTGGAATCTCACTTAAGATGGCGAAATACCCTGTGAAGTCCACTTCGCAGTTCACTAACGGTCGAATGGAACGCACCTTATGCCGTCAAGCTCAGTTTGAGCCTGCGCAGAACGCCCTGCTATCAGGAAGTGAGTGCCCATGTTGAGCTTCAGCTCTCTCCGTTGAAAGCAACGGGGTCGCTGTGTCCATTTCTTTTACTGTCTATGGTCAAAACAGAATTTAATACTTCATGACAAAAATATCAGAATATATAAATGTATTTTTTAAATAATATCTTATCAAAAGTAACAAAGCTTATTGTATGGAGAAAAAAAAACTTGGTTTGTTAAGTTCTCACACATAAACCAAAAACGCTATCGACTAAATGATAGGACTTTTATTTTGGAAAACAAAAACGCTCCAAGATTGACCTTTGAGTTGCTTTAATGCTACTGCAAAGCTTATAATGAAAAAGCTCACGGTAACAAGAAATCACTGTATATTGCCCAACATTATGGGACTAACCATAAGTCTTCAAGTCTAATAATAGTAACATTAGGATATCAGGCAGGCACTTCTATGCCATATACATAAAGGATAGCAATGACATTTTTTGAACTGCTCAATAACAACACAGGAAAACACGTGCTTCACAAAAACAGCTGCAATGTAAACCAGCAACATAGCTGCAGCTCCTGACGTAAAGCGTGAAAAGGACGCCATCAAGTGTACAGTATCTGCATCTATCTAGTAGTGAACAGTAAAAAAAAATCTGTGAAGTGAAGGAATGTCAAACGCTGGACAGATGGTACCAAAAACAAATATTCTTGCAAATAAATATCATTTTGATGACTATTTACAAAAAAGTCCGGTCCCTGTTTTCTATGCTGATTCGCTTTCAGATATCAAGCTGTGGCGTGTCGACAGACGACAGGTCAGAGTTCAGTTCGCACAGGTAAAACAGCGTGGCCTCGCTCGCCTCCTCCTCCGTGAGGGGCTCCAGACGGACCAGAGAGCTGTGAGGCGTCTTCGTCTCCAGGGCCTCGTCCAACAGGTCTGTGGGTTCTTCAGGGCTTTGGGGCTGTGGAGGCTGGTTTTGGTTTTCAATTGTAGAGTCTGATGGGGCCAGAGGGGTGCATCCATCCAGGAAGGCCAGCAGAGGGCAGGTCGTGTACTGGATCAGCTGCTTATCTGAATAAAGAAACCGACATGCTAGTAAATGCAGCGATGGCACACAAATGAAATGAGGATGTTGATTTACAGAGAATTATGCAACAATTACCTATGTCTTCAGGCTCAGGCTTCCCTTTGTTGGCTTTGATGATGTTCTCTTTTGTTCCACTTTCCTGTAAAAAAAAAAGGAATGCTTTATCAAAAATATGACAACACAGGGTCAAATTCAACAGGTCATCATGAAATGGTAAATTATAGCAGCTGAATGATGCGTCACTGAAAATTATTAACCATTTTCAACAAGTACACAAACAGAATCTCCAAACATACCTCTAAGATATCTGCATCGATGCTGAACTGTTTTCCACACAGCATGGCCTGGAAGTCTTCCAGACTACAGTCAATACTGTCCAGATAGTCCATCAACTCTACTCTGTAGTGATTTAATTTACAATGAAATATTAAATGTTTTAATATGTTAAATACTTAAAGCAGAAATACCCATCAAAAAATAATACAATATGAAATATTTATTAAATATGCTTGATATTGCCTATCAAAAAAACAAATAAACAAACAAAAATTAGATATTAAGATTAATATATTAAGTCTATATATATATATTAGGGTTGTCAAAACGATTAATAGCGATTAATCGCATCCAAAATAAAAGTTTGTGTTTAGATAATATATGTGGGTGCACTGTGTATAATTATTTTGTATATATATAAAAACACCCATGCATGTATATTTAAGAAAAAAAATATTATTTATATATAAAATATTTATATCTAATATAAATAAATCTATATACAGAATATACATGAAAATATTTCTTAAATATATACAAGCATGTGTGTGTATTTATATATCTAAAATAATTATACACAGTGCCCCCACATATATTATGTAAACACAAACTTTTATTTTGGATGTGATTAATCGCGATTAATCGTTTTGACAGCCCTAATATATATATATATAAGGCTATGAGGCATATATATATATATATATATATATATGAGGAAAAGGTTAAAATCACAAAAAGTAAAAGGTAAAAAGTCACAATTACAGATACTAAATTTTATAATTATTAGAATAACATTTGTTTACTCAAAAAAATGTACAGCAAGAAAACATTTTTTTGTTAAAAATAGCTAATAAGAAGCTCATTATGATGAATATTAGCAGCTATCACACTACATGAAAGGTAACATTTAAAAAAAGCATAATGGGGCACTTTAAATCTTAGCTTCCCTTATATTTTATACGCGCAACTTACTTGCCAAGAAGGTTGATGTTTTGCGAAATGGCGCCATTTTCACTGAGAATGGAGTCCATCAGCTTTACTGGATCCTCTAAACTTAGACCTGAAGGTTTGCTCAGTTGCAGAGCAATTTCAGTCTGTGAAATGTCAGGGCTGCTTTTGGGTACATCTTCTTGCTGAGTGGTTGAATTTGTTACGGTGCCGTTTGTGCTGTCGTTTATTACAGTCGGGCTGTTTTCATGCGTGACGTCCACAATTTCAGCATCCCTGTAGGAGATTGAGAACAACACTCATTTCTAATTTCTAAGTTCAACTGTTTGAATCAACTCCTAAATACTTACCCTTGTTCAACCGGTACAGATAGGCCATCTTCTGTAACTTCTGGATCTTCGTCTGTGATGTCACAGATGATGACGTCTTCAGAAATGTCGGAATTGTTTTGAAGTCCATTCACTGCGGACTAACAGGGAAGGCTCGGGATAAGTCTCTAACAAACAGATCTTCCAGGTTTCAATATTAATGAGGAATATCATGTTTATATAAATAAATCGGTCCCCCACCGACGTGAATTTAACTGACGGCGACTCTCACAATTTAAGGTTCATTTCCAGGGGCAGGACACTTTCACACAAAGTGAACCCTGCCTTAAATCTCATCATGAGAGAAAAACGCAAGATAATGAATAGCAACATTACGGTAACAAAATAACTGATTTTCAACAGCACGTTTCTTTCAAGCAAGAAGAGACATAAAGAGAACGGAACCAAATCGCTCACGGATGCTTCTACACATACTTTGCTGTGGTCCATTGTTTCCTCAAAGAACTGCTGGATGAATTTTGACTTCTTTCCATTACTGTTCAGCGCAAGCGGCCTGTAATCAGACAGCAAGTAAGGTGCATGTTAATAATAAGGTAACATATGTTTTTAATCAAGTCCAAAACTAAAGTTACAAAATTCTCTCAAAATTACTAACAGAATCCTTAAAGGGATACTCCACTTTTTTTTGGAAATAGGCTCATTTTACCTCTCCCCTAGAGTTAAAGATTTGAGTTTTACCCTTTTATGAATCCATTCAGACGATTTTCTGATATTTAGAAGAATATCAGTAAACAGACAGTTTCTGGTCTCATTGACTTCCATAGTATATTTTTTTTTCCTACTATGGTAGTCAATGAGACCAGAAACTGTCTGGTTACTGATATTCTTCTAAATATCAGAAAATCAGCTGAATGGATACGAAAGCGGTAAAACTCAACAGTTTAACTCTGGGGGAGTTGTAAAATGAGCCTATTTCCAAAACAAAAGTGGAGTATCCCTTTAAGGAATCGGAAATTAAAACATTTTTCTTACAATTCTCATCTTTAAAAGCAAAGATACTTGGTCAAAAAAAAGGCAAGGGTCAACAATATGACTTAATTACACTACTGTTCAAACGTTTGGGGTTTGTAGGAATTTTGAATATTTTTGAAAGAAGTATAATTTGAACAAAAGTACGATACAATCATAAGGTACCATTATAATTTAAAATATTTGAATACATTTTAAAATGTAATTTATTCCTGTGATGGAAAAGCTGATTTTTTTTTAGTATCATTACTCATTGTCTTTAGTGTCACATGACCCTATGGATATCATTGTAATATGCTAATATCTTATTATTGTCATTGGTGTTTTTTTGTTTGTTTGTTGGTAAAAACCAAACAAGATTTTCCAGGATACTTGCATTCTTGCTGAATAAAAGTATTAATTTCTTTCTCTCTCTCGCAAAAAACCCAGACTTTTGAACAGTGGTTATGTACTTTTGTTAGATGTAGGCACATACTTCTTGGTCTTACCTTTTGCGTTTCAAATTTAACAAACGATTGTTCTGAGCCAATGTGAAGATGAACTGCACTAGCTGGAGGGAGCAATGCAAAAAGTGGCATTAGAATTCAAGCCATTGGTTTCACACTGTTACATGCTGATACTGATAGTCAATGGGGTAATCCATATTCTTCAAAATATCTTCTTTTGTGTTCAGCAGAAGAAAGAAATTCATACAGGGTTGAAACAACTTGAGGGTGAGTAAATGACGACAGAAACATCCCTTTAAGATTTTAGATCATTTTTCATACTCTTTTAAACTGACAATCTATTGCACACATTCTACGCTTTCATTTTATGTTATTCCCTAGATCATTTATTTGGTGCATTTTAGATGCTGCTATAGCCGTAACAGTGAGTATACAGTGTAAATCCTCTGTATATTGCAATGTATGCGACGTTCTTGTTCTGCAATAAAAAGTCAAACGACGAGTAATGTTTTTGTTTTTTACTATGGGAAAAATGACATGGACAGAGTCATATATTATTCATACAAGTATTTTCATGTTACATGGCAAATTTAACATCCATTAATGCAAGTTGTCTAAAAGGAAACCCAATATTATCCATCTGATGACAAAAGTTAAGCTTTGCTTTGAAACACTGCAAGGACTTTTAAGCCATAGAACTATGGACATCTACAATTACTGAAATCCCTCATTTGAATATAAATATACATGACTGTCCTCTTAAATCAAATTTCATGTTAAATATTCAACATTAAAAAGTCCTCACGTAAAAATATATTTATTGTAATATTAAAAAATATCAATATTTACTTATGTTATGTCATGCTTATCAAAATAAAACTGAAATGAACTTCTTTAAACTGTAGACCTTTATTTTTGAACATACAGGTGCTGAATTAAGCAGTACATAAAATATTGGATTTATGTTGCTACATGTAAACGTCTAAAACGTGTTTATTGACAAATACATCTAATCATCAGTTAAAGACAACACTGAGAAAAGAGCACGACTTCAGCGCTCCACGATTTTCAACTCCACCCTCGACTTCGAGCGGCAAATCTCGCCGATCGGTACGTTCTTTTGGGATCTGCCAAACGCCTCACCGTGAATGTAGACAATAGTATGCAGCTGATGTCATCCTCGAACTGTATTTGTGGAAGATATACAAATACTGGGTGTTCTCCATTTGAGTGGTGCTAGTATTCCACTATGTTGACGGAAGTAAGAATACACCGATTCGTGTCAAAACGGAAGTTGGGTGACGTCATGTGAATACGGCCTAAAGCACTGGTTGCAAAACTGTAGCGCACAGGTGGAACGTACCTCCTTTATGACCTGCTGTTGCTGTGCATGTTTCTGTCTGAGGTCTGACAGCTCCGTCCAAAGAGCCTCATTCTCTCTGAGGAAAAGAGAAAAAGTTGTTGTAATTGCTAAGATGTTCTGAGTGGTTTTTGGGGATCTGTGAGACTAGCCGAAACAGTTAGATATGACTAGATAAAACAATACCACTGCTAGTCATTTTGAAATAAATACTAGTTATTTACCCTTTTTTCTATATTTTTTTTTTTACAAAGTCTATGCTTCTGTGAAAGTCTTGAAATTAATATATTTTGAAAAGACAAAATCATAGACTTAGACTACTCGTTTGCAAAATTTCCGTTTAAAAGGGAATGACATTAATCGTTGCAGGGCATTAAAGGTACAATATGCAGGATTTTTGCAGTAAAATATCCAAAAACAAACCACTAGGCCAATGTTATATATTTTGTTTAGTTGATTACTTACAATATCCCAAATGTTTCCAACTATTTATAAATCGTGAGAAAATTATGATTTTTAACCAAGGAAACAGGGCGTGTGAGCAGTTGTGAGGAGTCGCTAGTCAATGACGTCACGTCATATCCGCGTAACCCCCGGTTTCCGTCAGGTTTGACCTCGTACTGCAATAGTAACCATGGCGACAGACGTGGACAACTGGGTTGGTTATGCCCGTTATGCATGCTCAACAGCGTGAGCGTCCCTAGCAGGGTTTTGTTCAAACATTATGGAGCAGACTTTGAGACAAAAAAGAGGACTAAAACGAAGATCAACATCTTTCCAGATGCCGAGAGCTCCACGTCCGCGACTAACATCGACTTGACTGAGACGCGAGTGTTGCATGTTACTTGAGCAAACAGGTGAGTATATAAAACTAATCAATGTTATATAGTTCAGCATGATGAAAAGTTAGAATATGCTCTTTATGTTATTCTCTAATGTTAATCTAGCTTAGTCTCATACAGCCAACACACAACATTCAACACACTCAAATGCAGTTTAGTGTGATAGTGTAACTGTTAGAGCAAGTGAAGCAACGCTGCGTTACCTCAAGTTTGATTCCTCTAATTAACTGACCTGTGCGAGTAATTCAGCGTGTAGTTCGGTAGAATTAAATGTCCTTATTCCTTTATATCCGCGGGAATCGCGTTGCGTGTGGCGCTGGTATACGTCTAGCAATCGAGCCCTGCTTCGTACTAATCATGTGAAAAACGTCACTGTATTCTCTCATCCATAAAAGATCCATCAGCTTGACGACAAGATCCATAATCCCGCTTTATGCGTAATATACGTCATTAATATACGCCTTTGTTATTGGAAGAGGTTAGCGACCCCTGGTGGCGAAACAATCTTGCATATTGTACCTTTAATAAGCACAACTAGTGAATAATCAGTCCGTTCCCTTAACTTCTGGGTAAATGTACACAGATAAATTTACCTTTTCAGGGTGGCAAGTCTAGCATCCATGGATTCTTGCTGCTCATGGACATTCTGAACACTTGTCAGAATTTTAGAAAGATCGTCTTGTCTTATTTTGCTGTCTTCTGGCCGTGCATTGGACACCTATATCAATAATAACAACAATCAACTTTTTTTTAACAGCATAATAATTTAAAATCAAACCATGGCAAATTTGCAACTTATTTACAGTTCTTCCATGCATAAACAAACAACTAATTTTTGTATTTCTTAATTTTCAACACGAAGGTCTCGTGCCTTTCTTTTGATGTTCTCTAGCAGGTCATCTTGACCATGTTTGAAGTAAGGATGCTGGAATTCAACTGGTCCATCCCGCTCTTGCTTCACTATGCCTGTATCAATGTGCATTACTTTTCGAAAACCATCTGTTTGCAAGAAAAATGAAAAAAGAGACAAACTTGACTTCAGATTGCAGACAAACAATGAGGAAGGAGGAGATTTTGTGGAGGAACCACTTACACATGTTGAGCTGTCGGACAAAACTGGCCATGTTGTTGTGCTTAAAAAACTTTGGAAGGATCTCTTTTGCAAACCTTTGTTCATCTAGTACAAGGAAACTGTTTCCTTCCTGTAAAGAGAAATAAAGAGCCTTGTTAACGAAAGAAAACAGACTTTACAAAAAAATTAAAATAATTAGATTAGCATAACATAACAAATATCTATATATTGAATCAAACCAATACACATAGGATTGATTTAATTGGAATCAATTGATTTTAACACCTTATTGATCAATAAATTAAAAAAAATGGAATGAAAACAATTTAATGGTACGACTCCAAACATTTAAATCACAGACAGCACTCTATCATATCTATGATCTGACACACATTCATCATTATAAACAACTGATCATCACACAGGACCCGGATAAGAAACAACGGTGTCACTGGAAGCTAAGCTAGAATGCTAACATGTAACGTTAGGTCTTCAGCTTTTATTTACCTGGCTCCAGCAAATAAATTCATTTGTATCCGAATCTTCGACGAGGGTCCAAAGCTTGGTGAGAAATGCGGGGACGTTGGAATTATGTTTCATATTTGCAGGAATGAAAACGAAACGTTGCAAAGTATAAATATTCAGTCAGTTAGATTTGTTTTCCCCTTGGGTTAGACAAAACACGAGTAACAGTGAAATAGCCACGCAACTACACAACTTCCTGTTGGATTTCAGAGCGCTGATTGGTCCGTTGCGGGCTTACGTAAGTTTCCTCACGTGTATGAGCATCTGTGTGTTGGTGTTAGCCAATGAAAACGCTCCGCAGGGTGGAGAGAGTACTGATTGGTTGCTTTTTTTTACCCAAGAGAAATAAGACGACGCCAGCGCTCATCATGAACTGCGTAGTTCGTGTGATGAATGGATGTGTGTTGCAAATCACTATATTAATTCTCAGAAAACATTAAATAGCACAATTGTTAGAAAAGTTAAATTAGAATATTTTTAATATTTAGAATAGATTACTAAACACAATAAAACCTCATTAGCATACATTTGGTAGCCTTTTTGTTTTGCTCCACACTTGTCGGAGTCTGCGTGGACCGTGAAATGGAAAATCCGGAACGAATCTAGGAGCAGAGTGATTACAGAACGCAGTGAGGGAAATCAGTTTTGCTCCGTTCCACTTATTTACGTGATTCCATTACGTATTTTAGTCTGTGGTTGCTTGGTGATGCTCAAAGTTTGACGCGAACTATTTCTTTGACGGAGAATAAACGAACCAATTGGCCGTTTTTTGTTAAAAATGTAAGTTATTTTATATCATTTACTATTTTTATGATTTATAATTTTCAATTATTTAGTAAATATGCTGTTTGTGACATTTTAGTTGTGTCAAGTGCCAAACAGTGCCCCACAAAAGATCAATGATTCTTTGAAGCCTCTTGCCAAGACTTGTGACAAATGTGCATTCATTAATTTTGGTTTAATGAGAAATTTTATACATGAGTAGTGCTTTACAAAATGTTTACAATCATGTTCACTCATGTCATGACAAGACCAGTCATATTTTTGTAGCATAAAAGTTTATTTTACATGGAATGGGTTTCCTCATGGGGGCAGACATATTGAGATCACATGACCAAACTCCCTTGTGCTGTACATTTTTATTTGGTATTTCATTTACATTTACATTTCATCAATGGCTTCTATAAAACGAAATGCTTTTGCAAGATTCTGTCCAAGTCCAAGTGCCATATTGACAGGCACAAATAAAAAAGAAATAAAGTAAATATACCTATATATGTAGGCTACACAGAGAAATATTTATTGGAGCAGGAGTGTGACAACTAACCCCAGTCTCTTATTTTACCAGCAGATCCAAATCGACATATTGCGGTTTCAGAACACAAAGTTTGCACAAGGGCAGCTCAGCATGTGAGTATTATAACACTTACGCATTTTAACATGTCACTTTTATTTTAGTTTACACTTTGTCATTTTATATGTTAACAATGTTTAGAATAATTGCCAGCAATATGTTTAACAGTGGAGTAGATGGACATTTCTTTTGAATTACTTTTAGGGAATTGAGGATTAAATGAAATTAATGATGCACTGTATAAAGAGTCTGTTGGCACATATTCATGCCTAATTAGAATCCAGTAACATATTCTAACACTAGAGGTCAGCATTACACAGCATTGCGTGTACTGATGTCAATCTGGTCTGAAAAGTTCAGAAACACATTGATTTTTTGGTGTCATTACACTTGTCGAAGACAGTCAGATTGTTCAAGTATATTACACTGAATTACAAATTCATGCTAAACATGTAGTAATATAGAGCAGAATGCAAGACGTTTTAATGAAGGAGTTACAAGCATTCTTCAACAGACCTAAACACCCGTGGGCAAAATCATGTCAAGATTAAACTGTTGTCTTCCTCAGAGCCCTTTAGTCTGTTCTGAAGAGGATTTTACCTATGCAGCTGCAAAAAAAGAGCCTTCAAATGCTGCCCTCCAAAGCTCTCCCCCCCCCCCCACACGCGTACACACATGTGATAGTAATTTCAGTTTTAGCTGATGTTATAAATATCTGAATATTGTGC
Source organism: Cyprinella venusta (assembly GCA_038021265.1). Lineage (NCBI taxonomy): Eukaryota > Metazoa > Chordata > Actinopteri > Cypriniformes > Leuciscidae > Cyprinella > Cyprinella venusta. The sequence goes on from CM075876.1 coordinate 27,449,250, forward strand.
TTTTTAAATGCTTAGCACTTGATTTAATTTGTTAAGCCAGCTGCAAAACAAATTGCCTTCTGAGAGAAATAAAAGGCTGTATTTAATTAACCAGACCCGATGTTGGACAGAGAGTAACTGTAAGTGGACTTACAACACTATGAGACGAACATTAAGGTGAGCGTAACAGAGAATGAACTTGACAAGCCTGACTAATGAGAGCAGACAGTAATATCACATCAAACGATCACATCAAAGAGTCTTTCCTAATAGCCATAATTACAGCATTCTTTGATTCTTGGTAAGAGAGATTATGGAGATGACAAGAATCAGTGCAAATTATAGTTAGACTGGTGATAGGAAAGTCACTACTGCATAGTAGTCCTATAGAAAATTGCAATATAACACCCGAACTCTTATTAGCCTACTTTCTTTCTTTCTTTCTTGATGAACAGATTGTGTTATAATGGCCTTATCTGAAGTGTTTGCTAGGACTTTAGGTAGTACATTGTTATTATCATAACAAAGGAAAGGTAAATATTTGGATAAATGGATTTTGGACATAATCTGATATGAAGTATGACTAATTCTACATAATAACTGTTTACCAGCTCCATTGTAGGTTGGTGAGATTTACGTTAATGCTGAAGCTATATGTCAACGTCACCAAACAGATTAGCAAAAATAATTACATAACATTTTAAATGCTAATTAAATATTTTTTGGGACTAATGTAATTCCACTCGCAAGCTCAATTTTGATTGAGTCATTGTTGCTATGTCAGGATACTCAAACAGAGTAGAAGACAATTGAAGACAACTTTTGAAGACAATATTTTACTATAATTGTATTAGAATAAGTTATCACCTATCTGTGATGGGTGAAAATATTATAGCAAAATAAAACCCCCAGAGTTAAACAGTTCAGTTTTACCGTTTTCGAATCCATTCAGCCGATTTTCTGATATTTAGAAGAATATCAGTAACCAGACAGTTTCTGGTCTCATTGACTTCCATAGTATATTTTTTTTTCCTACTATGGAAGTCAATGAGACCAGAAACTGTCTGGTTACTGATATTCTTCTAAATATCAGAAAATCGGCTGAATGGATTCGAAAACGGTAAAACTGAACTGTTTAACTCTGAGTTGTAAAATGAGTCTATTTCCAAAAAAAGTGGAGTATCCCTTTAAAAAGTGGAAAGGTGATATTATGTTACATATTTTTGTTGTGTGCAAACACATGCCATGCACAATTGCAAAATGATACCGAATTCCTCGAACGTAAGGTTCATGGCATGCTCATAATGTAAACAAACCAACAATCATAAGCAAAAAACAAACTGACACACTGTATCATTGAACCAGTTTGCTTGGACAGGCTTGATGTCTTCAGGTAGGTAATGGATGTGGAGCAGTACACTCACTTTCCCTTGCCCTTGCCCTCTCCTTTTGTCTTTTTTTTTTTTGTCTTTTCTTTTTTTCCAACAGAGTTGGACCAAAAAGCCTGGAAGGAATTGATATTTTCCATTGGATGTAGAACTTGGACCTCTGTTTTATAGTTGTTGTTCCCTCTCATTATTTGATTAATCCTGAAGTCGAAGAGAACCGAAATGAAACAGAGAAAAATATATTAGTGCTGAGCTCAGCAGATTTCTTTTTTTACCTAATGAATAGATAAGTTTGGATTATGCCACGCAGAGCTGCCAAGGAGACCATTTTTATTGCCGTTCGAAACATCTTTGATTAAGCGACGCTGAATGGTTTTGCCTCTCTATATTAATTGCAGTATTTCCATATTCCACCACACAAATTTAAATCAAATGATCTCACCATACAACTAGTTCCTGTTTTAGAGCCAATGTTTTAAACTGCAACAATAAAACACACCTTACCAGTTGCATGTCAGGGAGAACAACTTTTTTCTTTACTTTGAGGAAGTTCTTTTTAAAGAGAACATAAAAACCATTTAGTTTCTTTCAGCCCGGTGAGACTTGGAAATGGTTATAGACGATATGCTAGCCAGGGGCAATAAAAGGTATGTTTTCACATTTAGCCTCAGCATCAAGGAGTCGCCACGTATGACCTCACGGAGCTCAGAATCGAGGGTTAAATTAGGTGAAGAAATTGTTTTTCTCTAGTTTTCTAATAGGGGAGGTTTGTTTGAATGACAAGTATTTTCATTATCGCACACCACTCTACGATACAGTATGTAAACGCTGAATGAATTGATAATTAAATAATGCAAAAGAAAACCTAATAACTTCAATAATTAAGACTAATGACAAAACCGTGCACTTTCTTAAAGGTGTAAAAATTGATTATGAAAATAAAATATATTGACTTTGAATGCTGTTTTTGTAATACTATGATGTTAGCCTTTTTCCAATGCACCCAGCTCTTCTGCCACCTCATTAACGCATTAGTCACTATCAAAGAGGGGGAGACGTTCACATCTGGCCTTTGTTTCTTCACTTTTGTAGGCCTATTACATAACCTGAAGCATTTCAGGCCTTTGTTTGAAATCCCTAAGCTTTTACAATTTGTACGCCTGACAATCCTGGTTTCCATTTAAATAACTTCACTTTTCTCAAAATGTCTCTCCCGATTCACCTCCATGATAATGAAGCAATGAAGCAATTTAGTCAGCATGTATTCTGTTTTCACTCCATCGGGGGTTTGCATCGCAGCATGCCAAGTGTCATAAAAGTAAAGAGATAAATAATGCAGCCAAACTCTCTGAACCACCTGGCATGTACATTTATATGCTTCAGTATTAACATTTTTTTTTCTGCTTTATTGCTCAAAAAACACTTAGCGCTGTGTCATTAGGCCGTGGGGATGTGATTGGCCGTATTCTGCAGTTTCACATGACCCAGGTGGAATTCCATTGTGAGCAGAAGATATTGCTATAGGTATTTAAGTTGTTCAGATAAACAAATCTTTTGTTTCATAAGCATTTTGATGTATCATGCGTTTACTCCTGACATGAAAGCAATTCCAAAATGTTGGTGACTTAATTTTGTTGCATTTTGAAATACCTTGTTTCATGCAAATTTTATAGCAGCATTACATACGTCCTTGTGGAGAGGGCAATCCCATAATGCATTGCAACAAGCTACCAATGTAGAGTATTTCAAATAGATCCTCTTTTCATTTCTGGGGTTCGAAAACAAAATTTGTCACAGTTGGGTAAACTTTTATTGTGACATATAAAAAAAAAAGCAACAAATATCATTTTTTGGGTTTCCATTTGCCCCAATAGCAAAAGAAAACAAAATCCACAATAGTATTTCTATGACTTTCCAAAAAAAATATGAACGATTTTAGAGGTTTCACGGCAGCAAGTTAGCGCACTATAGGCTTAAATGTTGGACAGATGCTCAAGACACTTGAGGGTGCTAAATACCCTCAAGAGAGCAAGTTATGAGGCTTTACCTTGCCAGGTGTTTCTCATTTGGGTTATAGTGAAGAAATGTGAATCCCTCTTCATTGAAAGACGTGGTACAAAGAGTGGATTCAGAGGGAGGTATTTGATGATGCCAGGTTTAAGACTCCTGTTGAGTCTCATATGCATATTCAGCACTTCCCCATAAACACAGAGGCAGTAAATACAGAGGAACAGCCAACTGTGTACAAGTTGTAACCACTAAAATATCCCTGGCAGACCGCAAACCAGGAGGTTCGACGAGCTGTGTGTGCTGAGAATGAGTTTAGCCTACATGGGAATTACCATTTAAAATGACCTGCCTGAGAGTGTGGGATTTCTGAGGGTTCAAAGTTCTCATATCTGTCAGAAAATTCATTTAATAATACGTATTGGATATGTAATAAGATAGGATAGCTCATTGATCCCTGCACTGCAAAAAGTTTATGTAGTATTCTTGTCTTGTTTCTCCAGCACAAATATCTAAATCTTCTTAAATCAAGTACATTTAATTGAGATAGCCTATACTTAAAGCATATACTTACTATAAACTCCAGTCAATTTTAACAATGACCTCATTTTTGTCAGTGCTGTCAATATGCGCGATCATTGGTAACTAAGCAACAGTGTAGACTCAGACTGTCAGCTGTCAGCCAATGACGGTGTTGTGTGGTGTTCTGTGACTATCATTAGAGAGCGACAGTCTCCACTGTTGCTTAGTTACCAATGGTCGCGCGCGTGAACTCGACAATTGACTACTGTGGACTTCGACCGAAAACAGGAAGTAAATACAGGTATGTGAGCTGGCTGAATTAACATACTTTTTATTAATATCTTTCACATCTACTGCAGTCCGTGGTCACTCTTAATAGGATGTTGAGCAGGGCTTGACATTAACTTTTTTGTTCACTAGCCAATGTGGCTAGTGGTTTTCCAAAGTTACTAGCCACGCATCACTTGTTTTACTAGCCACATTTTTGTTGTTGGAAAATTAGGTTTTATATGATTAAAGTTGACAATGGGGCTTAAAACTTGCTAAAATGTACTAATATTATCATTAGCTCTGATAAGGTTGTAGGCCTAAAGCTCCTTTTTTTTTGAAAACATGTCTATTAAGATAAACACATAAAATAGTTTCTTATTGCATATAATAAAAGTGCTGCATCTTTTCTTTTTTTACAGCAGTAAATACTGTAATACAGAGTAGAACAATTATCGAGCAACGAGCAAAAAAAAAAAAACTCACAAACAATTTTCCACAAAAAACAAAAGAAACCCAACAAACCACATAAGTCATATTGCTTCTTAAGTTAATGTCTTCATTTACAAATGATTTTATCAGGGTTGACCACACTTCTGCAGAGTTTAGCTTGAAGCTCGCCTCAACACAAATGCCTGGAAGTTTCTAGCATGCAAGACCTTGGCTGTGTTTAAATCCAATTTTAGACATACATACATTTATATGGACAGACCCTTGACCCCTCACTTTTGACCGAGGGAGCGAGTCTACTCAATAGGACCAAGGCAGATCCATAGACTACAATGCAAAAATGAATAAGAAACCTGTTTTTTTTTCAGTGTGAGGCATGATAAAAGCAAATATAAAAAATATAATATGAAATAATAATAAATATTTATTAAAATGTGCAATTACAATTAAATGATAATTGGAAAAAATATGTTTTTTCCTTGGCGGAGTGTGTAATTACAGCATCTACCAGAAGGGGCTAAATGGGCCATACTAACCTGATACTAACCAGCCAAAGATTGTACTGTAAAATAGAAGTAAGGATAGTCTTATAGTTTGACTTACAATATTATTTTATTATATATTATCAACTATATTGCAAGTTTCTGAAAGTAGTGTGATAACATTAATAGGTCTGTTCTTATGATCACATCCATGTTGCCTTCGACACCAAAAATGAATCGCTTGGCTGTTGTTAATCTTCCACTTGCGTTGCATGATATTGTGGCTAAACTGAACTAACAACAGTTCCACTGAGAATGGAATTCAACAATCTGTGGCCTAAAATGGAAATAAACTAAACAGCTGCCTGTTTGATCTGCACATTGCATTTTTGGATGCTAGATATAATTTCAACTCTCTGGTACATTGTTGCGCACATATGTACTGTACATGTGTCGCGTCGCTGACATCTTAACCATCCCTTATCATATCCAGCATAAAGAACTACGCACGTTTTTCAAGCTTTTGAAGGTTTTATGCTTTTCGTTCAGGAATGAGTTGTTAAGCTCCAGCCACTTGATCTGGGCAAGTCTGGTCCTCCACCCACTGTCTGGATTTACTTTCTAAGCAAAGCTGTTTTTAATACAGGCGATTTGACATCCAACTCTATCCCCCGTGGTCCACGACTTGTTTTGGCATATGATACGGAGTGTGACCATTTTAGAGGCATCAACTTGGGTGTCCTCTAGGTTTAGAAGAAATACAGCCACTGCTGAACATGAAGGTATAAAACCTGCCATTTTTACCACCAGACCTTTGGGTTTGTTAACCCATTCAGACACAGTATCTATTCAAGTGAATAATACCTTTCTTTGGTGGGCATTTTATGTTTTTGTCATTTGGTGCAACCCATATCATTATTAATTGGATGCTGCTAAATTTAAAAAAAAAAAAATCTACTTTTGAAAGTATTGTATGCTCCACAAGGATGCTCCTCAAGTTGTGCTGCTTAATATTTTTTTTTCAGGATTCTTTGATGAATGGAAAGTTCATAAAAATATTTTAACATTGTAAATATCTTTTCAATTTCATCGATCATTGTGCAATATAGTATACATTTCTTTCTTTTAAAAAAAAAAAATCATACTGACCTCACACTTTTGAATGGTAGTGCATATTCTAGACAATTGTTAGGTCAGTGCATGGCCCATGCTGGTAGATACTGTGTTGTAGATGCTGTATCATTTGGCAGCAAAATGCATATTTCATTTTCTGACTTTTTTTATTTGTTGCAAGCAATATCACAAGTTGTTTTGTTATTTTATAGTAGATAATTTTTTTTATAGGGCTCAGGTTTGTCACTAGTGAAGGGATTGAGGATTTGCATGTTTTTTTATGGTGCAATTACACAGCCAGTGTTTTCATGATATAATTTTCAGCTGGTCTTCTCTATGGCATTTATAGCTCAGGTGATTGCTTCAAAACAACCACACAACTGACTGCCCATAAGCAATATTGGCAGATTTCAAGTCGCATACTCTCAGGTACCATTGAGAAGATTGTTTTTAGAATCATCTTTAACTGATTTCCAGATATTACAGACATGTTTAGTGACATTTTATCATAGTATTCTATTATAAAGTTACATTTCTTACACAAAAGTATACTGTATCCTATCCTAAAGCTTGGTGTGATTACAAATCAGATGGAGATGCATCTGAGTCAAGCTTTTGTTCAGTACGGATTTCTTGCTGCCTGCAGAAGTGTTTCAATGTTGCACAATCGGACACAAATTAGACAAAAGCCATTAACAAATTAATTTTTTTTTCTTTTAAAGATGCTGATGATGTTTCAAATGATGTTGGCATTGTCAGTTTAGCTTTATTTTCTCACAGTTGTTCAGTTGTGTTGGTTATGAGCAGGTGAGCATGCAAAAATAATGGCTTTGGATACGTCAGTAACAATGTTCTTTTGTTCATTCATTATCTGCTTTGTAGCCACCTGCTATTATCTCTGAATAAGTGTGACAGACGGATACAGCTGAAGACGTTCTGTTTGGCTTTTTTGTGCGATTACAGATACACTGACAGAGGCCTTTTCATAATCTAACCTTGAGCTCATTTGTTTTTCTTCTAATGCGATAAATAACTGCTGAAACACTTTGTTTGTTTGAAGTGGACTAAAGTTTAGAGGCCTAAAGACACCTTTTTAATTCAGTACATCCTTCTTATTGCCTAACTTAAAAATGTATTACCCTTAATGGAATACAACAAAAAGAAAGTTAAGTAGAATGTTAATGTGTCTCTTTTCACATTATCAGTAAACTATAACTTATATTTTAAACTATTTTCATCTTTCAAACTGTTACCTGCCTTCAAAAGACTTATAATGCTGGGTTGTTTTAACCCAATTTTAGGTCAAATATGGACAAACCCAGCCATTGGGTTACATTTTTAAATGAAACTTTTAACCCAATGTTTGAGTTTGTCCATATTTGACCCCATTTTTTAGAGTGGAAATATAGTGTGTGGACTACTTTTATCGGCTTTTTGTCTTTTTTTACAGCTTGAAACCCCATGATGACCCATCACCATGGAAAAGAGTGGTGTCAACATTCTGCTACAGTTAATGTCTCCTTTTCTATTTCAAGTAAGTCATATTTGGAACAGCATGAGGATGAAGTAAATAAAAACCGAAACTATTCCTTTGAGTTGCTTATTTCTTTACAATCAAAAAAAAGAAATGCCCATGAAAAACTGATTTTCGCTCAAATTTTGTATTTATCTAAATACAAAGAGGCTATACAGAGTGAACGAGACAGCACAGCTATGTAGTATAAACCTTAACAATTATATAGTTTAACATCGCTATACAAAAATATCTGACTGAGAAATGCAGTGGAATGATGCATTTAACCAATCAGAGTCAAGTATTATGGAGAGCTGTGTAATAAAAATAACTTAGTAATGCTAGTAATTACCACATCTGCCTCATTGCAAAGGAACAATTGGCAATCTTATGTTTGTAGCGGCATATCAGCATGTCCTCTGTAAACTCACAGGTGTTCTTATCCACATACTGTAGCTACTCCCTGTGTCAGCAGCTTATCCTGAGTGTCTCTCTTGGAAGCGTGACCTCGATCCCCGGTGCACTTGAGTTTGAGCAGTAAACGCAGTGGGTGCTCTAATCTCTCAACGTTCTTTCCCATGTTCCTCTCTTGTGGAGATATTTAAGCATTCAACACACTCTTAACCTTTAGTTCACATCACTGAAGTGGAGGTTATGAGTCAATAGCCATGAGTCACCCTGACTTGATGACTTAAAAAAAACATCTTGACAATTATCTGGTATTTATCAGAAAAGCCTGTTGTTGTCAAAAATGCTCTTTTAACCGAAAAGGAAATTGGTCCCAAATTCAAAGATATGTGCTTTGGAGCCAACCACTTGGACAAATCACAGGGTGTCAAGTATTTCAAAGCTTGTGGTATTGAATGTTTACTGCCACAATTGTGTAGTGAACTAGTGTCATTCATTCTCCTCTACTCTCTCACATTATTATTTTTATTAGTGTGAGGTGACCAGTGCTAAATTAGAAACAGTATGTTGTTTGATCGCTTATACAGATGTTGAATCAATGACTTACTACTATGATAAATCTAAGAACTAGTCGCACTCAGAAGATGTTTGTTAATTTGCAGCTTATTCTGGGCAATAGCTGGCCACTTGGACCGGAAGCTTTCGCATGACTAACGTGAAGTGTCAACAATAGTTTTTACATTGTGTTTGGGGGTCTACAATATATGAATTTGATTTGGCTGGAATACTTGACAATGATTGTCAATCTCAGCATCCGATCAGATATTTTAGTGCACTGAAAAATATATATATATATTAGGCCTAAATTTAAGAACTGCATATAAACTTCCCACCCATTTTTATTACACTGTTTTAACATGAGCTTATTTTAATGCATATTTCTCATGCATAAATGGAATGGTTAAGGTTTTCACTCAAAAACAAAAATCAAAAATGTTGTATTGTATTTTACTAGCTTTAAGATAATATTCATTCATGCATCAGGCAATAGACTAAAGAACACTGGAAGTTGTTATCCTGGATTAAATTAATGCATCTGAAACAGGAAGAAATTGTGGAAATTAAATATTTCATGATGAACTCAACGTGAACAATGGCTTCCATCCGTCCCACTGCATTTTTACTTTGTTGGTCGTATCAAAAGCGCAGTGTTTACCAGATGGCAAAAATAAACCATGTCAAGTGTGATTTCACAAAAATGGCTTTAATTCCGTGCCATCTGAACTCAAGCTTGTGTTAATAACAACCACCTTTTCAATAACAACTTGTTGACGCTTAGAAATGTCATTGACGCACGTCAAATAATTGTGATTTGTTCTATAAACATCCTTAATGGGTCAAGACTAATCAAAATATTTTGTAGCTAGCCTATCGGAAGTGAGAGCCGTTGGTTTGTAGATATGATGTAGTTTACTTTGAGCTCATTTCAGCAGTTGTATAGTACCTATGTCACTTTACAACAATAGGACACTTTGTCCCATCACTGCATTGGCTACAAGTAAAACCAACAATTTTTTGGCTTTTGATTAGTAATAAGACCACCCTTATGTTCTTTCTAGTTCGTTTCAATTTCATTTGGTGAAAATCAGCTATTTGGCTTGTTGCTTTTCGCTTGTAACACATTGCTCTGACATTTCTGCAAGCCGGGTGCTGAAGGGTGTAAAATAAAAGCAAGTGCATCCTCGTTTGAAAGTGTAATAATAGTATTTTGGTGAAATAGATTTGGCAAACGCTCCCATGCGTATTTGTGTTTGTGCTCTAGAGATTGTCAAAGGTTTCTATTTACAACTTTTTTGCCGCATCTGTTTGTTGATCTCTTGAGCACAGTGGCCTCAGAGGTGTTTAAAGTCCCCCTGTGGTGAAAATCATGTTTTTAATGTTGTTTATATGTCTTTTAATGCTTTAAGACAAACCACGTGCAAATTCACAAGTCAACACCATTGCTGTGTGTTTTCTCCTTAAATCTGCAGTGAAAAAAAAGAAAGAAAGAAGAGAAGCCAGGTTATCCTGATATTATATATTTTTATGTTGATATATGAAAAATCAAGTTTGTGTAGCGATTATATAGCGGGTGAATTATGTATATGATGCATATTACGATGTTATGATGAACTATACGCCTTTCTCTACTGACATTTGTAAGATTGCTGATTTTTAGAAGGCAACTGTCTGACTCCGATATGCTTACAGGCACATGGTTTGTGTAACATTAACACATTATTAGCTGTTTGATAACATAGTCAGGCAAAAAGCTAATCATATTAATCACCGTAATGTGTCCGATGTTGTAGGGAGCGATACATTAAATGCACTACCACTTGTAGACTTGTAAGCCTTTATGAGGGAGTGGAGACGGGGCTTATTTGCATATTCATGGCTCCGCGAATACTAATTGACCTATGGCTAAGCCACGCCCCCTCCACTCACTCGGACAAACACGGCATGGATGAATATGAATTTATTATTTTGGGTCAGTAAGTTTTTTTTTAAATGTTTTTTTAAAAAAAGTCTCAGTATATGCTGCATTTATTTAATCTAGAATATTATAAAATGCAATATTGTGAAATATTGCAAATAATAATATTATTGTTTTTTAAAAATATATATATTTAAATATATAATTTATTCCTTATATAAATAATTAATTATAAATATTATAATTTATTTATTTATTATAATTTATATTTTATAGAATTTCATTCTAATATGCTGATTTCCTGCTCAAGGAACATATATCATTATTATCAATGTTAAAAACATGTCAATTTATGCTGCTTAATAATTTTGTGGCAACTTGTGATTTTGTTCAGGATACTTTGATAAATAGAAAGTTGAAAATGACAGCATTTGATTTAAATAAAGATATTTTTGTAACATGTAAAAATCTTTACTGTCAATTTTGATACATTTTTTGCATCCCTGCTCAATAAAAGTATTCATTTATTACATTTTAAATACAATATGAATACAATAATTAAAAAAAATGTTGAAATGGCCATGAATTGCTTTTTGCTACACTGGTTGCTGTAATATAAGTTGGCTAAAGTGTTCAACACTCAGGGTTCAGAAGTCCACACAACATGTATCTCTTAAAGAAAATTGACACTGATCCTTATGGCTTTCGTGTATATCAACCATATGATCCCAGAGGAATTTTAATAGTTCATCCACTGTGTTCCCGTCACCACATTTAAGACACTTCCAGTGCAACATGTGGTTATTCCTCCGAATGGGATTCTCAAAGAGGAAAAGAAAACGTGTAAAAAAAGGAAGTATTCGGATCTTAAAACTACAAGTAATTGCATGTTCCTGGCAAAAAGTAGCACTATGTGCCTGTTTAGTTTTGTGTGTGGTTTGCTTGTTTTATACCAAACCAGCCGATATGCACACAAGCCTTTAAATTGTGTGCACTTATCGAATTGTAAACACTGGCAAGCGTTCATGTGGCAAGACTGGGGAGAGCAAACATGAGACTACAAGCTGTCCAACTCCAGATTTCTGTAGTTGGACGTGATAATGTTTTGACATATAGGCACTTCAACCAAACTGTAAATCATGTTTATGTGAGGACAGACAGTGTTAGGAGGCTTTGTCTGCCTGTCTGTCTGTCTGTCTGTCTATCTATTGGTGCATTCGATTTGTTCTCCAATGTGAGAAATTATCTTCAGACTCAGTGGTCCACACAGTAGTCAACCTCACTTATCTGTCTGTCTGTCTGTCTGTCTGTCTGTCTGTCTGTCTGTCTGTCCGTCTGTGTGTATCTATCATCTGTCTGCCTGTCTGTCTATCTGTCTGTCTGTCTGTCTGTCTGTCTGTCTGTCTGTCTGTCTGTCTGTCTGTCTATCTATCATCTGTCTTTCTGTCTGTCTGTCTACCTGTCTGTCTGTCTGTCCATCTATCTATCATCTGTCTGCCTGTCTGTCTATCTGTCTGTCTGTCTGTCTACCTGTCTGTCTGTCTGTCCATCAATCTATCATCTGTCTGCCTGTCTGTCTATATGTCTGTCTGTCGGTCTTTCTAATGTTCCATCAATCGTTCTGTCTGTCTGTCTATCTATCTATCTGTCTATCTGTCTGTCTGTCTGTCTGTCTGTCTGTCTGTCTAATAATAAATAATATATTTTATTTATAACACACTTTTCATTCTGAAGAATCTCAAAGTGCTAAAAAATAGATCTGTCTATCTATCATCTGTCTGTCTGTCTGTGTGTCTGTCTGTCTTTCATTCTAATGTTCTATCGATCGTTCTTCTGTATATCAGTCTGTCTGTCTGTCTGTCTGTCTGTCTGTCTGTCTGTCTGTATCTGTCTGTCTATCTATCTATATATCTGTCTGTCTGTCTGTCGTTCTTTCTAATGTTCTATCGATCGTTCTTCTGTATATCAATCTGTCTGTCTATCTGTCTGACTGTCTATCTATCTATCTATCTATCTGTCTGTCTGTCTGACTGTCTGTCTGTCTGTCTGTCTATCTATCTATCTATCTATCTATCTATCTATCTATCTATCTATCTATCTATCTATCTATCTATCTATCTATCTATCTATCTATCTGTCTGTCTGTCTGTCTGTCTGTCTGTCTGTCTGTCTGTCTGTCTGTCTGTCTGTCTGTCTGTCTGTCTGTCTGTCTGTCTGTCTGTCTGTCTGTCTGTCTGTCTGTCTGTCTGTCTGTCTGTCTGTATCTGTCTATCTATCTGTCTGCCTTTTTTATGTTGTTTTACTTTTTATGTTGTCTTCTCCAACAATTATTAGTTTAGCTTTGTTCATAACCTGAATGTGGATGGTGTTGATCTTTTGGTCTCCATTTTAATAACTGGTTCCTCTTCGCCAAATCTCCCTGATATGAGCCTTGACTTTCAAAGGGGTTTCTTTATTAGTAGTCGAGCAGCAGCATAATCACCAGCTCCCAGGGAAAACCACTGAGTTAAATAATCAACTGTAAACAGCTAGGGAATGTTAATTATGCACTGGCTGCATCCTTAGAGGACAAAACATATTTAACTTGCAATTTTGAATGAAGGAGAAACCCCACACATGGTTGTGTGGGACCACACTAAATTCCACGTTTTCATTGCATTCACTGACATGTCTACACTGTAAAGTGATGGTTTGGACAATGGAATAAGATTCTGGCCTTCCTCACTGTTGTACCTTTTGACAAAGGTGTAATTTTAGACAGTGAATTGTCTCCTCATGCAATTTAGATCCTATGAGATTATAATCAAGGTAGTTTTGCTTAAATACAGTCACAGCGTTGACCGTATTCATCTCTAAAGGTCCACGTTTTTACCACTCTCTCACATCGCTTGAATTAACCGAACTGCTGACAAAAGCGATATTTCTTGTGCGCAGAACCGAGACAAAACAGCTCTACATAAATGAAAAATAAAAACAGCGCTTTTAGAAGATTGTCACTCAGAGACATCTGTCTCCTCTGTAGTGTTTGGAGGTCTTAAAACATCACCCTGTGATAGCCAGAGGGACAAATGAGACTTAAAACACTTAAAATATCATCTGCTCTGAAATTAAAATAAGCTGTTACTGGAAAGTCACAGATTCCCTAACTTGTTGTGTAGGGCTAACGTTTTGATCTCATATGAGAACAGTTAAGTGAGATCTGCTACAAAGCAAAATGTGAGATCTCACAAACATCACAGTGGACATTGTCACGTGTTTTCAATTTGTCACGTTATTTGGTGTCCTCTTGTTAGTTTGTGATGTCCAAGTCAAGAATGTCCTGAAGCAACTCCCTGTTTCCTTTTTTTAAAGATGCGGACAAAAATGAAGAGCTTCCAGCAGAGGTCCTTCTTTTATCAGTTTTATTGTGACAGGTTACCATGTGTTGGGACAAACTGCCCCAGTGCTTTATTGTGGACTTCGGCACATCGCTTTTATATCACATAAGAGGACACAAACACATGTTCTACCCATCTGCCCTTCATAAGATCTTTGTGAAAAAGAAAAAAGACAGCAAAACAAGACCAAATACTGCCGAAATTGAAATTATTTCGAAACCAGGAACACAAAATGAGTACAACACGCCACTGAAAAGTGAACAAATAAGGAATCACTTAATGATACCATTGTAATTATTTTAAACTCTTCTCTTTTGTTTCTTTGTAGTGCTTTTCTGATTGCATATTTTTCTTTCTTAGACATTTTTGACATCTTTTTTATTAGATAATTTTAAAACATTTTGTTAAGGTGACGTAGTTACATGTTATTACATGTACTTACTTTAGTAATAACAGGTAATTAGGCATAATTAAGTAGCTAACCCTTAAGCAAACCCTAACCATAACTCTAGTACATGTAGTTAATTAACTTTTATTCTGTACTTATTTGAGGAAAGACAATGTTACTACGTCACCTTAAATAAAGTGTAATTTTTTATGCTTTATCATTTAACAAATACTTATCCTAACACTTATTTTTTTTTGTTGGTCTGCCAGTTATAATTCTTCTCACTGAAGTTTGATCTGCCCTGGCTTTCTAATGACTGACCTCTATTTTATTCAGTACAAGGGCACAATTGCGAGAATTATACTGTTTTTACAAGAGGTTTTTACATACAAGATGATACACCGAGTAACTTGCTCTATGACAAGTCTATTTTATTATATTTGCAATAAAAAAGGCATTTTCGCCTGGGAGCCCACTGAATCCTCTTTTATTCATAAATGATTTCCTGAACACTCAAGTCAATTATGATGCTTGACAAAGCAACAGTATTATTCTGTTTAACCATGACAGGAAAACTCATCAATGTGATCTATTGTAATGTTCTTTCTATGTATTCCAGGTTTCCATGTTCTACAAAAATTGAGCCGATGGGTACCTGTTTTTTCATTTCCTGTTGAGAACCATGCTGGGATTCCTCACAAATTCAATAAGAGCAAAATAACCCTGTGTGATAAACATCAAAGCTGCCACATTTAAAAAGGAAGGACCATATGATGAAAAAAGAGGGTAGGTTTGCATGCCTTTTTGCTGTACAGTAGTTTGATGGTTATATAAAGTAGATAGTAGACTTCCACTATATTGACTGCACTTCTAAGTAATGTTGCACTGACTGATGATAACGGCAATTGCAATTGATGTTTTTCTCTCATATATATATACTATCAGCTGCCACTTTATTACACATGTAAAACCCCTAGTTAATGCAGATATCAGCCAATCACATGGCAGCTCAATGCATGTAGACATGGTCAAGTTCAAACTGTGCATCAGATTGGGGAGTAAAAGTGATTTACAGTAAGTAACTGAATGTGGGTTGGTTGTTGGTGAAAGATGGGCTTATCTGAATAACTGCTGATGTACCTGGATTTTCATGAACAACCATCTCTAGGGTTTACAGAGAATTCTCAGAAAAAGAAAAAATAGTGAGGGACTTTTCTGTTGTTGAAAATACCTTGTTGATGCCAGAGGTCAGAGGAGAATGGCCAGACTGGTTCGAGTTGATAGAAAGGCAATGGTAACTCAAATAGCCACCTGTTACAACCAAGGTCAGCAGAAGAGAATCTCTGAACGCACAACACGTCCAATCTTGAAGCAGAAGTGAATCTTGATCAGCTGAGAACAGGAAACTGAGGCAACAACTTGCACAGGCTCACCAAAATTGGACAATAGAAGATTGGAAAAACATTGCTGACGTGTTTCGATTTCTGCTGTGACATTCAGACGGTTGGGTCAAAATTTGTTGGAGAAAAAATAAAAATGGATCCATCCTGCCTTGTATCAATGGTTCAGGCTGCTGGTGGTATAATGGTCTGAGGGGTTTTTTCTTGGCACACTTTGGGCCTCAGTACCAATTGAGCATCTTTTAAACGCCATAGCCTAATGTTGCAGACCATGTCCATCCCTGATAGCTACTTCCAGTAAGATAATATGACATGTCACAAAGCTCAAATCACCTCAAACTGGTTTCTTGAGCAGTTCATTATACTCAAATGGCCTCCACAGTCACCAGATCTCAATCCAGTAGAGCACCTTTGGGATGCTGCGTGATGCTATCATGTCAATATGGAGCACCAGCACCTTGTCGAATCTATGTCACGAAGAATTAAGGCAGTTCTGAAGCCAAAAGGGTCCAACCATGGCTACAATTATTTGATCAAAATAATGTGAAATATTACAATAGTATTTAATATATTTTGAAATGTAATGTATTCCTGTGATAACAAGGCATCCATTACTACAGTCTTTAGAGTCACATGATCCTGCAGAAATCATCTGTTTGTAGCCTAAGACTGGTTGCCCACTGCAGCTAAGCAGAGTTGAGCCTGGTCAACTGGATGGGAGACCTCCTGGGAAAACCAGGTTGCTGCTGTCAGAGGTGTTAGTGAGGCCAGCAGGGGTTGCTCACCCTGTGTGGGATGATGCCCCAGTGTAGGGATGGGGACACTACTGTCAAAGAGCACCGCCCTTCGGATGAGACGTTGAACCGAGGTCCTGACTATGTGGTCACAAAAAAATCTATTGAAACGAGTAGGGGAGTAACCCGGCATCCTGGCCAAATTTGCCCGTTGGCCTCTGTCCATCATGGCCTCCTAATCGTCCGCATATATATATATACACTAATTGGCTTCATCACTCTGTCTCCACTCCACCAGTAAGCTGGTGTGTGGTCACAATATGGCTGCCGTCGCATCATCAAGGTGGATGCTACACATTGGTGGTGGTTGAGGAGATTATGTAAAAGCGCTTTGAGAGCTAATTAGTATTATAATATGTTGGTGGTTTTATAATAAACTTTTTTGACCAGCATGTAACCTAATATATTAGTAGATGTGCTGTTTATCCATCCAATGTGATATCACATTGGTAAACAAATCTGACTGGGTCTTTGTTTTCCAGAGCCCCTGGCATGATTTCAACTTCATTAAAGTGCCTTTTTGTCTCAGGTTATATAACACAGCATCAGTAAATAATGTTTGGACATTTCTATAACCTTGTGTTCCACATGTTTAATTCATGAAAAAGTTTCTTACTGGTAGATTTTTTTTTTGCTGAGGACAAAGCTGTTGCTAAGCTCAGGCCTTCACACACACAGAAATGCGCTAACTGTTCTCCAGCCCTCCACTGGAGACTCTCTCAACATGCAAGAGCGTACCTCTGGTCTGCCCAGCTTTATAACACTGTTTTGGCCTGTTGCTAGAAAACCGTCATTATGTGTTGTGAGGACTAAAGCCTCTGTGGACCATGGATAAAGAAGCAGAAAAGGGGAGCTGGATCCAAACTTTGTGAGGAGCAGGCATGCGACTATGTTTTGACCCCTCTCTTTAATCAAGGTTGTCACATATGGATCAAAGTGTCATTGAAACAAAAGGAGTATTCATAGGATTCTCCTTCTATCCTAGGCAATCACAGGTGTTTTGCACAGTGCAGTATGGTGTTTATTGTTAGCATGCCCATATGTACTAGCATGGTTAGCTATCCAACACCATGTCCTGACTTTCTGATTTGGGGTTGTGTTGATTTGAGATTTCATTACAAAACCTGAGAGGCATTGATCACATTAAGTTGTATTTGTGAATTCTGATGGCACAGTTTGAATGCATTTTTTGATAAATGCATGAAATATAGCTGGCTTATGCTGACTTGCATTACACAACTACACTTCCCATAATTCTCTTTGGTGGCATAAGAATGATAAAATAGACAAGCAAGCAATCCAAAACACGGCAGATGTGCAAAATCATATTAACAGTATGGCATGTGTCTCATAAGAATCAGTCCAAACTGTAATATAATGAATCAACTATACTGTTCAAAAGTGACATATGCTGTTTTTTTTAAACTTTCTATTCATCTATGAAAAATGTCACAGTTTCAACAAAAAAAAAGTATTAAGCAAAACATAATCATCAGAAATGTTTCTTGAACATCAAAAAAAGCTTATTAGAATGATTTTTAAAGGATTAGCTGAATACTGGAGTCAGCTTTACCAACACAGGAATAAATTACATTTTAAAATATATTAAAATTGAAAACATTAGTCGTAACAATATTTCACTATATTACTGTTTTTGCTGTATTTTTAATCATATAAATGCTGGCTTGGTGATGAGATTTCATTCCAAAAAGTACCAACCTGCAAACTTTTGAACCGTATTGTATTTGCTTTTTACTTTTGTAGCATTTGTAGCAGTTATTTTGTCGTGTTATTTTATTTTTTATCATTTCACCTGAGGGTATGTTTGTTTACACGACAACGATGCACTAAAACAATTTTTTTTCTTCGCATTTTTCTCATACCTTTGTCAATATGATCCCCATTCACATGGATCGGCAAATACGACTACATTTATTAATTTTTTTTTTTTCATTTAGCTGAGGCTTTTATCCAAAGCGACTTACAATTGGTATAGATGTCCTCTGGAGCAACTAGGGGTTAAGTGTCTTGCTAAGGGACTCATTGGTGTCTCCCAGTGTAACACAGTCTCATCCCAAAAAGTCATATAACTGACGTCTTGGGACGTCTTTTGACCATACAACTGACGCTTTACCTTTAACGTCAGTTAGGTGACGGGTTAGGTTTAGGTATGGGATAGAGTTAGGATCTCATAACCTCATCTACCAACGTTTAAGGGGGCCCTAAAAAGGTGAATATTGACGAATGGTCAAAAGACGTCCCAAAACGTCAGTTATATGACGTCTTGGGGTGAGACTGCGCTGCTCAGTGGATTCGAACCCGGGTCTCTCACACCAAAGACATGTCTCATCTACTGCGCCATCACCCACCCGACTAAAATTGCTGTATTCTGCTGTCAGGCCAGTAGTTGGCGATGTCACTTTTAAAGAAACACTATGCGCTTATTGACTGAACATGTAATAACCATGCGCATGACATCACCGTTTTTACAACTTAGCGCTTTTTACACGGAGACAATAATCGTATAATTAAAAAAAGTGCACTTTGAAAGCCGTTTTCCCCCAAATAGCCTCTGCCGTGTAAATGAATGGCCAAAACACATAAAAAGTTTTTCCGCTTTTAGTTGAAAACTGTGTCGTGTAAACGGCCCATGAGACGAGTAAATAGAGCCAGAAGTAACTGGTCTTTTCTCAAACTAAATGTATTTAACACCTCATCAACATCACCACAGCTTCATCTGCTGAACCTAATGTGGATCATCATGAGTCATGTGGGAAATATCTTAATTGATAATTTGAGATTATCGAGAACTGAGGCAAAACCACACAGTGTTAAACATCTCCCAGGGCATTGCATCCAACCAACAGTTAAAGTAATGTGGGTGATGCATGTCTAATTGGACTTCATTGTGCTTTGAGGTATATACAAATGTCTAAAAGAAGTAAATGATGATAATATCAGACACGTGTGTATTCGTTCTGTAATCAAGTGTAAACCTCTGCAGCACAAAGGGCACAAATCAAAGAATGATGTTACTTGAAGAAGACAGTTGGTTACTTCATAAAATAATCTTGATTAGGATAGAATGCGCATGATAAACATAAGTCTAAACCAAAACAATATCAAACTTTAATTTAAAGTAAACGTCGCTAAACTGATTAGTGCTCCTCTATTAATACTGAATCATGTAGACATTAAGTTATTGTTTGGCTGTTTTACATCAGTTTAAAGATAGTGACCATGTTTTTTTTTTCTTCTTTTTGCTTTGTTGAGATCTTAAAAGATCAGATAGATAGGCTTCACTGTGTTTATTATGTTTTGTCATGTGAAAAGATCTTTAACAACAGAACGTAGTGAACTTGAAGGAGTAAAGGGTACAGGAACAGCTTCACACCCTTGCTCTGACAACAGAAGATGTCTTTAAGGAGCTTTTTGAAGTTATTTGTTCTTGTCTTGCGCATTCGTGAAGCAAGATATCCAGTTACTTTGGTCAAAATCTGACAACAACAATCCCTGTGAAGTCAGGCCAAGGGTCTCTGAATTTCCCAATAGTTGGCAATAACACCTTAGCTTACTTTGGCAGTGGCGGGTGGAATGTCTTGCCATAGGGATAAAGATGATTACATGATATGAATAGGTATATGTACACTAACGTTCAAAAGTTGGGAGTCGGTAAGATTAAAACAATTTTGTAGGAAGTCTCTTATGTTCTCCAAGGGTGAATTTATACAATACAATTACAGTAAAAATTGTAATATTGTGAATTGAATAAAATGTCAGGGATTCTTTTGATGGCAAAGCTGATTTTTACTCCAGTTGTCAGTGTCACATGAAGAATTTCTGCTCAAGAGACATTTCTGATTATTATCAAAGTTGACAGTTGTGCTGCTTAATATTTTTGGGGAAACTTTTTTTTCCAGGATTCTTGGATAAATAGAAAGCTCAAAAGAACAGCATTTTCTAAATAGATTTTTTTTTGTATTTACTGTCAATACAAGTCTTAAATTCTTTCTTTCAAAAAAGAAAGTCTTACTAACTCTAAATTTCTGAACAGTAGTCTTTCAATTTTGTTCAGTTGAGAATTCCAAGAGTAAAAGTAATTTATCTTATTGCGATTTTAAATCTCCCAATTGCAACTTTGTTTCTCACAATTGTGACTAATTCACAAAAGTGACTTGTTCTTGCAATTGCTGCTTTTAAAGGTTTTGCTTTCATAAATCAGATATGAGATGTACCAGTACGATTCCTAGTCCAGAATAGATTGTGAAGTCGTTTTTTCTAATGGTATGGATAAGTTTTTTTTTTTTTTTTTTTTTTTTTGGAAAGAGCCTTTGTAATCATAAACACTTCTGAATTGTTTCCACTTTTGTTTCATTCAATAAGCTAAACCTCCACGATTAGCTCTTGCGGCTTTGATTCATAATCTGTAACGGAATGTGTAAGTGCGGTATAACAACGCATTCTCATCCTAGGGTGTCATATAGGTGACGCTTTTGATGTTGCGTCTAAATCCGACGCACATGGCACCCTTTAGTGTCAATATAACACTTTTTGGTTATGGGTAGGTTTAGGTCTGGGGTAGAGTTAGGGTTAGACCACTAGGAGGCGCCTTCTGGCCTATATATATATCTGCGTTTCATATAGGGTGCCGTGTGCGTCGGATGTTGACGCAATGTCAAAAGCGTCACCTATATGACGCTTCTGCTTTTAAAATAGATTTTTTTAGCCTACTGAGATGATGAACAATGATGATATCATTGTATCATTGTAAATCACGTAATATCATTTGTTGTGTGAGTTCCGCAAATTGCTTCCAGAGCAATATTCAGCAAAGACCCACTTTTGTTTTTGTCTAATCTACAGTATGTCTGAATGCTTTGGTGGTCTATCTTATTCAGTAATGAGAGTTTAAGATGAGGAAATTCCACTTAAATGCAGCAAGAAACGGCAGCAAAGTGCCTCCCGCCGAGTGATGCTGTCGACTCTTGGGAAAAGGAAAGTTTATCTTTTTTTATTGAGGCTATCAGGCCACACAAAAAGAGCACTTAATGCCTTTGTGCAGGCCCTTGCAAACATACGGCATTTATTAATATGGATTCCAAATGATTAACAGGGCAGTACTAAAAAAGGCGGTCTGGGTTTAGTTGGAAGCTGGAGGAGGGAACGGGCATCATACCGCTCTCTGAAAACAGACGTTTCCCTTCTCCCCCAGAAGGCTCTGTGGCAGGTGGTTCACATTTTATACAGCATATAATTGAATAATAATAATAACAACACAAATTCAGTATGAAATGGAAAATTCATCCCGGGAACATAAGTTTCCAACATGATTCCATCCTTGACTGAACCTCATGACACCACGTACGTCAAGTGAGAGTTGGAATGAAAGGGCTCACGGGTGATAAATCCCAAAACTGTTTTATAGCTGACATGGAATGTTGCTCTTTTTAGGACAGCGCTTAAATATAATGAAAGTGTTCCTATCTTATCATTTGCCCCCTTTTTTTTTTATCATTTTTCACATTTTGGGGCATTTAAGAAGTGGGTCTATTGTTACTCTGTCTGACTAGAGGGAAGTAGTGTGCTTTTTGTAATGAACTTTAAAGATTTTTGAGCTTGTGTTAAATGTAGAATCAACAAAAACTGGACTGGAGCATAGAGGAAAGGGAATGGATTGAAAAAATTAACTGCCAACCAATGTATTTCTTTTTTAGACCCAGTTTAAACCCCTGGTAACAGTGGCTTTGTATACATTTGACAGAATAATAAATAAATAAATAAATAGAAGAAATGTAAAAAAAAAAGAAAAGAAAGAAATACATAAATAAATATGCAAATATTTTTTTTACATACTTGGTATATTTATTTATGTGTTTCTTTTTTTGTACATTTCTTCATATGTATTTATGCATTATTTTGTCAGCTTTGGAATTCCATACATTTTTGACATTTGAATCTAGAATCTGATTGGCTGTGAAATATGGTGTGGTATTATTTTTTATTATACATATGAAGAGTTCAGATGCAAAAACCTCTAAGTGCCATTTGAAATTTTCTTCTAAAATGACCATTTTTATCAAGCTTGTATATTTAAGTTCAGTAATTTCACTTAAATGGCAATGAAGATTACCTATTAATTGTCATTTAAGTGAAATTACTGAACTTAAATATACAAGTTTGATAAAAATGGTCATTTTAGAAGAAAATTTCAAATGGCATTTAGAGGCTTTTGCATCTGAACTCTTCAGATATATATATATATATATATATATATATAATGTTGTTGTTGGTTGTTGTCAAAACTACTTTTAATGGAAGTCTAAGAATAGCACATTTACGAATTCCCATCATATACACACTATTCATATGAAATTATGTATTGTTCAGAGTGCAAATGTGTTTTTTTGGCCTTACATGAAATAAGCAAGGGCCCAATAAAAGAACCTGGTGTTCTCTTGTAAAATTGCGAATAGCTCAATAATTAATCATTGAATCAATTTTATTATGCCCACTGCATTTTACAGCTCAGAGTCTGGATGTATTTGCTGTTACTGGAATCAAAGTTTTATTGCAGAGCCAACATACTGTTCCGGTTGTTTCAAAGAAATGCCTTGGTACCTTGTAGGCATTATACAACAACATATTAACAGCAATAGTGAGACAATTAAAGGCCATGTGTTCATTTTTTTTCAGGCTAGCAATTCTTTTTTAAATGTTCTTTTAATGATTTGCACTGCAACAA
This sequence comes from Cyprinella venusta, assembly GCA_038021265.1. Lineage (NCBI taxonomy): Eukaryota > Metazoa > Chordata > Actinopteri > Cypriniformes > Leuciscidae > Cyprinella > Cyprinella venusta. The sequence continues at coordinate 27,472,556 of CM075876.1, forward strand.
AACATCTTTTATTCTTAATTAGTGTCTTTACCCATAATAATATAATATTTTGAACAATACATTTACCTGATAAGCAAATTTGCGTAAATTAGCTTTGTACAAGCAAATATTATTTACCAATGTGAGAATAATCAATGCATTCTCAGCCTAGGGCGTCATATAGTGACGCCAATACACTTCTATCAAAATTACTGAAAGTTCATAAGTTTGGACTTGGTGATTTTAATGTTTTGAAGTTTTTTATGCTCACCATGACTGTATAACTATTTTCTATTTTAATAAAATATCATTTATTCCTGTGATGGCAAAGCTGAAGTTTCAGCATCATTACAGTATTCAATCACATGATCCTTCAAAAATCATTCTAATATGCTGATTTTCTGCTCTGGGAACATTTCTTATTATATTATCAGCTTTGAAAACAGTTAATATTAACTGCTTAATATTTTTGTGGAAACTGTAGTATGTAGCATTCTTTCTTTGATGAATAGAACATTTAAAAGAACAGTATTTATTTGAAATTATAAATTATTAATTATATTAAACAATAATAATAATAATAATATTAATATAAATTATTAATTATAATATATTTATTAATTAATAATTATTAAATATATAAATTATAAATGACTACTTTCACTTTGTATGACTTTATTGCATCCTTGCTGAATAAAATTTTGATTACTGTATGGTAAAGAAGAGAACTGTACCTTTTCAAATAACAAGTCTTCATACCAGATATAATTTTGTTTTCCAATATAAAGGGTCAGGTTTTGGCTCATTTGAAAAGCCTGTTATATAACATATTCATACAGTATTTTGTTAATAATAATGTAAAGGCTCATTGCTATAGAGGGAGTGCATTGACGTCACTTTGACGCCTGACTGAGTGGCAAAAGATCTGCTGCGTGACTGGATTTAATAGGGGAAACTGCGAAAATACGACTAAAAAGCTCAATTTTATCATTTTAAACTGAATGTTGGACTCAATATATTGTTCCTTACAACTTACTAAAGATCCAGTGATCCATGGATATTGACATGCAGCCAGGAATCGTGTTGCCTGACATTTATATACATTTACGATTTTTTGTCAAATCTAATTGTACAGTCAATCGCAAAACTCTTTCCCACTTTATATGTGTTGTGTTTGTTTTTCGCAGCAGTCACGCAGAAAACAAATTACAGTCTTTTTGCCACTCACTGTGAGTAACTGCAGGCACTCCGGCCGACGGTGACGTCACGCGCTCTATACTGTGTGTGCAGAGTTAGTCACACATCCCTCATGCCATCAGATATTGCTTTCTCTATGTAGACCGCCTTGCAGGCTCACTCAATTAAAAGTCACTTGTGTATTGGTGGACTACGTTACATGAGTTGAACCTTGCACGGTGCTTAATCATTTTATGCATTATCATCACATATTTCTGAAGTTCCCTTCTTTCGTTTTTAGAACAACAAAGCTCAGAACTCACTTTGATTTAAATAAGCGTTTAATTTGAGAGGCCCTCTGTGGTTTGGCCGCCTGCTGCTGTTTGTGCAGCGCAGTGGAGATGCTTTACGACGATAAAGCACGAGAGAAGCTTTAGTGCACTGCATCACCAAATGACTGGTGTTCTGGAGTCAGCCAAGAAATACTATAAAATCAATGTGGTCACCGGTGATGTTGTGCGGCAGAGAGCTGAGGGTTTGGCTCTTTGCATAGAGGCAGGCATAAAGGAAAAAATGACTGAGTGATTCAATGTGGCACGGTCACCATGTAAAAGCTACGTGTCAAGCCCAGTGACCTCTGTAAAACTCTACTCCATGTGCCACTCACATCCGACCCGCTGCAGGCGGCGGGGGCTTTTTAGCGGGTGGTCTCTCGCTCTTGGCCCATTGGTGGGAGAGAGAAACTCATATATATCAAGTTTATTAGGACAGATAACAAAATATATATATATATATATATATATATATATATATATTTCAAACATGATCAGTTTACTTGTGAATCCAAATTTCTATAAAATAATAAAAAAGTACATATTAAGTTTTGTTTTCGTACACCAACATTTATTTCTTTATTTTTAATGTATTATATTTCATTGTTTTTTGCTTGAGTTGTGTTTGTTTGCTATATGTTTGGAAAAAAAAAATCACTTTGTTGATGGGATTAGAAAAATAGCTTGTTTTCTCTTAAATATATGAATAATATGAATATAATTTTTATTAATATTACATAATATTACAATAATTTTAAAATTAATGTATTAATGTTTTCTTAATTATGCAATATATACATTAGTTCTGTCAAATTAAAGGTATATATGAAAGTGTATATAGATACACACACACACACACACACACACATATATATATCACTGTAAAAACATTGTTGGTTTAACTTAAAAAATAAGTAACCTGGTTGCCTTAAAGTTTTAAGTTCATTGAAGTGGAAAGATTGAGTTGATACAATGAATTAGATTGATTTAATCACCAGAAACTCAAAATATTATATTATCTGAACCACATAAATGAAGGTTGATTTGACAAAACCCCCCCCCAAAAAAAACCGTTAATATGAACATATTTTTTTTACATTTTATATATATATATATATATATATATATATATAATTTATATGTATTCACACACATTATGTAAACAAAAAAAAAAATTAGTTGCATTTTATTGTAATTAATCGATTTGGCAGCAATAATATGTATTTATTTACCGTGATATAGAGTTCATGTCATCTCTTGAAAATAGTAACCATGGATTACTAGTCTTGGCTGTGTGTTTATGTGTTGTGGATCATCCAGAAAAGGCCTAGGGGACTCTAGCAAAAACTCTAAAAACTGTGATTGTGACACCTACTCATTTTATAAGGACTCGGTGGGGTTGCTGTGTTCCACTTGTGAACCTGACCCTTGACTAGAAATAGCTTTGAGAGACGCAATAAAAAAAATGCTCCTTTTCAGCCATATGAATTTCATTCAAATAACAACAAAAACACAAGAAACACAAGGAGAAAATAAGCCCTGAGTTTTTTCCATGACAGCGGATAAAACATTTTCTGCCACACATGCACACAGTTATGCTAATTTTAAAAAGAAAAAGCTGTTATTTATTTTTAGGAATTCCAGACCATGGGCTTTAAAAAAAGACATGCGTGAAAGCTGTTGACTCTTATGTCAAGTGTCTGAGAAAAGTGTGTGGTCCTGATGCAGTAGCATATATAATGGGGTATAAAGCCTGTGGTAAACATAACTTGACGATACTTTTGTTCACTGCACACATCCACACCCAAGCTGTCTTGTCTAGTTACGTATTAAAAACAGTAATTTACCATGAGCTTACAAAACCATGTGTTTATTGTGTTGCGTGTAATGGTAAATTGCAGCGTGCATTTGGGAGAAGCTTTGGCGCTTTTAACTCAATGAGAGCGAAATAAAACGGCCAAAGCCATCCTATGTTTCCAAAAAATTACATAACTGCTTTAAATTTAGCGTTTTAGTTATGGGTGAGTAGTTTACGTTGTAGAACAGTGTGTGTGTCCATTTTGGTGAAATAAATTTGCTTTGTTTTTATCCTTTTTTTAAGAATTAGGTCAAATTTCCAAAAGAAATTGGGTCATGGACTCGTGGCCCAATGACCAACAGAAAATGTGGGTCCCATGGTCAATCCAGTTGACCAGTGCTTTGGACCATAATAGGATTGAGTGATTCACGAATGAATTATTCTCACTCCTGTGTACTATTGCAATATTTACATACATCTGGTTTGGGACCAATAACTGGGATCACAAGGAACAAGATTGCTATTTTTAGAAAAAGGATACATTTAATCATTGTAATGTTAAGTAAAATGCGCATTACCTCTTGTGACTAGCACGAGGTGGATTTCCAGAGGTATGTGTCTGCGAGTTGAAAAATGTTAAGCAGTCTCACATGGTTCAGAAGATAAATGGAGGGCATGAAGGTCTCTGGAAAGTGTGAACTGGGATAAATTAGTATTGGATCTTTACTGCCAGTTAGGTGGCATGGAAGCATTCTTGCTTAATTTCTTTTTGTCAAGACCCTCTGGAACATGTGTTTTATTTATTTATTTTTTTATTTTTAATGCGTTGGTGTTCAAAAGTTTGAGGTCGATATGATTTTGTGTGTGTGAAAAGTCGTATTTTATGCTCTTATTCTTACCACTAAAATACAGTTACAATTTAAACATGTTAAAAATATAATTAATTGCTGGAATGTGAAAGCTCAATTTTCAGTATTATTACTGAAAATCACATGATCCTTCCGAAATCATTCTAGAATGCTGATTTGGTTCTCAAGAAACATTTGTTATCAATGTTGAAGAGTTTTGCGGCATAATATTTTTGAGGAAACTGATTTTTTTTTTCAGCATGTATTTAAAATAGAAAGTCCTCACTGACACTTTTGAATATTTTAATGCATTCCTGCTGAATATAACTATTTCTTTAAAAAAATCTTACCCCAAACTTTTATAGTAGTGTACTTTCTCCACCCCAAAAGGAAAATTATGTCATCACCTTATGTCGTCCACATCAGTATGATTTTTTTTTTCCTGCAGAAAACAAAAGAAGATATTTGGAAGAATACTGGTAACCAAACAGTTTCGGTTAGCATTGACATCGACTATTTAGACAAAAATCAAACAGTTTGGTTATCAACATTCTTTTGTGTTCAGCAGGTCAAAAGTAATACAGGTGTGGAACGATATGAGTAGTGAGCAACATAATGCTTTTGTAGTTTAATCCATTCTGTGGCAGAATCAAAACTTTGCTTTGTTCAAGCATCTCAAAGCCAGCATGACAAAGCAACATTGACTCAACCAATGGTGTGAGTTACTGGAAAGCCTGACATCTTTCCCATTATTTGACAAGTTGTTCGGAATGGTTGCCGATATGATTTCTATGCATTTGCTGGTTTTTGAACTTTGAGGTGGTTTCTATAGGTTCACACAGAACACGTTCTTGCTGTTAAAAAGACAAGATGCAGTTCAGTGGAAAGGAACCAAAGTGCAAGGTCTAGAGAAGACTTTAACTTGTTTTAACGCAACGAGTACAGCGCTTAAAGACGTACATCTAGCACGTGTTCACATTGAAAAGCAATGGAAAAGTAGTGCAGTGGAATGGAAAAACGTGTTCTGTGTGAACAAGGCTGTTGCTTATCACCCCAAGTCAAAAGAGCTAATTCTCAAGTCTTTAAGATATTTTGAACCACTATATTGCCAAATTGTGCAGTATTGGGACACTCCCCTAAGTCATTGAATTCAGGTGATCCAATCACTTCCATGGCCACAGTTGTATAAAATTAAGCACCTAGGCATGCAGACTGCTTCTACAAACATTTGTGATAGAATGGGTCACTCTCAGGAGCTCAGTGAATTCAAGTGTGGCACCGTGATAGGTTGCCACCTGTGCAATAAGTCCATTTGTGAAATTTCCAAATAGGTTGCCAAGAGCAATGCAAAGCGTCAGATGCAGTGGTGTAAAGCACGCCACCACTGGACTCTAGAGCAGTGGAGATGTGTTCTCTGTAGTGACTAATCACGCTTCTCTCTCTGGCAATCCGATTGACGAGTCTAGGTTTGGCGTCGCTAGGAGAACGGTACTTGCCTGACTTCATTTTGCAAAGTGTAAAGTTCGGTGGAGGGGGGATTATGGTGTGGGGTTGTTTTCAAGGGTTGGGCTTAGCCCCTTAGTTCCAGTGAAAGGAACTCTTAATGCTTCAGCATAAGACATTTTGGACAGTTTTAAGCTCCCAACTTTGTGGGAACAGTTAGTGATGGCCCCTTCCTGTTCCAAAATGACTATGCACCAGTGCATGAAGCAAGGCCCATAAAGACATGGATGAGCGAGTTTGGTGGAGGAACTTGACTGTCCTGACCTCAACCCGATAGAACACCTTTGGGATGAATTAGAGACTGCGAGTCGGGCCATCTCGTCCAACATCAGTGCCTGACCTCACAAATGCTCTTCTAGAAGAATGGTCAAAAATTCCCATAAACACACTCCTAAACCTTGTGGAAAGCCTTCCCAGAAGAGTTGAAGCTCTTATAGCTGCAAAGTGTGGGCCAACTCCATATTAAACCCTACAGATTAAGAATGGGATGTCATTAAAGTTCATGTGCATGTAAAGGCAGACGTCTCAAAACTTTTGGCAATATAGTGTATATGGTTATGGGATTTTCTGATGGTTTTATTGCCTGCCAGAATGATTCCACAGATCTCGATAGGCTTTGTGGTTTTAGCAAAAAAAGTACAATATGAGCAATAATATGCCATAGCAATCTTCCAAACATGCTTCCCAAACAATGATATTGCCTGTTTCATGGCCAAACTTTTATTGACAGGTCAAACAGGCCTGTCCTGCCCTAGACTCATACTAATGGTCGGATTGCTGGATGTAGGATTCCCCAAACAGACATGTTGAGATGTTGAAAGTGACTCACTTGTAGTTGTTTCTCCATATTAAGCTGCAATTGGAGATTTTTTTTTTAACATAAAAGAAGACAATTCACCTGTAAGTATTGCATGGACACTGACAGACCTTTGTAAGTCATGCACATGCTTCTAAACATTACAGTTGCGGCTTTTAAATATTGTGTAAGCCAATATGAGTCAGATTAGATCCAACGTGGTAGTTCATAGACAACGTTTCAGAGAGGCGGGATTGGTTTGAGACTTTGAGACTTGCACAGCGGAGCGATAGGGAGAGAGAGAATGCTTGTTTGCTAGGAGTTTTTTTGTAAATGGACTTTAGCAGCACTCTGGAAAGGGAGAAGAAAGTCATTATTGTCAGTCCAGGCATGTTTTGTTTCCTTCTCACATCCATTTCAATAAATGTCCCTGTCCCATCCAGCCTAAAGAGCCTTAGCAACAGCAGGAGAGCTGGTTCAGATGTTGGCTCCCCGCGCATACAAATGACCGTAGTGCTTCTTTCGGACAAGTTTGTGAATTCCTCAATGTTCTGATATCAAGGCAAATGTTTGTCCCCCACACAAGTATCCGAGGACAGTCTTGTTTTCAAGTTCTCTGTGGTTCTGGACTCTGATGGTAATTCCTCCCAGACAGCTGAGCCTGTGGACCATCTGTCCTTGTTCCACCTCTCCTTTAATCAGATAATTTGGACTGTGTGGCGTGTCCTTCCTTTTTAAAATGCAGCCTGAGTGCACAAACAGGCCTTGCTGTATCTCGCATCATGGTTTCCCTCACCATGCCGCCTTGCACGATGGTTTATTCTTAGTAGGAGGATTCAAACCAAGACACCACTCATTAATTTTAGAGCACATCCCTTTGCCAATAACATGAGGTTAAGTAAGTGGATAAGTAGATAATGAACCGGTCTTTAATGTCTTTCCTCAGACCTTTCTGCCTTCTGCAAATGTGCTTGTGCCAAGCTTTCTGCATTTTTAGAAAACATAGTTTTTGTTGGGGGTCTGGGCTGGGTTCTGCTTTTCATTACGAACTATATTGCTGTCAACATGCTTCGTCAAATCTCACTGAGATCTTGAATGCTAATAATTTGAGTGATGTAAGTTACTATAAAGTTACTATACTGGAAAAAGGAAAAACTGTTCTGTTGTCAATTGTATGGGAAACAGATAACTTTTGTCCCCCCAAATTAAGGGGAGAGTAAAATAAAATCTACAAATCAACACAAAAATTGAGACATGCAACAGTGCTCTGATTGTATATATTGTCAGTGGTGCAAATTCAAACATATTCCATTGCATTGGCAGATTATATTCCAAACTCGAAATATTTTCGGGTAAAACAAGTTTACATTTTGTGTTTTGTTTAAACTATTTATCAGTTCTTCTGGATTAGTTCGTTAAAAGAATCGTTCACCCGAAAATGAAAATTCTGACTTTATTTACTAACCTTCATGTCGTTCCAAACCCACATTTCTTGCTTTTTTCCATGAAACGTAATAAGAGAAATTCTGAGGAATGGTTGCTATTTTCCGTGCAGTACAATGAGTGGGCTCTGAGGCTCTCGAACCTAAAAAAAAGATGCAAAAGCATCATAAAAGTATAATAAAAGTAGTTCATATGATTATTGCACTATTATAAATCTTCTTAACTCATACAGTTGTGTGTGTGAAAAAGAACAAAATTGAAGTTGTAGTGCAATAGGTGTTCTCATGTGAAAACTAGCAAGGTCTGACAAATCTTTTTAATGAAAAAACTGATTCAAGTCACAAATTAATGATTCATTTGCAAGTGATTCTTTCTCTCGTTCTCACCAGAGAGAATGATTAACATTTAACAACTTATATTTTAGATTTTCCTCAAACTCAAGTCACATTTATAGCTCTTTATACAATACAGATTTGTATTGAATAAAGCGCTGATATATCTTAAAATACTGATATATCTTAAAATATGTCAATGCCGTTGTTTTGTCTCAAGATGCACATCAGTTTATACGTTTATAAATGCCTAACTGAACTAAGGCCTAATACTGGCTTAGTCTAAGCCCTATCTGTGAAACCGTACCTAGGTGTCTTTTGCTTGAAAACCTCAGTCCCCATTCTTTAATACTTCTCACTTTGGTTTCCATGAAAGAATGAAAATCTTACAAGTTTAGAACAGCATTAGGGTAAGCAAATAAGGCCTCTTTTTGTATTCTGTTTGTTGCTAGACACCTCTCAGCCCTTGATGCACGAATGAATGCATTCCTCTGCCGTTCACTTCTCCATGGCACATAACTGCACATCACATCAAGAGCCAAGCATCTCTCACCCTCGCGCTAAGCATAGCTGGGCTAAGTTTAGATCCAGTCTATGTAAATCAAGCCTGAATGAAAATCCACCTTTTTTGTGGTCTCACCTACAACGTTTGGCTTTTATTGAGAGTAAAGTCCTGGTAAAAGTTAAAGAAGAGGGGAGGGAATGCACTCTGGAACCCCTCTAGACTGCTAAATATATTGGGACACTGGGCAAAACTCAACTCAGAATAAATTTTCGGAGTGTGTTCTCTCGCCTTTTAAAAGTGGTCTTGGAGGTGTTGAAATACCTTGCATTGTCATGTGCTGTACAGATGTTGGGTGAAGCAGACAGAACTCCAAGCCTAGAGAAGGGATTGAAGCTGACATGTATTTATCCCATCGACCTTTTTTTCAAGCATTTGAATAATAACAGATATCCGTAAGAGTTTTTAGTCGGAGCTGATGTCCATCTGTTATCACTTTCAACAGCACATTATTGGCTTTCATTGATGATGTGGGCCGAATTAGTTTGTGTTAGCACCGTTTACAATGTCTCACACGCACCTTTGCTTTGTTCCATTTCTTTCCTGGGTGTTTGCAACGATGTGCGTAGGTTCCGAGCCATAAAAGTCGAAAAAGCTCAAAACAACGAGGATAAGACGCTTTCTGCCGGGACTTGCGCAGACAGCGCTGAAAATAAAACGATTCGCCGTGGTCGACTGGGCGCAGCCAGTACAAGATGCAGTTCACCAGAGAGGCAACAGGGACAAATCAACACCAGAGCCGAGGTGCAATGTTCTGTAAAGGCCAATCGTCTTGTTTATTTCCTAGCCCGTGTTTTGCACAGACAGATATGTAAATGTTTACACGTGCTGAAGACTGTAGGGCTCGGGGAGACGAGTGAGCCGAGCCCCTCAACTCTGACCTCGGGCGGGTCACCTCCCATTTGGATGGTACTTCTGCCTGGTTTCAAGCACAGATGTTCCTGAGACATCGCCTGAGAGCGATAGATCAGGTCCATTTGTCATTTTCTTAATCATTATGTTACGCCCATAGATTCCGTCCCCGAGGAAGCATCACCATGGAACACACACAAACAGAGATTGCGGCCCAATCCTGAATGTGGTGACAGGCTAGACGGCCTTTATTGCGGAGCTCCAGACTAGAGGTGTTGCATATTCCGCATGCCTGAATGTTCACAGGATTACCAGTGGGGCAAATAATGGGTTTTGGCCTCGCGACGACAGGCTATTTAAATAGCGATGTCGTGCATCAGTCTTTTTCAAACAACTCCGTGCTCCCAGCGTTAATGTTTACGGATCGCTCGCTGGTGTTTTCCTCCCGGCTACAGACTTTTTAATGAAAACTCTGCTTCTGGCCCTGTGCTGGTGTGTATGATTAAACATCTGTCCCTTTGAAACGCATGTCTGCGAGACGAATTATTCGATACTGGAGGTCGAGGAAGGAGGGGAGCGGAATCTAGCACGGCTGGATGTAAACACTCAGCTCAAATGCCCGGCCGTCCTTCTCAGGCGATAATTATTCCACTGATAGATTGATCGAGTGATGTGTTGTTTGTTAAGAGCACAGGTCGGAACTGCGTGACGTGAGTTGGAGTGCGAGCGACAGATTGTTGGACCGCTGCGCTGTCCTGTTCACAACATGTGTTTTTTAATATCTGCATTCTCCAGATGACTAACTGCTTTTGGGGTGGTCAGGGTTCGCATCGCACGGCAGCACGATTCAGATCACGTGTGAGGGAAATCGGTTACATCAAAAAACAAAAACCCACTCATGTTCTACAGTATATATATTTCCCATGTAAATTAGATTACACGTTGTTCACAAAAGCGCAGTTTGGCCACCACAATTAAAGATCATTTTTTTAAATTCTGTCATCATTTACTCACCCTGAAGTTGTTCCAAACCTGTATGAATTTCTTTCTTCTGCTGAACACTTCTGATGAACATGTATACAAGAGAATATGGGCAACCAAACAGGTGAAAAAAAAATCAGAAGCAAACACGCTCCCATTATACAGTGTTTATGCTAATTAGTGATGTGAATTAGTTTTTATTTGTTTGCAAAAGCAGTTTTTGGCTGTCACAATTAAGTTCAAATGAGCTTTAATGTCATCCCCATTGACTTCCATAGTATGGGGAAAACATTACTATGGGTCTATACTAAAAATACTCAACGTATAATCATCACATACACTGACGCTTTTGCCAATGCGTATAAATCCGACGCACATGGCACCCTTTAGCGTCAATATAACACGGTTCGGTTATGGGTAGGTTTAGGTCTGGGGTAGGGTTAGGGTTAGACCACTAGGAGGCGCCTTCTGGCCCATATATATCTGTGTCTCATATTGACGCTAAAGGGTGCCATGTGCGTTGGATGTATATGCATTGGGAAAAGCATCAGTATATGAAGCTTTGGGATGAGAACGGGCTGAAATACTATACTAAGTCAGTGGGGCCCTGTTTGGTTTCTGACATTCTTCAAAATATCTCCTTTTGTGTCTAAAACATCCCAAAAAATAATTTCAAAGTGCACAACAGGGAGAGATGAGAGTATTACCAAAGCTGGATGGTTTGTAAGGCCCACTCATAGTAGTATGAGTAGCCAACTCACTCACATATTGTTGCATATGAATTACACATAAAAAATTATAATTTTTTTTTTTAAATGACCAGTCCTTTGGGGACAATGGCAGCTAGAGGTTAAGTGTGCGATGGTTGTTGAAATGTAACAATTACACTACAGATTGCACACTGCATTTTAAATTTGAAGAAACGAAGTGCAAACACAATTTGTATGTAAATCAGGCATTTAAGTTCCCCCAAACAATTTGGCTAATAGAGGTCTATTAGTGGTGGGTCCCAACAAAGTCATAGAGTGTGGAACAGGAAGTGTTAACATCTGGGCAGCTGGCTTATGGCGTGGCAGTGAACTGCGGCACTGAACTCTCTCTCTCTTTCTCTCATGTTGAGTGAAAACAAACATAGCTCTCATGTTTTTGCCTGCTGTATCAGGGTTGAAGAGGTTTGTCTGGCTGCTCTGTGATCGAGCTACAACACGCTTTGCCTCTCTGACGGCTCAGTCTGGTTATTGGGGGTCAGGAATGCACTGTTTGTTTGATTTGCATCACATTGTGTTCCCCAACATGAAACGGAACTCATTTGGAGACTAATGTGGCGGAGAACTGTCATGCAATTCGACTTGACTGGAAATTCATCTAAGCTGAGCTACATGGACCAAATAGGCTAAATCAGTTATTTCTGTCGGTGTAATATGACTGATTAGTGTCACTTTGTTGTCTAAAAAATTAGTTTTTTACTGATTTGCTTGATTTAGTTGCTTATAGTGGCCGAAAAAAGTATTAAGTATCACATAAAACTGTATAAAAGTCAATGCATAAAATATCTGACCAATTTTGAGCTAATATCCCCACTGGGATCAATAAAGTAACTATATATCTAAGTAACAAACAATGCCAACTATTCTCAGAACTTCTCTTCTGAGGTGTCTTCATTATCAAAGCACTTTTCAAGGCCACTATACATCATCTGATGTGCTGCAGTTGACCTCGACACAGATTCACAGATAAAATTCATTGTTGTTTTGTAAATGTACCTCATGACTAGAGTTCCAGGATTGGTTTAGTGAAAGTATTTGGCATAATGAAGCAAATGGGAAAAGATTCCATAACAAGCATTTAAATGGCTTTTTAATAATCCAGTCTAATGTGGTCAACCACAGTGTTTCTTTCAGAGAAATTTTAAGAATTTTTATATTCCTACATTCCCTCAAATAAAATCGTCTCACTGTCGATTGTATTTAACTTGGATGCTTTAAAGTTCCCTATGAAATTGTTGACGAGTGCAGTTTTCTTTGCTGTTTTGACAGGTTTCAAATTGATCCTTTCGTATTTGACGTTTTCGTAATTGGTTGAATTTTTTTTATGCGACTTCAAGGTTGTAAAAAAGTTTTTTGTTGTTGTGTGATGTAACTGTATGTGTTTCAAATGCTTAGCAACGCCCCAGAAAAGTTGCTATCAGGGCACACAATCAGAGTAACTGCCAACAGACGTTAGATTTAGCCTAAGATGTAGCCTTACAAAAAGAGTCTTTAGCTCAATTCCTGGAAATCCTTGCCAGTTTGATGATTAGCGTTGCAAGGGTGGGACAGCTTTACGTCTGACCCTTTTAAGCAAATAGCTAAAGCATGACACTGATTAGATGGCATTACCCTGATGGTATTGTCAGTGGCAAGCGTTTAATGTGTCTACCCCTAATGTTTGCTGTGCACAAAAACTCTTATTGCACTTATTTTAGTGACTATATGAAATTATTACATTACAGCCACTTCACAGTTTATTATTTGATGCAGTAAGGTAATTTTTGGCAAAACAAATGGAAGATGTTTTTTTTTTTTTTTCTGAGAATGGCTACCAAGGTTCATAAACATACTGTAAACAATTGCTTATATTTGGTTGCATCACTTTGGTGCTAATGCAACTGGTCATAACTGCAAGATTTAGAGTGGGTTCGCAATGGGTTCAGAACCCTGATCTGAAATGTGTGATTCAGAACATAATGTAAGGAATTATGGGTGTTATTGGGTCTGCGTGCATCTAAACATTGTAGTCATCCCAACTCAGTTATCTCACTAACTTGCACTGGCCAAAATTTACAGCACTGGCCAAGATTCAATTTCAGACACCACATGCTCACTGTTATAAGCATGGGATGCAGCAAAAAAAAGGCCACTTGACAACTCGAGGATCACTTGTTTTGTATAACCGCGTTGACATTAATGAAATACTTTGTGCACTTGATTTTCATCTTAAGTCGCTGTCCTAATTGTGGTCACGATCAGCCTCTTTACGTATAAGAGCACATATATCCAAGATTTTCTGCTAACGTTGCATCTTACAGTTCCTTTGACGACCAGTAGAGGGCAGTGTGACGTGAGACCTTTACATTCAGTCTTGACTCTTGATTGAGTCCCTGAAAGTATCAAGTATCTCCACAGTTCATGTTAGGAGTAGATAAACGTAACTTTCATGGAATATTTCTTTCATTATTTTGGAAAAATCTTGCAACAATATTTTAGGAACACTATTTTACAACTGATTTGTTTATTAATACCATGTACTGGCAGTTGTGCAGTTTCCTTTGGGAAAAGCTATGAAAATCAAGTGTCACTCCTGGTATTTTATTCTTGCCCTTTGAACGCTGCATACCCATGTAGAACATTGCAACCAGCCCTCCTCACATTTGCCCATTCTATGTTTACTTACCAGAATCAGATAATAAACACTGAATGGCTTCACTGTAATCAACCAGTTATGTACACAAGTAATTTAGTTATTTCATGGAGTGTTTAAGGGATTTTGCATTCCAGACAGCTGAGCAAAAACACCCAGTCTCCAATAATATATCCACCTTGTATTTTGGAATATAAGTCTTCAATAATCAGACTGGTCATTATATTTTCATCATATGCTATTGTTTTATTTATGATATAATTTTATTGTATTTTTAATTGTTACATTTATCTTTTTTATTTTAATTTTATATTTAGTTTATTGTATTATTAAATTACAGTATATTTCATTTTATACTGTAGTTGATTTTCTAATATCCATAGCCTATATACAATAGCATATATATATATATATATATATATATATATATATAGGCTATTGGTTTATTTATTATATAATTTTATTGTATTTTAATTGTTACATTTATCTTTTTTATTTTAATTTTATATTTAATTTAATGTATTATTAAATTATATTTCATTTTATAGTTGATTTTCTAATATCCATAGCATATATATATATATATATATATATATATATATATATATATATATATAGGCTATTGGTTTATTTATTATATAATTTTATTGTTATTTTTAATATTTACATTTTTATTTGTTATTTTAATTTTATATTTAATTTATTGTATTATTAAATTGTATTTCATTTAATATTGGCTTTCTAATATCCATAATATATTATTATGAATATTGATATGCACAAAGCCTTTGAGTTGCTATGTGATTCCAGCTTCTAAACATGGGAAATGAATAATTTCCTCCAATTTTTGTAACGGAGTGTGCATAACCCGAGTAATAAGTGAACTTGCAACTCCCTGGAAACTTGCGCCTGATAAAGCAGAGGAAAGGGAGGAGCGGCCGCGTGTCTTTTTACGAAAAAGAGGAAGACCCCACCTCCCCTTCCCGTCTCTCTCCTGTCTGACGGTGCCTTGGACACTCGTTCTTCTTCCTGTTTAAAGAAAGGGAGGATGAGAAAGTCGGGGGTTAATACTTGAATAGAAAGACTTTGAGACTAAACTAATGCTTTCTTCTAGCTCATCTAACCTTTGGCCCAAATGAAAGGTGTGATAACTGAGGCTGGTCCAGTTTTGACTGAGGTTAATGTGAAGGACCCCATGGCTTCCACATGTCACATGATGCCAAGCAAAGAGTAAGTTCTCAAAATTGGTGACCATGTATTTTTTAGGTTCACAGGAAAAAAAAAATGCTAACAGGATATCCATAATTATCTACCTATACGTAGCCAAAATAGAAAGGCATCCGAGTAAAGGTGTACACTGCTCAAAATGGTGTTGTTTTCTAGTACAGATATCTTAAAGTCCCCCTGTAGTCAATCATTGTATCCCTTAAAACTCATCTTTGGCCACCAAAATGACACATTTAAATGTTTTTTCATTGAAAAAAAATATTCATGCCTCACAACAGCTTGAATGTCTCTCTACACCCTTGCCTTGTTTACAATACGCGGATATATGAATATTCAAATTATCCCCATCTCCACTCACTCGCACCAGCTCAGAGATCCACTCATTGACGATCACACATTGAACTGATTGGTTACATGGTAGTTTGTGACGTCAGAAACACCAGCGATTTCAAAACTCATATTTCAGACTGTCTTTGGTTCACTGCAGTTTTAAGGAGAAAATACTCATTGTCTCATGAATTTGCGCATGGTTTGTCTTAAAGTTTAATAGAACACCACATAGACATATAAACAACATTAAAAGCTTGATTTTCACCACAGGGCGACTTTAAAACAAGAAACAATATCTGCCAATGAGGTCTCAACAATAATCTCCCATTGGCAGATGTTTTTCCTTGCTTTAACTGTACTGGAAAACCAAAAAATACTGAGGGAAAATATCTTTTTTTTTTTTTTTGCATTGTAAGCCTTTGTATAGACCAGAAGAAAGGTTTTAAAAGGATGCCCACTCCAGAGGATTGTTTGTGGAAGTCCTTCCTGTTCAAACACCCACGTATACTGCCTCATCCTGTTCATCATGGTGAAACACGCCACGCTTGCTTTAATAGGTTAGTGATTCAGTAGTTGGAAGAACAAATTTCTGAAAAAAAAAAATCTGTCTACGTGGTGATTGAAAACCACGCTCGCCATAACACAATGAATCACTTCCCACTATAGTCGACAAGTATTTCCAGGGACGTTGGGCCATTGTGAACTTTCTTAAAGTTAGCGAGACGTATGCTAAACGTTAGCCGCCCGGGGATGCCTTGGTACGTAAGGTCTGCAGGCAATTAGGAGATGTTCTTTAGAGATTGCTGCCTCCCAGCTCAGGGAACCGATGACAGATTAATTTGACTTCAGCTCGGGAACTCCGAGGCCCAGACGGCTGGAAATGGCTAGCGTGGGAGAGAGTGGCAGTGTGCGTGGATTTCCTGCCATGCTCTTGCCTCCTGCAGAACGTTCTCCCAGGAGAGGAATGAAAGGCGAACTGAGCTGAGTGCTTCCTCTGTGCGGGCTTGCAGCTGCTTGACTGAGGGCTTTTTTTTTCTTCGACAAGTGCTTTGTCAGCATGCCACAACAGCCCGAGTGGTGTGGAGGGTTTGCAATGACAATGGAAGTCCGACTCGGGCCAGAGAGCGAATAACACTTGAGCGTGCTCTAAGCCCTCAATACTAACATGTCTTTAACTTAAAGAGGTTGTACAGTGACACAATAGAAGGAATGAGTGCTCTATTCTGAACAAATATCAGAAATGTGAGAAACAGTATTAAACTCAAGAAGACATGTTGGTTGTTGCTGAAGGGCTGAATATTAAATGGATGTTTCTGTGGTCTTAGATGGTTGCATCGTGGTTTGATGGTATTGCTTATGCCTTAATAAAAGGCTGAGGGCTCAAACTTCCCCTGAGAAATGAGGTTTTGAGCTTCTAGCATTTCCTGTGATGCTTACCACGACATTGATTTACAAATCACAAACAACCACAAATCACGAAGTAAATCGGCATCGTCTGGCTTACATGCATGTCTTTTAACCAAATTTTTTGGAAACCCTGACCTAAAATGATACCCTTCATTAAGTGCAGGGTTGCAGTTTGCATTGAAATGTTGTATGTCAGCTCTTTAGTTGTCTTAGAGAGAACAAGAAGATCTCTCTGTTCAGTCAGTTTGAGGAAAAAAATATTGTGTTACTGTTCAATGCATATGCAAGAAGAACGAGGGCTTGAAAAAAAGTATTTAAATTTTAATTGAAATATATTTACATTTTATAGACCATTTTGCAAGATGTAAACAACACTGGTCCAGAAACACTTCCTGTTTCAGTTTGTAACTGTTTTCATTATTTTACATGTAAAGAAAACATCTTAAAGATGTTTGTTTAACTTTTTGATTCATATTTATATGTTCTGTTGGTTGTATTATATCCCAGCTTTTATGTAGTGTTAAAAAACTGAAACAGGAAGTGCCTCTGGACCAGTGTTGCTTACATCTTGCAAAATGGTCTATATGTAAAGTCATGCTCAGAAGTTTGGAAACACCTTGCACAATCTGCAAAACGTTAATTATTTTAACAAAATAAAATTGATCATACTAAATAGGAATTTATGCCCATTCAAATTTACATACCCTTGATTCTTAATTCTGTCATTACCTGAATGATCCACATTTTTTTTTTGTGTGTGTGATGGTTGTTCTCGAGTCCCTCGTTTGTCCTTGTTATCTTCTTTAGAGAGAAAAATCTTATTCTGTTCTATAAGAACAAAACTCTTCAGTTTTCCAGCATCTTTTGCATATTTGATCCCTTTCCATCATACAGTCATTGCAATGACTGTATGATTTCACGCTTAGGAAACTTCGAGTGGTGAAAACTTTTTGAAGGGGTGAAAACTTTTTGAATATTAAGATTAAGGTAAATTGTGCTTAATTTGTCTTCAGGGAAACTAGTAATTATATTCTGTTGCTTAAAAAAATGGATATTTAAACAAAAAATATAAAATTGGACATCTTCAAAAGTTTTCACCCCCTGGCTCTTAAAAATGCACCGTGTTTCCGTCTGCAGCATCAGTGAATGTTTTTCAATTGTTGTGTCCCTCAGTTGTCCTGATATATATATGGCGGATGTGACTTAGTCTTTTTCTAGTGCAGAACTTTCATAAAACTTCCCAATAATCTGTTTTGCATCATAAATTCCCATACTGGGTGCAGAATGGACTTGTCTTCCATACAATTATCCCAAGCTACACTGCACGTGAATCTCTTTTAATGGATTGCTATAGATTAATGTCAGTTTTGGGGGTGGTTGTGAAAGAGAATGGCAGTGTAATGGGATATTATCAAGAAATTGAAAAATTATAGAAATTGCATTAGTTATTGGTGTTGTATTTTGACTTGAACTTTTGTAATCGTACTGTACAACACTGTTTTAATAGCTCAATCAATTGTTAGATTGAATAAAAAGTGGACTAAAATGTCCTAACATTTAACTGACAATCTAATCTGGCAAAAGAATGCATTTTCCCCTCCATGTTCACTTGTATATGACTCATTTAGTTCTGCAAAATTCCAGATAAAGGTTAAGATTCTGAACCCTATATGGACCTTTCGCGTAGATCCAGCATTGGTGACATAATTGGAATAACAACAGTCCATTTTTTGGAGGACTATGTCATCAACACTTCGGGAACACCAGCACCAACAGAATTTTCTCCACCTGAGCTAAGAGTGCTGATTTGAACATTTCCAAACCCAACAACCTCTAACAGGAATACATTTATTCCACACCTATAAAACCGGTTCCCATGTGTCGCATGAGAGAATTAATGGGTTAAGAAACGCATTACAATTCCCCAGCACCATCCGTATGGATGCACTGAGGGATGTTTGAGGAATGCAATGGTTTTAAACACTGAACAGATGACCGACAACATGTGTTTGTGCGTGATGAGATGAAATTTAAACTACAGCGCTCAAACAAAAGGAGAAAATGTTTATTGTAAATGTGAAAATGCTACCTATATAAACCAGTGAAAATTGGATTAGTTTGTTCGTTGAAAGAGGCAAACAAAACGGAATTAGACTTGGACCGGCACAACGGAACATTTGAATAATCACGTATGGCTCAGTGTTTACCTGTTTATGCTTTCAGATAATCTCAGCGTTGTTTAGATCAGTAGTACTCAAGCATTTTGTACATGTATCTGATGCTGTGGGCTACATAACAAATTTATTAAACTAATATATATTTTTTTTACATTGTAAGTGCAGTTTGACTGTGATAAAAACGTTGAACTTCTTTGTCTTCTCTTTAAAACGAATTAATTTGCTCACAGATTTATATCAGTGATCTAAACTACATGTACGCCATTGTCCATAACTCAAAGTGATTACAAAACATGCCATAAAAATTAAATGAAAAACCAGAGAGGATTTGCTTAAATGGGTGGATGCCATGTGGCAAACCAATGCTAAAGTTCCCAAAAAAAGCCCCTTTGGGCCATTACAAAGATTATTTTATATAGCATCATTATTTCACAGGCACAGAGGAGGTTGTCTTAATTGCATTTGTAATATGCACTGCATAGCTTGAATGAAGAGTAATCACTATTTCTGGAAATGGAATTCTAGTGTCACTTTTCAGTTTGGATAGGCAAAAAAAGGTGCAATGTGCTGGCAGACCCCAGCGGCATTTAACTAAGAACACCAAATAATCAGACTGTTAAAAGAAATGGGATCCTGGCAAATGCACTCTGAATTCATTCCCTCTCCCTGTCACATCCAATAGACTTTAATGGAAGACTGAGAGGTAGAGGAATTCACCGAGGTTCTATATATTAATTTTAAATTGGGTATAAAGAACAAGTTTACTGCATACAGTACCTAACAATGCTATTCTCAGGCTGTTAGCGTATTACAGCGTGTGCTGTGGGACTTCTGGAGGGGGCTAGGAACTGGAGAATGGTGCTGTTTTCAATTAGCATGCCAGTCTGAATGGCATGTCCGGCTGACTGGGCTTTACAAGCGGCGAAACACAGGGGTCTATGGGAGTCGTTTGGGCCGGCCTCTATCAGCACCCCTGCAACCTGTTCTGAAAATAGACAGTAGCAGTGCTCAGATTCTCAAGGTCCCTAATTAGTGTTCACTGCTCCCTATACAAAAGTTCAGTTCACTTACAATATATATGTGACCCTGGATCACAAAACCAGTCACAAGGGTAATTTGTTTTAAATTGAGAGTTATGCTTCACCTGAAAGCTGAACGAATAAGCTTTCCATTGATATATGGCTTGTTAGGATAGGGCAATATTTGGTCGAGATATGTTTGCGCATGTGCTGCATTCATGTGCTGCATGGGACCTGATCTCAATATCCTAATGATTTTTGGCATAAAGGAAAAATTTATAATTCTGACCCAAACAATTTATTGTTGGCTATTGCCACAAATATACCCGTGCGACTTGTGACTATGGTTTTGTATTCCAAGGTCACATATATTAAAATTTTTGGGATGGGTGGGTGGGTGTATGGATGAATGGATGGATGGATGGATGGATGGGTGGGTGGATGGATGGATGGATGGATGGATGGGTGGGTGGGTGGGTGGATGGATGGATGGGTGGATGGATGGATGGGTGGGTGGGTGGGTGTATGGATGAATGGATGGATGGATGGATGGATGGATGGATGGATGGGTGGGTGGATGGATGGATGGGTGGATGGATGGATGGGTGGATGGATGGATGGATGGATGGATGGATGGATGGATGGATGGATGGGTGGGTGGATGGATGGATGGGTTGGTGGATGGATGGATGGATGGATGGATGGATGGATGGATGGTTGGATGGATGGTTGGATGGATGGTTGGATGGATGGATAACTGGCTCTACTATGAAGCCAGACGTCTCTCTCCTGCTGAAGTGAATTCCAGGAACAAATAAGGCAAGTCATACAGTTCATTACCAATTAGACCACTTTATTATATTCCTTTAAAATCCAGATTATTTATTCTATAGATTGAGTTCCGCCGAGCAATGAGCAAATAAACAGAATTGAAAACAGCCAGACAAGTTCAGCGTCCAGCTGTGATGAATTATATAAAAATGTGAGCATGGAGATAAATGACACTTTAACAGAAGTGATTTACTGTGGAATCAGTTGCCATGACTCTCAAAGCTTTTACAACTTCATCCGATGTAGTGTGTAATGTCATTCAGTTTTGATATTGTCAAGTGCTGAAAAGCCTTTTTATTTATTTTAATATGGAAGATTGTTGCTTTGTCTTACATTGCTTGTCTTAGATAGATATTTCAAGGTGTCAGATGCATTATGGTTAAAATGATAAAAACATGCTGAATTGCTCACATTTTTCATGCCCGAGCGCTTTTCTGAGAGAATTTACTTACTAGCACATTAGCCTGGTTAATAATTTTTACCATCATCCCCGGAGCCAAACACGCTTTGGAGTCTGATTCCTTTTCATAAAGCAAAATACTTTGATTTGCCAGGCTTTAAAGGGGCTCTGAGGAAAGAGGAGGCCCTGCATGGTTGTTTGTGAGAGGCAGAATGAGCTTTTTATCCCAGTTTTTTTTTTGGCAGCACAGCCAGCAATAGAGGCCCTCAAAAGAGTCCATATAGAAGCCCAAATGCTCAGTAGGCTCTTCACATTTTCCCAGGCGAAAAATCCTGTGCTACTTTTGTTCCATTCGTTTGCGCAACCCGGGTAGGACGAGTGAACTTCTTTCTGGAGACAGTGTTCATCGCTGATGACAGAACACACATGATTTACCATACTGTTCCAGATTATTTGAAGCAATTGAAACGTGGCCAAATCATTTGGTCAAACAGTGCTTCTTTCATGTCTATGTTATAGGTCATTAACTCTGGCAACAAACTAGTTAGTTGTTTTCATCAGTGAAAACTCCAACAGAGGCCTGAAAACCTGTTTGTCCAAGTTTATTTTTGATGCTAATGTGTCTTATCTCAGCCGAGTAGTGAACTTGTATAGCCAGATCCTGTATAATATATGTTAGTAATCCATTGTCAACTGCAAACTGTAAAAAAATAAAGCTCCATCAGTGATATTGAATGTGCTGAATGTATTAATCCAGAAATCAGATTTTGAATAATTTGATGGCGAAATGTCAGACTTAAGGGCAGCTAGCCTGATTACCGGACACTTCTGTACTCATATAATGTATTGACCTTCAACAGTGATATGTGTACAACTAAGTTAGAACTGAGTCAGCTTATGAGAAATGATGTTTGTCAAAGCAGCTGATAAAAAGTCCATCTTTTGCCAAATCTTTTGGTCGCAGGTCGCTTTAGCAAGCCCTAGAGTTCATGCATTATTGATTTAAATTAAAAGTCATCATGAAATGAAAATTCGCTTTATATATTTTCTTATTGTAATTGACCATGTCATTTTAATCAATCTCATAACTCAATCGTCCAATGCCAGACTTCTCAAATCATTTTTGTCCACTTAAACCCCGCCCCTTTCTTTCTTACAATCATCTGCAAGCATCCAATCAACAACCAATGGAAAGAATTAAATCCCACCCTACAAAGATCAGTTACTACTTCTTCATTGTGACTTTACCAATTTTTTTTATTTTTGTGTGTGTGATTTTGACCAGTTTATTCAGCATCTCTTAAAGGAGTAGTTCACTTAAAAAAAAAAAAACAAAAAACTTTTGCCGATAATTTACTCCATGTCATCCAAGATGTCCACGTTTTTCTTTCTTCAGTCGAAAGGAAATTAAGCTTTTTGATGAAAACATTCCAGGATTTTATCCATATAATGGAAATCATTGGTAACCAAACGGTTCAAGGTCCAAATGTGAGTTTCAGTGCAGCTTCAAAGGGCTTTAAATGACACCAGACGATGAATAAGGGTCTTATCTAGGACCCTTCAAGTCATGACTTGAAAAAAAGATTTGTTCATTTTGATGAACGAGTTTGAACAGGAGAGTCACGAACACTCATCACAGAACAGAGCAAGGTGAGCATTTGTGCTTATAAAATGTAAACTTTTTTAATTATCTTTGAAATGGCCGATCGTTTTGCTAGATATGACCCTTATTCATCGTCTGGCGTCGTTTAAAGCCCTTTGAAGCTGCACTGAAACTCTCATTTGGACCTTGAAACGTTTGGTTCCCATTGAGAAAAAATGGACATCTTTGATGACATGGGGGTAAGTAAATTATCAACAAAAGTTTTTTTAAAAGTGAACTACTCGTTTAAACCTCATTCTAAGCCTGCATATGTTTGGCTGGCAATGAACAGACACAGATTTGGAAGTAAGCTTGAGTAAGTCCCTGATCGAGGTAAAAAAATGAATTTGCTCATCCATAATTCAGCAGTGTGTATTTTGTGCTTAGATACGGCTTTTGTTACCAACAGACCAAGCAAAAACAAGGGAGAGTTTTTTTTAAAAAGTGACTGCATGAACTTTCTTCTGCGTCACTGTCCCATTCCCGTCCCATTCCCGTTTCTCGTTAATTATTGTTTGCCGAAAAAGATTATAGGTTGACTCGAATGATAATACACCTCTTACTGGAACTCATTTGAACTGACGTGATCATTAGGTCACCTCGCAGGTCAACTTAAAACAGAGTCTTCAGGCCTCTCATGCTCTGGCCTGCGATATCTAAGCTGAGGACAGTAGTAAACCTGACACTTGTTCAAGTTGTTAAAGAAATTACTTAATCTCCAGGCAGGGGTGACTCAGTCATCTATGAAAGAGTAACATGGTGCACAAAACAAAAGGCTCGGACAGGATTAAGCTGTCAGTCTCTCATGCTATGGAGCTGGGTGCCGCTCCAGACTAATGACCTGTAACTGGGACTCAGAGGAGAGCTCTTCCCCTGCCCCAGGAAAACCAGTCTCAATTAGACAAAGACGTCCTCTCCGGAAGCTTGCAGGACGGAGTTTACCAAAACATTTACTTCCTTACCTCTAAGTTGCATCTTCCTCTACTTAACAAATTGTTTACAAAGATACAGGACATGATGATCTTTTTTATTTCTTAATTATTGCGGCGTAATATGATCTCAGGCTGTCCAAAATAGGTTTATTGACTGATAAACTTGAACTATATGCTCACAAATGCGTTTTTTTTTTACAAAAATCTCCACCGTTTTTTCATATTAAACTATGTTATTCCCTTATGCTATCAAAGTGTCTCACGCGCCAGAGCGATTGAGTGTAACGACACGAGTATGTATCAACTCGTCTTAGTTAAGGGAATAACATAGTTTAATATGAAAAAAAAAAACGGTGGAGTATCCCTTTAAATGAAGGAATTCTGCAGCCTTGAAATATTATTTGATCATATTCTTCTTGGTCAGGCCGGGATTTAAATTTCCAACCAACAAACAATTACGAGTTATCAAGCCAGCAAACAACACATGATGTCAGTGGAAAAGCTGTGGCCAAAAGTACTGCGGAAAGAACAAAAAATACTGCGGAATATCGGTCAGCTCTTGGATTGTCACTGTTGAAAGGGATTCCTTCATGACCGCACGAAAACTTCTGCATTATTCATAACAGATGGAGAACAGAAGGAAAGCTGCAAATATATCTATCTATCTATCTATCTATCTATCTATCTATCTATCTATCTATCTATCTATCTATCTATCTATCTATCTATCTATCTATCTATCTATCTATCTATCTATCTATCTATCTATCTATCTATCTATCTATCTATCTATCTATCTATCTATCTATCTATCTATCTATCTATCTATCTATCTATCTATCTATCTATCTATCTATCTATCTATCTATCTATCTATCCACCTACCTACCTACCTACCTACCTACCTACCTACCTACCTACCATCCATCCAACCACCCACCCACCCATCCATCCATCCATCCATCCATCCATCCATCCATCCATCCATCCATCCATCCATCCATCCATCCATCCATCCATCCATCCATCCATCCATCCATCCATCCATCCACCCACCCATCCATCCATCCATCTATCTATCATCACAACTTTGAGAGCTACTTTAGAGTTATAGAACATGAGCATTGATGCATTGCAACGCGTTCTCATCCCAAGGTGTCATATAGTACGACATTTTTTGCAAAAGCGTAAACAACCAACGCACATGGCACCCTTTAGCGTCAATATAACACACTTCGGTTATGGGTAGGTTTAGGTCTGGGGTAGGGTTAGGGTTAGACCACTAGGAGGCGCCTTCTGGCCCATATATATCTGTGTCTCATATTGAGGCTAATGAGTCAGTTGAGTGATGAGAAAGTATATCATCAATCAGCTAAACTAAAGGAACTAGGCACCATTGTCACAGGATCTTTATTTTCAAGAAAGGCTAAAATGTCACTTCGAAATAAGAGAGTAGAATAGAATGGGATTGGGAATATTGTAATATATGCAGTTTATGGACTACTGTGCATGTAGTGCATGTCTTGACTCTGCATTGTAAATTCCACGGGCCTATTTAAAGTATGTTTTGAAGTAATTGCCAGATGGATTTGTGATCAAGAGTATTAAAAAACAGAACATAAAAAGCCAAACATTTGTGCTGTAAAACAAAGACTGAAAGGGAGAACAGATGTATAGCAGATACTTGGTGTTGAATTGTTTTTAAATTAGAGCAGTTTCTTTGTGATCTTAGCAGTAATTATCATCCTAGCATCCTTCACGTCTGCATTGTAACATCTTGAAATGCCTTGAATTAAACATATTTGGCTTATTCTTCAATTGAGGGAACTTTTCTGATTAGGATAAATTCCTTTCTCCAGATTAGAAAGTAGACAAAATCACCCACATCTGATGTAAGGTAACACTTGAAGTTTATATTATCGTTTAACACTGATTTAAATGGCTTTACTGCATTTATCTCCGGCTTGAAATAGATTTACTTTGCTAGCCGAAGTTAGCAAAGGACCTGTTAGCAGATTTAATCCTCCTTAGTGTCAGGGCAATTTCTAGGCACAGTGGGAGAACAAACTAGACCTACTGTATATCTTCTAAACCACATTAATGAATCCTTGCCTTATAACTTAGGACAGAGGCAGAGTGCTTTGAAATAACTGTAAAAGTTAACGGAGTAAAAAAAACTGCTTGTACTCTCTGACCTGATATAAATATGGCTGTGGTCATAAAAAAAAAATTCAGAACTGAGCAGATTGTTTGTATGATGTCCGTAAATGTCTCTAAAATCAACTAAAGGAAAATGAATCTCTTACAATAAACAAAGTAACATTTTTTAATAAATCCCTTATTGAAATTTCCCTGTTAATAAAGTAAAAACGGTGCAAACGTAACTGCCTCTCTCTGCTTTTAAAGTCTACCATTAGTTGCGAATATTAAAAAGATTTATTATGTTCCTTCCTCTGCGTCACCTTTCCTCACCTCTTGTCACCCAAAGCGTTTGTTCTTATAGTGTCACTGCATGACATAAAACATATGCTAAGAGAACCGAAAATCTGGGGCAATGTGAGATATTATTAAAATATTATTGTCCAGGTTGCACACATATTTCATATTCAACTGTAATTTATGTTTTTCAGGAAAATCCCGTGATACCTCTGTGGGAAATGCACTTCTCATCATCTATGAGTAAGCAAAACTACATTTTACCTCTTGTAGTCCTCTTCTAATATGAATAGTGGTGATTTCATTTTATTTTGCTTTTTTTAATATACTTTCAATAATAAAGGCATGTTTCAGTGAAATAGTTAAATTCATAAAAGTTATTTATGCACCCTTACGTAGTATCGGTAGGCTAACACTTCACAGTAAGGTTCAATCAGTTTACATAAATGAATGCATTAACTAACAATGACCAATACATTTGTTACAGTATTTATTAACTATTCAATGTTAGTTCTGGTCTATTAAATATATATATATATATATATATATATATATATATACATACACAAATACATACAGTATATTAAGGTAAATTATAACATGCATATTATTGCAGAATTGAACTATTCCTTTAGTATATGTCCAAATAAGACTTTTTTTCTATTTGACCATATTATTCAAGCATACAGAAAATGTGGTTTTATCAGTGAAAAGTTTGAATGATGGCACGTGATGAGACATTCTGCTCTAGATTCGGGCCTGTGTTTGATAGCCCACCCATCCGACGGCTGCCAGCTCTGTAAACATTTACTCATGCTATTAACACAGACCACTGAATTCAGCACTGTCTGACCACATATTACATTGCAGCTATAGTTAGAATATAATGTCTGACTTGTACCGCTGCTGGGAAGCATTGTAACATACACAACCAATTCGTGACTCATTGTAAACAACACAGAAACAAATACACAACAGGGACGGGACATATTAAGGCCCTTTGATATGTGAACCAGGCTCCATGTTGAATAAAACTCTGTTTACAGATCCAAGAACCGAAAACCCATTGGCTGCTGTCCCATTCCCATGCGTTGAGCACAAAAAAGGCTGTGAGATATGCATAGGATGTGGAATATAATGCTCTGATAATTTCAGGAATCTACAGATGGCACAACTCAGTCACTTCATAATTCGCTACTATGTGTAAATTAAGATCTGATGAGTCAGAAAGACTGGTAGAGGAGACCTGTTAACATATATTATATCATCATATATCATATCTCATATAACAACTCATATTTCATATGTAAAACACCTTAAATATCACAAATAAATATTCGTGATATTTGTAAAACACCTTAAATATCACCTTAAATATCATAAATATCACGAATCTCATACGAATAACACCTTGTATATCATATCTAAAATAACAGCATATACTTTATATAATATCTATATAATATCATATACCATTATATTATATTATATTATATTATATTATATTATATTATATTATATTATATTATATTATATTATATTATATTATATTATATTATATATTATTGTATTATATCGTCATATATCATATAACAACTCATATCATAAGTAAAACACCTTAAATATCACATCTCATACATATAACACTTCATCATATCTCATTCGTATAACACCTCATATATCATATCTTATATAACACCTCATATATATCTAATATAACACCATATAATGTCTATCATATCTCGCATATCATATCAAATCATATCATACCATACTACAGGTATATATTATTCCATTCAGTTAGGGGGTCAGTTAGTTTTTTTTTATAGAAATTAATTATTTTATTCAGCAAAAATGCATTAAATTTATCAGAAAATTGACAGTGAAATATTTTTACATTTTTGCACTCAATTTTAGTTTATGTGGAATTTATATTCATCAAAGAATCCTAAAAAAATGCATCATGATTTCCACAAATTTTTAGCAGCACAACCATTTTCATTGATAATAATAAGAAATGTTTCTTGAGCTGCAAACCAACATATCAGAATGATTTCTGTAGGATCATGGGACTGAAGACTGGAGAAATTATTCTGAAAATTCTACTTATTTTCAGTTCATTTAAATTGCAATAATTCACAATATTACAGTTTTTAATTTTTGATCAAATAAATGTAGCCACTGAGAGCATAAGACTTCTTTGAAAACATAAAAAAATATATATACTGACCCCAAACATTTAAACGATAGCACACTGTATTTATTTTAAAAACATATCTAATGCAATACATACAATTCTAAGTGTAATCTAAGTGTCTCAATACATTTTGTGGCCCACAGCATCATCCCTGTAGTTGCTCATGTTGCTGTTGTAGAGGTAATTTCTTGTGCAATTAAATCAGAGTTTAATTTGTTTTGCTATAAAAGGCCATTTTGCATTGTATGGGCAGTTATTGATTTATTGATGTATTTTCAACAAGGCAGAGAACATTAAGCCTCTGAGATCAAGATGGCCCAATTAAATATTGATTTATCCTAGAGACATGAGATTTTTTTGCAGTGACCAATCTGTTTTGTTTAAAACGGGCGACACAAATACAGATGTCATCAGTTTCATGGATGTGATCGTATCAGATATCCTTCCTTTGAAGTGAGCCTACAGCTCTGGATTGTCTTAAAAGGGAAGGTTACATCAAGAGGACTACATCATTAGTTAATCATCTGATTTCTTTATTTGGAGGTGAACCTTTTAATAGCCAATCAAAAAGCTTTCCGATGAGCAACAAAGCTCTGCTGTGAAACACACCTGCGATCAGAGGCAATCTTTTGTCATGGGAATGAAACAATAAAATGCGCTAGGTTTCAAAAGCTAAACAAGCCAACTCGATTTTTTACATGTTCGAAAGAAACCGAATTTTGGTGCAAAACTAACCACAGTGATGCTAAGGTATTCTGGGTGGTTGCCACAACTTGCCAGGCTATTGTGCTCTGATAGGTTAATGTGTTGTTAGGTGGTTGCTAAGTCGCTTATGTAGTGTTCTGGATGGTTGCCAGGGCATTTCTATGGAGTTGCTAGGTGGTTTCTGCGGTGCTTCAGGGTTTGTTTAAATCCCATGCACCATGTATTGTGATTCTTGCCTTAACAAGCAGCACTAATTAGCAGAAATCTCTCCTCTTGCTTGCACAACACTGTCAAATGCATTTAATGAGAGAGAGAAAGAGAGAGAGAGGGGAGGGGGAGAGAAATATAACCACATGCTACTCATTACAGGTCTGTTGCATTGGAGGGGGAATCCTTTACCTGTGGTTAGAATGCTTCTCAGATAGAAACTGTACCGTTTCCCCTCGTTCTGGCCTCATTTGGTCACTTGGTTTGAAAATACACTATTAAAGTAAAGCACTTTGAATCGATGGTGAGTGTAACCAGTCCTACCCCGCCCCGAACCGGATTCGAACATGCGTAGCCGTGCTAAAAGGAGGCTAAAACCCACAGTCTCAATCTTCAGTCGCTAATGAGGTAGTGAGGTTTACTCGCACAGATCTTACTAGCTTGCTTCCGTTACATGAGGACTAAAGACAGGCTGTGAAATTAGCATTGAGGAGTTTTTATGAAGTACATGAAATCTAATAACGGTTCCGTAGACAATGCCAATCACACAGTCATGAGAAACAAAGCAATTAGATCTCACCGAATACATGATGTGTGAGGGCGTAGGTCTTGTTATGATTGCTCTCACTTGAATGTGTTAAGTTAGAGTGGTTTTTTAACATTTTTAAAATAATATGCAGGTAAATTAATCTCTATCATGTACTTCATTTGATTTGGGGATTTTCGTTATTGAAAGAAAATGTGGATTTTTGTGTGTTTGAAAGAACGTTTTATGCTCATTTAATTTATTTGATCAGTAATGTAGTAAAAACAGGAATAGTGTGAACTATTTTTACATTTTAAATTAACTTATATTTTCTATTTTAATATATTTTTATAATTTATTCCTGTGCTGGCAAAGCTGAATTTTCAGCATCATTACTCTAGTCTTCAGTGTCACATGATCCTTCAGAAATCATTCTAATATGCCGATTTGCTGCTAGTGAAACATTTCATATTATTATCAATGTTGAACACTCTGATAAAAAAATGATGATTATTTGATGAATATAAATTAGAAATCTTGGGTAACTTTAACCCTTTGAATCCGCACCAAGAAAAATGTGATGGAAATTTTTTGTTTGCATTTCTTATCTTCTTATGTCGCTTGTAACCACACTCAATGTATTTTTTTTTCAACACATCCCATAATTTTTTAAATCTCACTTAATGGTATAAATGTTACAGGAATTCATACACATAATTTGCCATACCTTTTCATTGCCCATCATAATTTATGATCAAAACCTTTTCTAGTTTTGACAAAACACATTGTCAGAAAGGTCTGAGTCTCAAGATTCCATATTTTGTAACAGAAGTGATATCTGGACAGAAATGTATTAATTTGTTACAGCAGAATGCATACAATTAAATTCAATGGAATTGATGTCATTTTTTTGGTATTACGCCTAAACATAATCTCATCAGAACTTAAATTTTTTGTGATATCAACTTCAAATTTGGAACACAACTTGGTTAGATATATGGCTTTGATTTTATAGTAAAAAATATTTTGTAAAATATATATATTATATAAAAGAAAAAAAAATTAGTACAGTACATTTGATTTAATGTAAATTTAAAACTTCCATAACTTTTTCATACTTTTATTTTTTAAGTACTTTTTTTCCTGTAAAAGCTGCAGAAACACAAAATGTCATATTGCCATAAATCAGATAATTGAAACATTTACCACTGCATTTATGTATTTCCAGGAGAGGGATTATGGGGAAGTATTTTGTCCTAATCAGATTCAGTCAAGATTTGAGGGGCTTTAGCAGCTTTCTGTAGAGTAAGTCTCTCCGTGACGTGAGCAGACCTTAAGTGTTTTGCGATTTTGCATTCTGACAAATTATGTTTAAACCTCACTGATACTAAATATCTTGCAGCTGACTGTGTGTGTCTTTGGCACGGTGCTTGAGACTGGTTTACAGTGAGCACGTGTGTTTGTTTACTTCTGGGAATGGGAGAGAGGGTCAGAACGGTTGAGCATGAGGATCTCGAATATGCAGCTTCGCCCGGGCCGACTCTAAGCCGCTCTCGCTCTCTGTCGGGAAACATTATGCTTGGAGCTCGGCCCTATTCGGAGATGCTGGAGTCATGGGGAGTAACAAATCATTCTGACAAAAAATCTTTATGATGAGTCATAAACAATGAATGTCTTCACAAAAAAGCCTGTTTCATGATATTTATTTAAAGTTGCATTCTGGCTCTTTCACATTCCAGTTGATTTAGACTTTATAGTGACACCTGCTGGTGTGGAGGCATGGAGTTGTTTGCTAGCTGCTGCTGTGTGTTTGTACTCTGCGCTTGGCATCCTGGCGTTTATACTCGGTGGCATGTGAGCTGCATGGCAACTTTTTCCAGCATAGGGAAACTGTTTGTTTGGACATTTTAATTTTCCACTGGACTGTATGGTTGCACACATGCCAATGCATCAATCTAGAAAATGCTGTTGACTCAGGCTCCGTTGTTATGTTGTGTCTGTGGTTTGTATATTGTGTGTTATATTGTTTGGTTTGCTTGTTCTGTTTAGATGTACTTAGATGCTTCGTAAATCGCCTTGAGTGCTGAAAGTGCTGTATAAAGCAAACATATTGTTGTTATTAAAACAAGCAGGTCATGTGATCTCAACATGGCGGCGCCCATGAACTGGCGACCCGCTACATGAAGGCTAGGGTCTTCATCTCATGTAAGTATAATTTCAAGTATATATGCGAATGAGAAAAAATGAACGAGTGCACCTTCTCATTCTTTAGTTAAAATCATACATTCTTAGATTTTTCTAGTTTATAAGTGCAGAAAGAGTGATATGGTTATTTATTCAAAGTTGTACATCACAAAGTACTTTGCAAGGACATTTAAAGAGCCTGATAAGTGATTTGAAAATACTGACTGTTCAGCTTTGGAAAGAAGACTCAAGGTCTCTCGCAGTGATTAACAGCTGTGTTTAGAAATCGAAGCAAACACTTCACTTCACGTGCCTCATATCCGAAGATGAATTCCCTTCAAACTATCTACAGCATGGCGACGTTTTATAATTATTCATGTTTATCTTTGGGCAATATTCAACAATTTGTTTTTATACGGCTGTTTCGAACGCAAACAAGAACATTGATTTAATATGCTAAGCACTAACAGAGCTCGCACCCAAAGCAAACACGCTTCTCTTATTCATTTCTTGTAAACAAACGCCCTCTTTACCACCATGGTGGCCAAGAAATGCAGGAATTATAATGGAAGCCTTAAAGGGATATAGTTCACCTCGAAATACAAATTGGGTGATTATTTACTCACCCTCATGTTGTTTAAAGCCTGTATGACTTCTTCATTTGTGAATAATTTTAATTAATTATTTTTTTTTGGACTATGCCATTCTTTCAATTTACTCTTTTAATATAATGAAAGTTATTGAGGCTTTGGGCTGTCAAGCTAAAAAAATAAATATATGAAAAAGTACCATAAAAAAAACACTTTTGTGCTGTTTTCAAAGCCTTTTGAAGTCAATTATTTCTCTCGGTGTGAGAAATTAACAAATAATTGTGATCAAAATAATGAGAGTTCATGAGAGATGTGTAAAGGATGAATGAATTCGGTTGAGTCGATTGTTTTCAAATGAATTGCTCGATTCATTGTGGACTGTACTCACATATATATATATATATATATATATATATATATATATATGTATCTATATGGCCGCCTTGCTCTGTGCTGTGATGCCCGTTCTTGATTCTCCTGTTCGAACTCGTTCATCAAAATGAACGATTCTTTTTCCGAGTCAATTCGTTCATTTCGTTCGTTGAAGGAACCAAATGACACGAAAAAAGATTCGTTCATTTTGATAAACGAGTTCAAACTGGAGAGTCACGAACTCGCATCACAGAACAGAGCAAGGCGACCATTTGAGCTTATAAAACTTAAACTTTGTTTTTTTTTTGTTGTTTTTTGTTTTTTAAATGAGCGATCGTTTCGCTTGATAAGACCCTTATTCATCGTCTGGAATCATTTAAAGCCCTTTCAACAGTTTGCAGTTTGCACTGAAACTGTCTTTTGGACCTTGAACCGTTTGGTTACCATTGAAGTCCATTATATGAAGAAAAATCCTGAAATGTTTTCATCAAAAACCTTAATTTCTTTTTGACTGAAGAAAGAATGACATGGATGACATGGGGGTGAATAAATTATCATCAAAAGTTTTTTTTTTAAAAGTGAACCACTCCTTTAAAAGCTTCAACCCTTGTTAATTATTATTGCAGAGAGGAGAACATATCTTCGAATGGTCTCATTGCGTCCATAAATAGGTTTGGGACGTCACGAGGGTGAGTAAATGATAATAGAATTTTCATTTTGGATGAACTTTTAAACCAAGAAAATCTTTCTTACAACATTTTAGAACCACCTTAGCCCTTAATGCTGGCACTCATAAAGTGGATAAATGTGAGATCTCACTTGAGCTTTGCAGATGTCTTTGTGGATTTAGTGTAAGGTGTTAACACAGAGCCAGCTCACAGGTGTTTGGCCAAGATCTCTGTATTTAAAAACTCAAAAAATGGAACAGAAAGTCTAAAATATCAGGCACTGTTTTCATTTTGTAAACCTGTAAAAGTAGGATAAAGACCTAAGCTCAGTTCAGTAATTCACCCTGAACAAACTGGGGTCAGCTCAGCATGATAACATGCCTTTCACTCTCCCAGAGTTCCTACACTGACTCCTGAGCAGTTGCCACGTGGCAGGAAAATCTGCCTTTAGTAGGTTAGGATAAAAGAAAGCAACGTAAACAACATCAATGTCACTGCACAAGTATAGTGGGGTCCAAAAGTCTGAGACCATGTTGTTTTCTTATTTAATACATTTTATGTGTCTGTCTGTCAAAAAAATAATAGAAATAAAAAATAATAATGTTCTAAGATTTTCATTGTGGTTTCAATGTGGATTTTCGAATTATGTAATTTAGCTATACATAAAGTAAATGGCTTAATTAAGTGTATTGTGTGGATTTCACATTTAATTAGTATACAATTGTGGTCATTTCCAGTCATTCAACAGCTGCTTAAAATCTTCAAGTGTCCCCCTCTGTCCAATGGCGCCAGCCTCTTAAAGCCTACGATTGAGCTAAAGCCTATGTTGACCCACATAGTGTACATGAATGTCATGTGAATGTAAATAAGGTCTAAATGCAGGCCCAGGGTCAGTATATTGTCTCACATTTCTCAAGTGCTAGATCATTAAAGCCTCCTAAGCCAGATAGGCAATGCTTTAGGAAGGGTTTCGCTAGGGTTGGCCCCTGGTCACTCTCCAGCAACCTGACAGCCCTACTCCACTCTCTCTAATACGTGTTAATTGCATTCCCGCTTACTCACTAGATGGGAAAAATGCGCATGTTATTTCTGCACCAGGGACCATCAGCAGATTCCAGCTTTGAAAGTAAAAAAAAAAATGGCTGCTCAGAAATTTTTTTTTACTTATGAATTTAATTGAATGGAGAGACTTTCCCAATTCATTCTTGCGATACTATCAAATGTGAGGTGGTCATCTTAGGGAGTCAAAGAATGCCATATATTAGGCCTATTTTATTTATTCTTGCCATCATTCTATAGGTAAAAGCAGTTTAGTGACATAATCGTGTTTTTATGACATGAAAATATAATTTAAAGGTCGAAGTTAGTCGTGGACGTGGAGCTCTCGGCATCTCCAATGTTTGAACAAAACAACAACAGCGTGAGCGTATCGCTAGGCGTAACCCAGTTGTCCA
This sequence comes from Cyprinella venusta, assembly GCA_038021265.1. NCBI lineage: Eukaryota > Metazoa > Chordata > Actinopteri > Cypriniformes > Leuciscidae > Cyprinella > Cyprinella venusta. The sequence continues at coordinate 27,507,861 of CM075876.1, forward strand.
CGTCTGTCGCCATGGTTACTATGGCAGTATGAGTGGAAACCGAGGGTAACGCGGATATGACGTCATTGACTGGGGACACACGTCCCGGTTTCTTGGTTAAAATCGCAATTTTTCTTACGATTTACACAAGTTGGAAACATTTGGGATATTGTAAGTAATCAACTAAACAAAATATATAAAATAAACACTGGCCTATAGGTTTTGGGATATTTTACTGCAAAATTCTTAGTGCACATTTCAAATCCACATCTTTACAAAAAGATTTTGATATTTACTATATGTATTGCCAGATCTGACTGCTTGACCTTATTATTGCTTTCAACATTTCAGCATATTGTCAGATTTCATTTTTTGCATTTCTTCTTTTTTAAAGGAACTTCCTTGGATTTCTATGAAGTGCATAAGGACATCAGATTAAGTTTGTAGATCCAGGGCTATTGAGCTTCACAGCACAGAGGGATTTTCCAGTTATTTAACACATCTGGTTTACCTGACTCTTGTGCTTTTTTCAGTGGCTGGATTTACAGTAAAAGGTTTAAAGATCAAATTTAGATCAAGGGGTAATCATGCCCTTGTTGAAGGTAGGCTTATCTGGCAAAGGAAAGTGTAATCACAAGCTTTTGTGATGTTAAGGCTCATCAACATTACAATGTTATCATGGCTCTACAGAGTTGACAAAGGGGAAACAATTATTTGTATAGGGTTTTACCATTAGACTGAATCCCATTGGAAAACAGGATTTTACTATAGGATGTTCAGAAGGAGGTCAGTCAGTCATGTGGTCTTCACTAACTCAGGACCTTATTCATAGATGTGGACTCAAAGCTCATGACTTTGATTGATTTTAGGCTTGTTATTTTGATGGCTTATGGCTTAGCAGATGCTAGAATACTGATATTGAGTCGACAACTTTTCTTTGGGTGCAGTTACATCTAATCCTGGCACTGTTAACCAATATTACGTTCTCAGTTGTATTATTTACAGTTCTGTTGTTGGCTAGCAATAGACATAGCTATATGTAATATCTTATTAATTTACACACCCACTGTCATAGATATAGACTCCATAAATCAATGTATTATTATGAGTTTCCATTTAGTCAACAGCGAGCCAGAATTTTTTGTTTTCTCTTTTCTTTTTCCACTAATCTGTATTTTCCCAAAACCTTTTGGGATGTTGCTAAATTAAGTCTCTTATGCTCAATAACAAAAAGTTAGATATTGTGAAATATTACAATTTAAATATTATAATTATTATATTGTTCATATGATGGTAAAGCTGAATTTTCAGCGTCATTAGTATCATTGTTACTACCAAACACTATTATCAATGTTGGAAACAGTTGAGAAGCATAATATATTTTTTGTGGAAACTGTTATATTTTGTTTTACAGGATTCTTTGATAAACAAAAAGTTCCACAGATTAGCATTTATTTAAAATATATATATTGTTTTAGTGACTGTAAAAAGCCAAAGCAAATTTGCAATTGGTCAGACAACCAAATTGCAGGACCAAATAGTCCTGCCCCAATGATGATATCAGTCTTCACCTTTAATGCCTTAATTCTAGACATTGTAAAGCAAATTGTCATGAAATAGTTGGCCAAATAAAAAGTGAAGGGTCGAGGGGAACCAGTGATAAAATGCTACGCCGACAAAAGTCAACATTAACTCTTATTCCAGCCCGTTCTCATCCCAAGGCGTCATACTGTATACTGACACTTTTGCCAATGCATGTACATTCAACGCTCGTGGCACCCTTTAGCGTCAATATCAGACGCCAACCCGATCTCACGACCAAATCGTACGAATTTGACGAATGATTAAAAAGTGGCTAATTCGTAACAATTCATATGACCTCACACGTATGAATTAGTACGATTTTGCTAAATCGTACATATTTTATGAATTGGCCAATTCGTATGAATTCGTACGAATGACCTACCCCTTACCCGCCCCTAAACCTACCCATCACGTGGGTTTAGACAAATCGTACGAATTGGTACGAGTGAGGTCGTGCGAATTAGTACGAATTAGACACTTTTTAATCACTCGTCAAATTCGTACGAATTGGTCGTGAGATAGCGTAGGAAACACAGATTAAAATGGGCCAGAAGACGCCTCCTAGTGGTCTAACCTTAACCCTACCCCAGACCTAAACCTACACATAACTTGAAACATGTTATATTGACGCTAAAGGGTGCCATGTGCATTGGATATATACTCATTGGCAAAAGCGTCAATATATGACGCCTTGGAATGAGAATGTGTTGCTTATTCTGGAAGGTTTAACATAATTACAGCGTTTTGGTTTCTTGATTAAGTTTCTAATTATTTCTTATTTGGTCTACCATGGTTTGTCTCTCATCATCTGCTGATTTGTCATGTCAACAGGATGCGGCAGGGTTTGTCATGTAAAAAGAAGTAAAGTTGATTTCCCAATTGTATGTCAAGATAAGGACATAGCGATGTAGTAAACGCAAGGAATAAAAGGATTTCTGGTAATAAATGTCAAATACAGACACTTGACTCCCACAGTAAAACAGCCTTGTGCCTTTGGTGAGCATGGTGCCATATTTTGTTTTTAGTGGTCCAACACAAAAAGCTTTCCTCAATAGCAATTTGTCCAAACGCAAGTTTCATATTTTATTTTAAGCGAGTCTAAATTACAGACTGGTCACTGGTGCAGAAACAAAAATGCTGCACTTTGTGTGGTAGCTGCTCTTTCCTCAAACCTCGGTTGAAATGCATTGCAGTTTGTCTAATCTGGGATCTCTTTGCACTTTCTCCAATCATCTAAGTGAGTGATTTGTACATATGCCAGTTAATTCAACTTCCCATGAAAATGTTTACCGAGCCATTGCTAATCTTCACAGTTAGGTGAGTGAGCTTTTTTTAAAAATCGGAAAAAAACGGTCATGAAACTTGTGAAGGAACGTATTTACAGATATATCCGTCCATGGATGATTTACATTTTGTAAAAACAGAACATTATTCAACGATTTTCCCATTATCTAATGAGAAATTACGGCAATTTTACGCACATTGTGATTACAGTGATCGTTCAAGAATGTTTCTCAAATCAAAACAAATCCATTGTCTGAAGGCCTGCTCAAATGCTGAGTACATTGTTTTCATAGCATGGATTTGAAGGAATCACAGCGCTGAACCTCTTCTTAGGAGAGAGGATTAGAGGAAAAATGCGATGGCATTCCAGAGGTGTTGCCGTAGAAACCGAGGAGTTGGCCAATGTAACGGGTCAGTAGCTTCTGGACAGGTGATGTGCTCACCCGGCAGCGGGGCACATTGAGACTCCCAAAGCACACCTAGTTCTAACAATGGGCCGCAAAGTCACGGTTTTAACACAAGACACTTTAACGCCCCTTCGCTCCCAGGGGTGAAGGACTCGGGATCATAGTAATGTTTAATAATGCAACGCAATGTTTGATTTGACGGTTGTACCTCCTATTGTTCTCTGTAACCGGGTGAACTCTGTGAACTAGGGGTTCTTTTATGTCCCAGGGGTGGATTTTTTTATTAAAACTTTTTTATTTTGTTATATGATTGGCATTTTGGAAACATTTAACCATGCCTTCATCATTTAATTTTGTTACTTTTTAAATGTTTTTTTTTTTATTTATTATTATTTAATCTTTGTATTCAATATTATTTATTTAATTATTTTTTTAAAAAAATCTTTTTTTAAAAATATTTTTCTTGTCCAGATACAGACTTTCCATCTTAAATTTGGGTTGTTTTGGGTTCATTACACACAAAATATGTATATGTGTATATATATATATATATATATATATATATATATATATATAGTATATTTTCTTATTGTATCTTTTCTTTCTCTGTATATTAACTTTTGTGTTAGATGTGATTGATTTGACAACGAAATATGAAAAAACATCATAGAATTAGATTTTTATTTAAACTGTATTATGTATTTTGTATTATACTTTCTATTATTAGATTTTTTCCAGTGAAAATAAGACATGATGTAAAAAAAAAAAACAAAGAAAAAGTTAAGTATAACTTGTGAACAGGATATTTTTATTGCGCATTATTTCCAATCATTCAGAATATGATTCAGTAAAAAATAGCGTGAGAACATTATTTAAATCTGTGTATTTTAGATGCATAAAATGCTAACTATGAAATTAGATGTAGCAAAGACAAAAGAGTCTGCCATTTTATTATAAAAACTTTAAAAATGTAATTTCCGCCACATACCAAAGGTATAATTATTAGAGATATGCTAGAAATTACATATGCCAGTTTAAGAAAAATGACAGAATATTGTGTTTAAGTTGTTTTTTGAAAGTCCACCGGGACAAAGGTGTCCGTAGTTGAAGAAACACCCAGACAATTTACATTGAACAAGAGAAAATGTAAAATAGAATAATCTGGTATTATTGTAAAGATGAAGGGGGAAGCAGTTTGGAGTTTTGCACAGTCTGTCCATTCTGGGAATTAATATGGATTGTGTGCATGGTGATTCCCAGTATTGTGCTCCCCTCCGGAGCTGGAAGATTAAAAGTGTCCTGCTCATTCAGCTACCGCTCCAGAATCAAGAATAAACAGAGTAACACACAGCTGAGTCAAGAAAAATGGGGGAAAAGAGTGATTGCACTTTTATGGGAACACAACTCTTCAACCTTTTGTTCTCACAATGAAACTTGCCTCCCAAGGTCTGTACCTGGGGGCCCGAGAGAGACGGAGGGAGGTACCTGAAAAAAAAAACAGTATATCTTGGCTGGAAAAACAATAATGGGAAGTCCAATGAGTTTGTCCCTGTGTGGGGTCTCTCGGTTATTCTTTTTCACAGTGCTAAAGACGTAAAATAACAGAGGAAAAAAACAAACTTTCGCATCCTTTTTGGTGACAGCTCCATATTCACGCTAGATTGATTTGAGTGCGAATACGATTCGTAGCAGTGAAGGCAATTGAAACAATGCTCATTTACTGGAATTTGCAGATGGGCCAACAGCTCTCAGGAAGCCATTGAGGATGTTTCGACTGCCGCTTGAGAGTTAATCGACTGATTCACCATTCCCACGCGGTCAAAAGCTTAGAACATAGAAAGAATGAATCTGTGTTCATAAGTACCTTGGCTTCTGCGATAATGGCCCTTGGCGTATTGCCAATGATTCATTTCGTGTTTCAAGGATAGCTAAATAGATATACTTGAAGATCAAAGGTGAAACGAAGACTGAACGCTGTGTTTTCGAAAATCCCTTTTGCCGAGTCTTATGGCAGTGACGTCCGGATCGGAGCTCAGGGAGCACGGGTGCGGTCGGGCCTGCTTATGTTTAGCTTCCTCCGGAGTTGTCTCGATTGTGTACTCATAAACATGTGCTGACAAATAGTCTTGGCTCTGGACACGTTTATGGGCGGTTTGTAGCATTTTATTATAAACAGATTGAAGACGTTTCTGTTAGATCAGGCTTAAAAACTTGCAAGACTTAAGAGACACACATAAATAAGGTTTAACCTTGGCCTTGAGATTTATTATATAGTCGCCCAAAATGTATTTCAACATTAAAGGGTTAGTTCACCCAAAAATTATGTCATTAATTAGACAGCCTCATGTTGTTCCAAACCCGAAAGACTTTCGTTCAAGTTCAGAACACAAATCATGATATTTTTGATGTTAATCTGAGAACTTACTGTCCCTCCATTGTAAGCTACACAACTGACACTATTCATGAAGAGTTCATAAAACGAATCCATTTGAATTGAGAGGTTTAGTCCAAATTTTCTGAAGACACTCGATCACTTTATATGATGAACAGATTGAATTTATGATTTTATTTACATACAGGATAAACATTCATCAACTCACACATCTGTTGTGGCAAGAATGTTCACTTGACGTGCGACCACCAATGAGATTCAATCTTTTGTGTAATACGGCACTTTTGAGGTTCCGTAAGAACCAATGAGATTCATTCTTGTGTTTCGCAGCACATTTGAGCTTCCGCACGAACCAATGAGGTTCATTCTCACGTGTCATACGGCACGTTTGAGGTTCCGTAAGAGCCAATGAGGTTCATTCTCACGTGTCATACGGCACGTTTGAGGTTCCGTAAGAACCAATGAGGTTCATTCTGACGTCATACAGCACGTTTGAGGTTCCGTAAGAACCAATGAGATTCATTCTCATGTGTCATACGGCACGTTTGAGGTTCCGTAAGAACCAATGAGATTCATCCTCGCGTGTCATACAGCACGTTTGGTTCCGTAAGGACCAATGAGGTTCATTCTCGCGTGTCATACGGCACGTTTGAGGTTCCGTAAGAACCAATGAGATTCATTCTTGTGTTTCGCAGCACATTTGAGTTTCCGGACGAACCAATGAGGTTCATTCTTGTGTTTCGCAGCACATTTGAGTTTCCGCACAAACCAATGAGATTCATTCTCACGTGTCATTCAGCACATTTGAGGTTCCATATGAACCAATGAGGTTCATTCTTGCATGTCATACGGCACATTTGAGGTTCCATATGAACCAATGAGGTTCATTCTTGTGTTTCGCAGCACATTTGAGTTTCCGCACAAACCAATGAGATTCATTCTCACGTGTCATTCAGCACATTTGAGGTTCCATATAAACAATGAGGTTCATTCTCACGTGTCATTCAGCACGTTTGAGGTTCCGTATGAACCAATGAGGTTCATTCTTGTGTTTCGCAGCAGCAGCACATTTGAATTTCCGCACAAAATTGATGTAATTGATGACAGAATTTTCAAGTTCATCTTCTGCTCTTTTTTTCTGTGCCAGGGTTGACTGCAGTGGTTTTCAGAGCGGGCACAGCTTTTTTTTTTTCTGAAGGGATTTAAAGTGAACTGCAGGTGTCATGGCCCTGTGGACTGTATGGAACTATTGTGAGAGGAACAATGGCGCAGAAAGCTTGGGAACCGCTGCTTTGCTTTGTTCTCGGCTATTGTCTGTTCCCAGGATGTCCTTCTGGAAAATGACAAAAAAAGGTCAAGCAACTGACAAACTGCATTACCTCCACAAGACGATGAAATGATTGGCAGGGGAAGACAAAGGAAAGGCTTGATTCTTTAATCTTACAGTGTCAAGATTTATGAATGTTGGTTTTAAGATTCAGTGATTCTTAGATGTAAAAAAAAAAAAAATGGAGAGAAATGTATACTGAAAGCCTAGTCAAAATTTGCCTCCAAGATGCTAGGGGTTTGTGAATGGATTTGTCTAAATAACTCAAGAAACATCACAGTCAGATTAAACTAATAAAAGTTTAGCTAAACACAATTCTTCACTGAGGTGGAAGATATTGAACCAGCCAATCATTACTTAAGCTACATTAGGTGTCGAGATGTTATCTCTGTGCTTTTCAAGGGCAGTCAGACAGTGCAAACTCAGACTAAAGCTGTACAGCAACATTGGCACAAGGTCAGTCAGTCGATGTTATGCAATTCCTTGCACATGCATGGCGGAATCTATTATAAATGGAAGATATAACTTTTTTATAGCCATTCAAAAGTTTGGGTTCCGTACGATTTTTTCTTTCTTTCTCTTTTGAAAAAAATACTTTTATTCAGCATGGACACTCAGTAAAAGTGACAGTAAATAGTGTTTTTTATCATCGATGTGTGTTTCTTTGGACACAAATGCAGTGTGACACTGAATGTGACACCAATATGCTGATTCTCACAAATCAGCTTATTGAAATAACATGTTGTCCCGGTTTACATGCAAACCAATAACCCGGCAATTCAAGTAAACCACGTTTACAAGACTTTATTAATAAATCAGTTTATTTCCCATTCGTGGAGTCAAAACATAACCATATGTGTATCCGACTCTGAGTATTCCATTTGTTATGTCTGTTGTGATGTTAAATAAAGTATTAAAAACCGAAGAGTGCCATAAACATGTCAGCGGGAAACTTATGGACTCTCTCATGCAGTTACAGATGCAGCATTTTGACTGTGGCACTTCTGGACGAGATACGAGCACATTTTGTGTCCTTTCTTGGGTCAAAAAAGAGTCAGAGTTTGTGATATTTCCTCCTCCCCTACAGCGCTTAAATCCACAGTAAGGGCGCTTTCCTGTCACATATCACGCATACACACTCCAATAAGCCGACAGAACGTGGCTTAATGTGTTTACATGCCGGGAGAAATCAAAGCTGGTTTGCTTTTATGACTTTACGCTGATAAATGATAAAGTGTTAACCCGTTTTCATGACCACATGCACTGTCGGCTTATTAAGCGTAATCAGAGTAAGAACGTGAATGTAAAAGCACTTATTGAGAAACCCTTCTGGGTGTCCCTGCTTTTGTAGTACTGAGCATTGTTAGAAGACATCTATATACGAGTACTAGTCCTCCATTTCTTTCCAAAGGAAATGATGCTTTCATTCGTCAAAGCTATTTATAGTCTGGTGCATGTTGGTAAGGCAATTACTACAGGATGTGACCCGTTTCAGCGTTTACAGTTTTCAAAGCAGGGCGGAGAGAAGCACAAATTAATCAAAACATTCCTCCCTAGTAACAAATTTGTAACACAGCATTTTTAGTCTTCAAAGTGCCTGATAGCAAAGCTCCATGCTGTAATTCCATAGAGAAAGGGATTGGGGTCAGAGGTCAGATGTTATACTAAACAACTTTAAGAAGCTCATTATGGAAGAAAATGATGAGATATGAACTTCTTAGAACACACAGCACACATTTCTCAGCATTTTAGCACAGAATGTGTTTTAAGTTGTTTATTGGTAAATTTAATCAGTTTATTATATTAAAAATGTCTTAATTAGTATTTTGTCTTATACAGCCTTAAAACAAGAAATGCGGGAAAGGCTTGTTTTCAGACAATATATTTGTATGTTTTTTTTATTACCCCACTGACCATTTGTTTCTTGTCTTAATTTTAAATCTCAGTCAATTTTAAATTAAAAATTAAAAAACTGGTTTTGTTTAAAGAATTTTTAGATGAGCATGTATGAAATTAGCATTTAAAGGGATACTCCACTTTTTTGGAAATAGGCTAATTTTACCATTCCCCCAGAGTTAAACGGTTGGGTTTTACCGTTTTCGAATGTATTGAGCTGATTTTTTTTTTTTTTTTTTTTTTTATATTTTGAAGAATATCAGTAACTAGAGAGTTTCTGGTCTCATTGACTCCATAGTATATTTTTTTCCTACTATGGAAGTCAATGAGACCAGAAACTGTCTGGTTACTGGTATTCTTCTAAATATCAGAAAATTGGCTGAATGGATTTGAAAACGGTAAAACTCAACTGTTTAACTCTGGGGGAAATGAGCCTATTTCCAAAAAAAGTGGAGTATCACTTTAAGATCAGTATCTATACTGTTTTGATCCCCCTACAATTTCAAAACAACCATCCAAATTCTTTATTTGTGTTATATAATGAAATATAGTAAATTTGAGTTAGGCTAACTAATATATTATTTTTTCTTGACCTTTAGCCTACATGTCTATTGCTATTGACCGAAAGATGGCCGCCGCTCCTCAGACCGTTCTTTATTCAAGCACAAGTCGTAAAACCCAAAAACAAAACAAACACGAACAGTTGTGGGCGACTGACCTTGCCAAACGTTTTTTTTTGGGGGAAAGACAGCTGGAACAGTACTTGATGTCATTTCAACAAGGCAGCCTAAGAAAGTGGATGGTGACAGGAAAAGCAAGCTTTGTTTATTACACATATCCTCATAGTTTATTTATTTCTGTGTATTAAGTAGCGCTAGTTATCCTTTCATAATTGAAAGGAACACTGACACAACAGAAGCATAATTCCCAAGCGAAAATCTCGGCACCAAAGCGGTGATGGGAATGCTGGGATATGCACCTTGGTCTAAGCTCATGTTTGTGTCTGGCTATCATCAGTATCATTACAGTGCTAATCTGGGTGTGGTTGGCAGGAAGAGACTCGGCCCAGTGTACCCATAACAAAGACTAGAGTAGCTAACCCAGAGCTTCAACTTCCACAAACCACAAATCTGGAGGGCTGATGAGTTTAATGTGAGTTTTCCCAATCATTATTCAATGAGAATAATGATGCTTGCCAGAGCATGGATGCTAAGACACAGTTCCACAGTTGGCCATGTTATAAGATAAAATTATGGTAAACCAGTATAAATGCTGAAAATAGAAGGGGAGAGGAGTCTATTGCAGATGTGAGATAAATGTTCTTCGTCTGAACGGAACCCATGCGATTAAAAGAGAGACATTTCTGGTTAGATGGCAGAGCCAAACCCTCAGAGACAAACAGCGCACCAAAGGGAATCTGCAGCCTGTTGCGCTCAGTCTCAGTCTTTGCCGTGAGAGGATGAAGTGAAGTTATGAATTGAATTTGTGCAACAGGATAGAAGTAGCTGATTTGATTAGTACTGCATACAGTATGTTTTACTTTCCAACCTTGTAGTATCATACACTTAATACTTTAAATGACGTGTATCTTTTGAACCAATATATATATGTGTGTATATATATATATATATATATATATATATATATATATATTTGTATTTTATGGTGAGGTTGTTTGTAAAATATGTTGAAAGGCTTAAGTGTGATATTTCTCCATTGGACATGTCTTCTTGTCATCCTGTTTTTTTTCCTAGTGATTTTTATTTTATTTATTTATTTATTTATTTATTTTTGATGTATGGAGGCCTGAAAACGAGTTCATTATGACTTTATTATTACTGTATAAAATTATATGATTAATAAGTTATAACAACACATGTTTTTACATTGCTTTAACTCATCAAAATAAGTTAAGCAATATTCAACTTTTTTATGTTATACAAGATTTATCTAATTTTTGTTAAGTCAGTTTAGTATAATTTAAGTTGAAAAGACATGAAATGAAACATCCAAGTTGATTGTAATAAAAAAATTAAGGCAGCGACTTGTGCTAATTGCAACTTTATATCTTTATTTCTCATTCATCTCACAAAGGAAGCTTCATATTTCACTATAGTGGCTATATACTGTTTAAAAAATGGGGTTAGTTATATTTTTTTTTTAAAGAAATTGATACTTTTATTATACAAAATCACATTAAATTGATTAAAATGACATTTACATTAATAATAATAAAAAATGCTGTTTTAACAAATGCTGTTTTTTTTAACTTTGTTCATCATAGAATCCTGAAAAAAAATCCCGTTGCTTCAAACATTTTAAGCAGCACAACTGTTTTGAACATTAATAGTATGAAATGTTTCTTGAGCACCGAATCAGCATATCAGAATTATTTCTGAAGGATCATGTGACACTTAAGACTGGAGTAATGGTGCTGAAAATTCATCTTTGACAAGAATACATTACATTTTAAAAATATATTCAAATATAAAACAGTTTATTTAAATTGTAATAATAGTTCACAATATTAATGTTTTACTGTATATTTGATCAAGTATATTCAGCCTTGGCGAGTGTAAAAGTTTCAAAAGGCAACATTATTTCAATTGCAACATTATTTCTTCTAATTGTGACTTTACATCTTCAATTTTTATCTTTCTCACAATTTGTTCTTACATTTTTGTTTCTATCTGAGACACAAAGGACCCATACATAAATAAAGAACTTCCTGTCTTAAAAATGTTTGTTTCTGATATCACAGAATAACAGGGTTCTCTGATATCAGAAACAAACAAATTTATGTATGGGTCCTAGATCTATCTATCTAGGACCCATACATAAATAAAGAACTGCCTTCTGATATCACAGAATAACGGGGTCTGTAAGAATGTTCTCTCCTTGTAAGCTTGTGTCATTATGATCAGACTCTTCCTTTCCCCCGGTTCTCACACAAACAACTCACCTCTCAACTTCAGATCAGGAAGTTCATATCCTGACAACGTGATGATATGCGGGCAGTGAGCACCTCTTTCCTTACCTCTTTGTGATTGTTTTCAGTATGATACTACTAGAGGATGAAATATGTTTCCCTCTGCTTTCATTGTAATAACAATGATAAATCTGTATCAACATGATAACATTGACATATTGGATGTTGTGTCACCCGAGGGAAGCATGAATCAGACATCGTAACGTCCAGCTTCGTGAGACGTCTAGCTTGGAAACCCGCCCTGATGTTTCGCGCATCATCGCTCACGGCGCTCGCTTATTTGTCTTCATTAAAATAGTTTAGACTTGGTATTGCCTAATGGTTATGAGGGCTGTAGAATCATTTAAATGATTTAGTGCCACACTGGGAGAAAATACCCTTTCAGTTTGTCCCGATCCACTAAATGACTTTTGGCAAACAGGGGTGTGTTGCTTTGCTGTGAGTTCACTGGTGGGGTCCGGCCGTGATCTGAACCTCTTATCGTCATAATTACATTAGGTCTTAATGGGACGAATTTTGCCAATTACTGAGGTAACAAACGACAAAATAAACAATGCAGGGTTCTTGTTTATTATATTATCGCACTAGAGATGTCATGTTATTGTGCTATAAACAAATTGAAAAATAATTGAATTTAGATTTTATCAGGGCGGAAGAACTTGTTCTCACCCCACTATCTCATTTCTAGCATTGGTCTGACTTTCCATTGTGATTTACACGTGGCCAGGGGGGATTAAAATGAATAATTCTTGAGCAAAAGTTCTGTTTATTTTATTCGAGTGTATTCAGAATGTGAAATATGAATGGGACAGAGGCTATTTTGTCATGGAATTTTAGCTCATCACATAACACTAGTGTGACCTTTTCTTGTTGGTTCCTGTGAGGAGTGCAGTCACCAAGTTGGGTTTACCTCTTATTGAATCAATACAATTTTGGTTGGCAAGAGCGGACAAGCTAAATGTGATCATATGATTGAAAATTCAATCGGTCAAAATTACTTTACTCTAGTTTATATAACCATTTCTACAATAATTAGGAATGTTCCTTCCTGTACAAACACTACACAATGGTCATTTAAAATGAATGTAAGTGAAATTTAAACTTAAACTATCTGTTTATCTGTCTTTCTGTCTGTCTGCATGTCTGTCATTTTATCATTCTATCACTCAGTCGTTATACCTGTCTGTCTGTCTGTCTGTCTGTCTGTCTGTCTGTCTATCTATCCGTCCGTCCGTCCGTCCGTCCGTCCGTCCATCATCTATCTATCTATCTATCTATCTATCTATCTATCTATCTATCTATCTATCTATCTATCTATCTATCTATCTATCTATCTATCTATCTATCTATCTATCTATCTATCTATCTATCTATCTATCTATCTATCTATCTATCTATCTATCTATCTATCTATCTATCTATCTATCTATCTATCTATCTATCTATCTATCTATTTGACTGTATCTATCTATCTATCTATCTATCTATCTATCTATCTATCTATCTATCTATCTATCTATCTATCTATCTATCTATCTATCTATCTATCTATCTATCTATCTATCTATCTATCTATCTATCTATCTATCTATCTATCTATCTATCTATCTATCTATTTGACTGTCTGTCTGTCTGTCTGTCTGTCTGTTTTGATTTCCTTGAAGAAATAAGAAAACCACTCTGAATGTTAAAGAGAACTGCTATCAAACTCACTTAATAACATCATACATTATAAACATTATTTTGGTGATTTTCACACATAAACACTAATTTAATTTTCCTCCATTACAGTAACTTGTCATGGGACTTTTTTGCACACCACCACTCAGAGTTTAATGAGTTTACTCCACCCCCACTCTCTCTTTCTTTCGCTGTTTATCATCTCCAGTCAATGCCGTGGAGCTGTGTACATACAAACGGGAAACGCGTAGTGTCACACACATATACACACCAAATCTGGCAGAGTTTGTCTCTTTGCTGTGGCGAGGGAGCGCTGACGTGTGTGACACCAGTGTGTGAAGGCCAGTAATGGTGAGCGTGGCTGTTCCAGTCAAGTGTGTATGAATTTGGGAAGGTAATGATGAGTCTGATTGGTGTTGTGTGTGTGTGATTCGTGTTTTGTGTGTGTCTGTCTCTCTCTCTCTCTCTCTCTCTCTCTCTCTCTCTCTCTCTCTCTCTCTGTGTGTGTGTGTGTGTGTGTGTGTGCAGTCCAGCACGTTTAATGTACATTGTCCCAAGTGCACTCTTCTGCACAAGTAGTTCAACTTCCTGTGGCTGCTCTTCTGTGGGAAGGAAAATAAAGGCTGGCTGCAGAAAAGGCCATGGGAGATGTCGGTGTCAAAGACAGACCTTCGGGTTGTTGGAAAAGTTGTTTACACGTGCAAAATCAAAGCCAAAAGAAAAGAAAATGCTAAACATTTGAAACTGTTCGTTGCCAATTCAATTCCCAAGTTGAAGTATTTGTTCCTCTTTTGGTGTTTTTTTTACAAGCTTTCAGAGGAGCAATTAAAATATTTGTTTAGCCACTCACAATATAATTTAAAGATGCCAGATTTCTTGTAGTGGTATTTTTGCACAGCAGAGTTTGAGGTTACGACTAATTGTTTGTCTTGAATAAAGTAAGTAGCCTATGTTCAATCTCACAGCCGGTCAAAAACATTGCTGGGTCACATTTCACCCTGAGATTAAAAGAAAAAAATCTATATTTCTAAAACAAAATAAATTGAAATTTCCAATTACATTTAAGTGTTTTTTTTTTTGCATTATGGTACTAACTGTTGTACTGCCTTTATTTTTTATTGTAATATATTATTAAAAATATTGAACTATATATATATATATATATATATATATATATAATTCAATATTTTTAATTATATATTACAATAAAAAATATCCATATTTACGGAAGCGTATTGCATTCACTTGAGGAAACAAAATCTAATCTGTTTTTCTGAATTATCGAGTTAATTATCTCAGAATTACGAGATCATTTTTCATGGGAAAAAGTTTTTGCTCAGTTTTTCTGAATTTCTGAGTGTTTGAGATAATCAAGTCATTAATTCAGAAAAACAGAGCAAAAAAAGTATTATTATTATCTTGTAATTCTGAGATAATTAACTCATTAATTCAGAAAATTCTTCAAGTGAATGCAATATGCTTCCGTATAAATTAAATATTTAACAGAGAAAAAATATAAATAAACAATGGATTAAATAATTTTAATTTTAATAATTAATTAAAATTTAATAATAATAATAATAATAATAATTAACCCCTCTCTCTCTGTTTATATATATATATATATATATATATATATATATATATATATAAATAACAGTATATACAATTTCTATAAACCATTAAGAATTTTTGCATTATGGTTATTAAACAAAAAATACATACATATATATATATATACTGTATATATATATATATAAAATAATGGGGGTTGCAAAAAAAAACCCCCAACAACATACATTTAAATGAAAAAGTATTGCATTCATATGCATAACAATAATTAGAATTCCAGTGGGAAATGTTCTTAATTGTCATGAAAATTAATGAATTAATTATGAGCTAGTGTGAATGCAGGCTTGTCATAGTAGAACGTTTTCCCGGGACCTGTGATGAGTGGGGCCCTCGACATGTGTCCTTGACTCCACAAATTCAAGTGATGCCGTTAGTGAAAGGCCATTTCGGTCCACAACCGTTTTGCAGATTTATGCAGCTCATGCAAACCACTGAACAAAGACCGAAATAGAACATAGAAGAAAGAAGCACTGTCATTTTAAAACCCTGACAAAGCACGCTTTTAAACCTCTGAGGCAGTCCAGTAACATTTACACAGACATCCTAAAACAGTCATTCCCGGCGAGAAAATATGGAGGCTTATTTTGGCGACCAGACGTTCTTGTCAAACAGTGAGCATGTGCACATCCTCACTCTTGAGATGTGCTGACGTAACAGAGCATTGACACTTCTCGCTCCAGCGACTGTCAGGCATCAGCATTGGCTCTCTTTCCTTCCCATTACTCGGAGAAATCTGATCCCAGGTCAGGTGTTAGGGGGAGGACGTCAGCCAGAGGAATTTGACATGCAGAGGAGATCTTGGCAGGATGAAACAGTGCTTTCGGGACGCACTAAAGCATCAGCGCGGTCACCCTTCATCCGTGCGACTTTTACATCGGGCCGCGCGTGTGTTGATGAGATGTAAAGTGCAAAGGCCTTCCCCTAGTGTGGCTGTAACTTTATTAACATTCCAATTGCGTTCTGGGACATCGCTGTTATTAAAGGCCACCCTTAAGAGCGCTTTGGCCAATCACGGCTCTCTGTCAGCCGTTGCCGGGAGACAGCGTCTCTCAAGCTGAGGAAGAGGATATCACGCGTGCTGGGGTTCAGTGCCGTACATGAGAGGGAGAACCGACTCCAATCCTCTTCCTGTTGATTCCACTTAGGATTCCCAAACTGCCTCTTCCCACGTTGACACAAATACTCAGGCCCATGTGACATCCTGTGTGGAAGGCGAACAATAATGGCCTAATACGTCAAGACCTGAAAACTGCTTTGTGAGAGATGTACCATCACACCTCTCACACATCAAACCAGTTCCGCACTTTTTAGCAGTGTTTAGTGTCTCGTCGTCAAGATTCATTTCCCTCAACACTGTAAAATGTTTATTTCATCTGTCAATACTTCAGCTGCAGTATAAAAATACAACTTTCCATGAATAGGGTATGAAAGAATGATTTTATAATATATAATCGGTGCTTATATTTTATGATAATACTATCATGATAACTTTATTAGCAGTTCTGTTTATTCTTAGCATGTTGCAGTTTTGTCGTCTGCCACTTTAAATGCTCATGCTCCTTAAAGGGATACTCCACTTTTTTCATTTTACCACTCCCCCAGAGTTAAACAGTTGAGTTTTACCGTTTTTAAATGTATTCAGCTGATTTTTTGATATTTAGAAGAATATCAGTAATCTGACAGTTTCTGGTCTCATTGACTTCCATAGTATATTTTTTTCCTACTATGGAAGTCAATGAGACCAGAAACTGTTTGATTACTGATATTCTTCTAAATATCAAAAAATCGGCTAAATGGATTTGAAAACGGTAAAACTCAACTGTTTAACTCTGGGGGAGTGGTAAAATGAGCCAATTTCCTAAAAAAGTGGAGGATTCCTTTAAAGCAGGATGGATTCTGATTGGCTGTCAATGTTTTTATCGTTCATCTTCGGGTCAGAGGTCATCCTTCTGCCAAAACTCGACTTGTGTACGGCCGTTACCGGAAACCAGTGATTATAGTTTATAGAGTTATAAATATGGATGTTTTTCTTGCAAAAATCCCTTATTATCCACCTGATGTCTAATGGATTACTTTTTTTGATGGATGACTGTGCTTTTTTGGCTTAAAAATATAAGTCACTATTCATTTGCTTCATAAAGCTTGGAAAAGCCAGGATATTTTTTAATATAACTCTGAAAGAAAAAAAGTCATATACACATACAGTGGGATGGCTTGAGGGTGATCATTTATTGGTGAACTAACACTATTAAACTTTTAAAGTTAATTATTTTGTCAGAAAAGTGTTGATACTACATATATAATTGTTACCTAAAATGTAACACTTTACTTGAAGGGGTGTGCATAAGACTGACATGACATATGTCTTGAATTTGAAGTAGGGTTTATGCATGTTTATGACAACTGTCATTAAGTGTCTTTCGCTCAATAATGACATTTTGAATGCAAATATGACATTGTTTAAGATCTTTGTTATGACATCTTGACATAAACCATAACATCATAACCTGTCAGTGTCTTTGTCATGACAACTTGACACAATTAATTTAAACTGTCATGTGGCTTTGACATTGGCTGTCATGAGGCCATTATAGCATCTTTTGTCATGAATGTTTTTCTACAATGGAACCAACTTAATTTGTCATTAAAATTTTATAATGGCTTCATGACAGCCAATGTCAAAACCAGCCAACTGACAGTTTAATGTATATGTTAATTGTTAACCAATAAAGCTAAGTGGTTTCTTAAGTTTGATCATTAATCTGCTGTCATGTTTATGACTGGTTGTGTTGTCTTCGTAATGTCAAGTTGTCATGACAAAGACACTGACAGGTTATGATGTATTTGTTTATGTCAAGATGTCAACAAAGACATCTCAAACAATGTCATATTTGCATTAAAATGTCATAATTGAGTGAAAGTCACTTAATGACAGTTGTCATGCATAAAACTTCCTCCATATTCATAACATGCCATGTCATTATGAAGGTGTCATGTCAGTCCAATGCACAAGTAAAGTGTTACCTAATAAAATAACTTCAAGCCTCTAAACATTTTTTTAAACAAAAATACTCCTAGGACATAGTGTGCCATATTAATGTAATTATGTAATTAATTGCATTATACTGTTATCACAAGTTGTACCAAGAACAACAACAAAAAAACACATTTTACGCCTTAGTGATTGCAGAAAGTATTAAAATTGTGAAAGCTACAGACCTTAAGTACCCCTCAGTTGTTGGTACATTGCTCAATGCTCTAAAAACGTGTTAAATAACAGCGCTGGAGCCAGACTACTTATGCAGTAGATTTTCTCAGGAGCAATTGGCTTTTTATGCCAGATCTGCAGATAAACAACCTAGCGCTCCATTTGTTTACAGAAGTGGCAGTTTTCTTTCGACCCCTCTCTTTCTCTTCGTCCTTTCTTTAGGCTAAATCTCACTTTCTCTGTTTTGCTCTTGTTGTGTAGATGGAGTGGAAATAGTATATGATGCTTGTGATTTAGTGAACTATTCTTCACCTTTGACCTCTGATTTCACTCCCATTTAGGTCGCTCCTTTGATTTTACTTTTTCTGTCTAAACACAAAAGGAAATGTAAAATTGAAGTTTTTTTTGTTTTTGTTTTTTTCAGTGAGAGCAATGCTGGACATTCATAACATTGTGAACAATATCTCAGTTTTGTTTCACAGAGTAAAACCTGTGAAATGTTCACTATTCCTTGCAAAACAACATATTTAGGCTCAATCAGATCTCTGTTTTATATTCTAACTACCATATTATCCAAAGGGATTTATTAAAGACAACTTTTTTTCCATGTCACATCTGAAGAGCATGTTTGCATCAAACAGCTTTACTCAGATCTGTTACCTAGATTTCAGCTGGCCCTGAAGAAGTCTTTAGTATTGGAACATGTGGAAGCACATGTCTTTCCCAGTCACGTCGGTGCAGAGTGGAGATGTGGCTTTTGGCCGTGATTCAAAGCTTTTGTAGATGCAGTTGACGTTGTCACTTTACGTAACATAATTTGTTGCACAATCAACTTGTATCAACTGCTTCATATTCACATGCCACAATCATTATACAATACAGTATATGCTCTATATATAACAATGCTGTGGTGCCAGAAATGACTAGCATTGGTCACGTGTCTCCATGAAAGGTATATCCAAAAGAGCATAATTTTAGGCACTTTATTTTTATTCCCTATAAATCATTCGCATAAACTACAAAATCTCAAAATCAAGCAAGTGAATGCAACTGCGATTAATCTACTTTATTTTCCTTTTTTTTTTTTTTGCGCTTTTGTTCTTAATTTTTCAAATTCATTTAAATTTGCAACCTGATTGGAGGCAATGCTAATCAGCAAGTTTGCAAGCAATGCTAATGTTGACATCTTAGCATTTATATAGCGCTATTCACATTTTCTGAAAGATCTACTTGTCACTTATTGTTGAGCCTTGTATGTAATTGCTCCTTTTGACTGACACAAATTTCTTCCAGTAGGTCAAGTTCTTCAGGCATACTTCCCTCCAATTGAGAATGGACACCAGCCGGGTGGGAGCAATGAGCCCAAGCGGTCACCACCACGTTCTTTCTGGGAACAATTGTCAAAGGTTAGTGTCCAGTGTGTACTGTGGTCGTTCAAGAGGCTTGACCCCCTCAACCACAACAGAAAAACCTCAACCACAACAGCTGTTCACTTTAAATATCCCATCATTCCTTCATTCCCCTGGCAATGTACACAAGCACCAACAACAATGCAGTGCATTTCAGGATAGACAGATAATCTTTTTATCCTAAGTACAAGAAAAATGTTGAGCTTTCTCTCACCTTTTCCCAAAATACGAACAAGCTTTGACAAGAGTTTTGAGAAATAACATGCACATTTTTCCCCTCGCAGTTCTTTGTATCCTTGTCCTGTAAACATGGCAAAAAATAAGCCTTTGATTTTTAGGTTCAAAGTGAGAGCTGTGCTGGACGAAGTCTCTCAGCACCCACCTCAAGCCCACACGCTTGGCATTGACAATAAAGTGAATCTACTCATTGCTATACACTTTTATACACAATTTTAGGTTGAAAATGCCATATTTCTTTGTGCAGTGTGCTTTTAGAGTGAAGGGGAATGGAAGAACACAATGTGGCATTCCTGATTGGATCACATGTTAATTAGTTTGGATTTGCTGAACTTGAAATTAACTTCAGTGGCTCTCTTTCTCTGCTGAACTTCAACATTTTTTCTTGTTCTCATTTCAAAGGAACGTGTGAGGAGTTCTTAAAAGAACAGAAGATTTAGTGTCAGTTTATTTCTGAGGATTAAAGCACCTCCTTCTGTCCTCCCATCCCCCCTCAAACACACTTTCAGACCGTGTCCGCTGAACTGTTGCATTCAAGAGGACTGAAGTGGCTTCTATTGCATGCATGGAAAAGTATGACAGAGGCAATTAGTTTTAACCAAATTAATCGAGAAAAAAAAAATAAGTGTGTCAACTAAATGAATACCTTCAACAAGTCGTTCAGATTTTTTGGTGACTCTTTAGGTTAGAGTCCACTATTAATGACTAATTAATTAACTCTCACTAAGAAATTTCGACTATTTTAAAGGGTTATACAAGATTCAACACATTTCAGTTTAATGCAATTTAAGTTAAAGTGTTGATTGTACTTAAAGAGTAGTTCACTTTAAAAAAAAAAAAAAAAAAAAATTTTGCTGATAATTTACTCACCCCCATGTCATCCAAGATATCCATGTCATTCTTTCTTCAGTCGAAAAGAAATTAAGGTTTTTGATGAAAACATTCCAGGATTTTTCTCCATATAATGGACTTCAATGGGAACCAAACGGTTCAAGGTCCAAAAGACAGTTTCAGTACAAACTGCAAACTGTTCAAAGGCCTTTAAACGATTCCAGGCGATGGATAAGGGTCTTATCAAGCGAAACGATCGCTCATTTAATAAATAAATAACAAAGTTTAAGTTTTATAAGCTCAAATGGTCACCCTGTTCTGTGATGTGCGTTCGTGACTCTCCTGTTCGAACTCGTTCATCAAAATGAACGAATCTTTTCCCGTGACAACTCGTTCATTTCCTTCATTGATTGAACTAAATGACACGAAAAAAGATTTGTTCGTTTTGATAAATGAGTTGCATCACCAAATTTGCATTTATTTAATCGAAAATACAGTAAAAACAGTAATGTTGCGAACAATTTAAAAGAACTGATTTCTATTTGAATATATTTTAAAATGTAAATGGTAAAGCTGAATTTTTAGCATAACTACTCTAGTCTTCAGTGTCACATAATCCTTTAGAAATCATACTTATGCTGATTTGCTGCTCAAGAAACATTTCTTATTATTTTTTTTAGGATTCTTTGAAAAATATAGAAAGTTCAAAAGAACCGAATTACATTTTTAAACAACGTACATGTGTTTACTGTGACTTTTGATCAATTTAATGCATCCTTGCTGAATGAAATTAACATCTTAAAAAAATATTACTGACCCCAAAACTTTGAATTGTAGTGTGTACAGATTGATATACAGATATAGTTTTGGTAATTATTACAGAGAGAGAATTTGTGGAATATGTTTAAAAGGAATTATACACTCTACAAAATGTTAGGTTGTTTTAACCCAACTTTGAGTCAAATATGGACAAACCCAAATGTTTGGTTAAAAATATAATGTAAAAAAATAACCTAATGGCTGGGTTTGTCCATATTTGACCCAAAGTTGGGTTAAAACAACCCAGCATGTTTTAGAGTGTACATCTGTCAGCATCAGTCAGATTCCGTGGTCAAAATATTTTTGTGTAATGACCTCTATGAAAGTGACTGATTTCTTACTCACTTTGCGTCTTATTCGCCCTGTCTGTGTGTGTGTGTGTGTGTGTTTGTTTTTAATATGATAATGACTAACTGACCGTGCATTTTCCCTTCCATATTTATAACCCAAAAAGACCCAGAAATCGCTGCGTTTGGATGATTCAGCAGCCAGAGCTTTAAATGTTCTCAGAGTTAACACAATACTCGAGTCTACAGGACATCAACCTCTCTCTCTCACCCACTTTCACACACAGAGCTGCTAAAAGGAGGATTACAGCCAATCCAAGTTCTTTTTTTTCTGTTTGAACCACAGCCTCCTGTTTTTAGTGACCAATTACATCAAGGCTGGATCAGCACATGTCCAAGCTGCCTTTCATAGACTCTCTACCGCCCGCCTGCTTGGCCTCGCATGTGAGGGCATGCTGAACAAACACCACTCTATGCCCAATTATAAGGCCGCCTCTATTAAAGGATGCGTCTGAATCCCATAAGAAAAGACCTCTGGGTCTTTAAAATCCCACTCATGTCATCATAAGGGACCCTGGATGCTTTTGAAGGAGAGTTGTAAGTGGCAGACTCATGCGGGACAGCGACTTTTTAATTGTCCCTGGTCAGTCACCACAATTACAGTCCGGCTTGTTCGCAAAGCTGTCCTCTTTTTTTTTACTGTGCAGAAATGTTGCACTATTGTTCATCTCCACGCTCTAGAAAATTCTGATCAGTTTAGATGAACAAACTCAGAGCAGCTCTCGCTCGCTATTGATTGCCGCGTAAGCCAAAGGCAGTTAAAAATAAATCCCTGGTGAACCAAATGAGGTGCAATTTGTTTGTTTCTCTTTAAGCTTGTAAAGTGGAACCATGTGAAGCAGACTTGTATCTCCGAAGACTTTGCAAATAATTCCTGTCTCAATTCCGGGTTGCCACGTTTCAAACATAATTACATGTTGCAGACATAGTTTGTTTTGTCTGATGTGGTTCTTTCATTTGCTTGCTGCTGTTCTCAGCCCCCGAAATCAGCATCAATAAATTCATTGTTTTTCATGTTTTATTTATTTACCCAACACAATGCCATGGCATAAAACTAAAGAGCGAACAAAAACAATCTTTAATACCGTTCGTAACTTGCAACACACTCTTGCAATGCATGAATGCACTTCGGTGAATGGTTTGCCAAATAGTCATTTGGTTGTGCTGAGAGAACCATTAGTGAGTGAAATGCAGCACACAGAACTGCTTTCTGATTTGGTGCTTGAGCAGAAATAGTGTGATCAGGTGGTCAGAGCTGACAGTAGTTGGGATGTAATGATGCAGAAGACCCGGGGCGGACCGTTCTCCTTGACATGAGCAATGTTCAACAGCACACACTAACCCACACACACACTCACAACATAACTCCTTGATGAATCACCCAATGCTCCAGTTTTGATCTGTACGACTGCATTTGGACAACACATTTTAAATGATGGAGGAAGGAAAGACGAATGATTCATAAATGTAAAAGTGAATACACAATGGAAAATGGTGACTAAACAAAACTTTATAATAACAAAATTGAATGGTGGTGTGGTTTTAGTATGTAGGATGTTATATGATGAGCTTAAAACCTATGGTTTAATAAATGCACTGTACTAGATGGTTTATGGTAGTCCTGCCTTGCAAAAAATATATAATTATATATTTAGTAAACCCTTTATTGTCACTTAGTCACAAGTACCAGTGAAATTGGCCATCAACCTGTCCATACAAACATATTTACGATATGACAAGGGGATTGATAAGGAGTGCAGTGTGTGAACAGGAAAAAAAAACACATTAGCAACATTAGCACAATCATTACATTCTACAACATGGACATAACTTGGACCAGGGTTGGGGATTGGGGGATGGAGGCAGTCCAGCACAGGCAAGCAGCCATCCGGTCCTGCAGCCATTCTCGGCGCTGGTCACAGACCGGGGGTACAAAGCGGCGAAGGCAAGGCATGGGGTGTGAGACGGATGATTGCATATCTGTATATATATGTAAGAGTTCATGTATGTGTAGGCCTGGAGAATCACTATGCTGGGATTATAATCTAGGTGTCATAGCGATACACAACAAGTTGCCATGGAGACAACCTTGATCAGGTCCCAGACAGAGTCAACAATCACCAGGTGTCTGGGGAGTCGGGGAAGGAACACAAGAGCGGCTCAGTGCAGTGCTCTTCCGGGGGAGTTGTTGTTCCAACAGCGGCCTTGGCCAAGGCCAGTGCTGGTTGAGGGCGGCCGAAGACAAATAAGATTGGGATTCTTTGGCCTTCGGGCGGCAGTGGTTAAGTGGTTCATGTAGGTTGTCTACAAACCGAAAGTTTGGTGGTTCAATC
Source organism: Cyprinella venusta (assembly GCA_038021265.1). Lineage (NCBI taxonomy): Eukaryota > Metazoa > Chordata > Actinopteri > Cypriniformes > Leuciscidae > Cyprinella > Cyprinella venusta. Next base: position 27,532,215 of record CM075876.1, read on the forward strand.
CCCGGTTCCACCTGACCAAGTGTCGAGGTGTCCGTGAGCAAGACACCTAACCCCAGCTGATCCCGACGAGCTGGATGGCGCCTTGCATGGCTGACACTGCCGTCGGTGTATGAATGAGTGAATGTGAGGCAATATGTAAAGCGCTTTGGTGGCCATTAGGTCTATGACAGCGCTATATAAATGCAGTCCATATACCATTTAGACGCATTCAATTTACACGGCTATTCTCATGGTCCATTTTGGTCTCCGAAAACATCCATTTGCCTTTGCAAAGCTGTGAGCTTCTCCATGATGTTATCCATACTCTGGGTCATAGACAGCTGTCACCGCCTTCTTAATTCTTCGATAAACCAGGGCATTGCCTAATCCAGTCAGCATAAGACCTGTTATCATGGTTCTGAACAGGTAGATATCTTCCAGGTCCTCATGGACCTTTCTCACGTGTCCATCGTTTAGCCAGCTGTGAACTTTCCGGCAGGGCAGTCAGGTTCCCCCAGACCCAAGCTTCTCGTTGAGAAGATGGCGTCAGTTGCATTGAGAGACCAGTTGATCAAATCCATTATTTCTTAGTTTGGAGAGCAGTGCGGAGAGAGTCTCTCAAAGTACAAGACAGTAGACTAGACGTGACGAGAGGAGCAAAGCAGGGGAGGTAAGGGGAGGGAGAGAAAATGCGACCGCCTTCATTGAGTGCCTAAGAAGATACGACTATATATACTGTATATATGTACATTTTTGCACAAGCTCTACAATTTACTGCCATCATGTCGCCAGTAATTAAAATTACACTGTTATGGTAGATAGACTGTGATAGTTTGATTATAGAATACATTTGAGACTCTTGAATCAATTCCCTTTCTTCTAATGACAGATTGACATTATAGTAGGCTACAGAATAACTCTTTCTGCATTATCCTGAACATTGTATAAGCATACGTTTCATGTGTCATAGAACAAAAAAGAGGCTCTTGGCAGCATGCGTCAACGTCACATCCTTTTACAACACATTCTCATCCCAAGACGTTATCTAACTGGCGCTTTTGACCATACGTCAACATCCGACGTTTTAGGGCACCCTTTAACGTCAGTTAGATGACGCGGGTCTAGGGTAGGGTTAGTCATCTAACTGACGGTAAAGGGTGCCCTAAAACGTTGAATGTTGATGTATGGTCAAAAGCATAAGTTAGATGGCGTCTTGGGATGAGAACGGGCTGCCTTTTAATTTTCCTTTATTGGAATGGAGGCAAAAACGTCCTTCACGTTACGTAACAGTCTACAGGATTTTAAAAACAGGAAACTGTTGAAGCTTTCGCTTTTTTGTTAGGTTTCATTAAAAGATGTTCACATGTCAGCAATAAAAATTTCAGTAAAATGAAAATTCTTACATTAAGCTCCTAAGCCAGAATCAGTAAAATTGCAGTTGTGGCGACATGTTGGTTAATGAAATCACAGCTTTTGCCAATAATGATTCTGAAGTGCTTAATGCCCTTTAAACGTCTAACGATGTTCATAACTATTCTCCAGGTGACTGCAACACCGAGATAACACATTCCTGACAGTCAGATGGATGTCTTTTTTTTTCCTGAGGTCTCCCTCAACACAGGAAGAGGTTAATGTTGTGTGCAGCAGCCAGCGGCACTTAACGGACCATTTTCTTTGTTTCTGCTCAGTAATAACTGCATGCAGGACAAACAGAGATCAGCTCTATTAAACAACCTCAAGACCTTTAAGGAAGGTGTTCTGCATGAAACTCTGAAACACAGCGATAGGCATCACCCCCTCGGCAGACGCCGAAATGTTCTGCGTCTCTGTCCTGGAACTGGTGGCTTACTGGATATCTCAGATCTGTACGCTCAAAAGTGCATGCTGAGAACAAGAGCGTTAAATTCCCTGCAGCTTTACCTGGCTCCTTTAGGAGCTCTTTATATCAGCTCACGGGGGACAAAGTGAAGATATTGGGATCTTTCTGTTGTCTGCAACATTAGCGGAGATTGCGTGTAATAAGGCCTTGGATGCCTCTGACAATCAGAGCTGATTGCTTTGGCGAGTCATAAGAGTGCCAGCGCTGTTTGATGTGCTGACCAAAAAGGCCAGAGCTGCTCTCTGATGCCTTGCCTCATCACGATATGAGCGTTCAGCAATGTACAAGTAATGGGGGAGCTCTTGTCTACCGAGCCTCTGAAAGATAGAAACCAAATAAGAAAAACCACAATAGGGAAAAGAAAGACTTCAATGCCATCTTTAGCCGTATCTGTATGTTGTCGTTAATGATATATAAGCATGTCTTTTGAGAAACTGAATGAGAGAGAACTTATTGGTGTATACAGCTAATTAAAAGTGTCAGGCTATATGGAGAGAACATTTCTATCCACAAGGAAAATCCAGGATCTTGGCCAAAACGCAATGCCACACAAAGAGCTTGGGAAAAAAAATAAATGCGTAACTGAAAACAGATATTTGTCTATGTGGCATCATTCAAATGGTCTGCGCGTATCTATGTGATGAGAATAGAATAGAACAGCATAGAAAATATGAAATTTCAGAGTGACGTATTACAATGAGATATCATTAATTATGAAGAGTTAATGCAATATCATAAACTGGCAATGAGCAATATAATTATAGAGTGGCGAAGTTACGACGTCACTCTCTAGGCCAAAACGCGGAAGTGAGTTAGCATTTTAGCACTCCCGGTTCCCTCGCTCAAGTCTATGGGTTTTTTGAATGGGTTTTTGCTAAATCGCTTGAAATAAGGTCTGTGGTGAACAAAACCTCTACATATTTTCACGTTTTTATCTATGACATAGAACACACAGTTATAACCAGATTGTGTTTTTTGGTGTCTGCTTGTGTTTTTTTAAAAACTTTATATAGGCTTCAAAATGTATAAATTTTGGATTAACTTGTAAAGATTATCTTGATAGACAAAACGTGTAAGGGTCACAACTCTTTGTTAAACTCATAGCTTTGTTAAATGCATAGCTTTTCGATTGAGGGAACCCGTTAGCTTCCGAGTTGTCCTACAAAATGATGTCATCACTTGGGCATTCTATCAACCTTTCTTAATATTAAAGTGCCTATATTATCCGTTTTCAGATATTACCTTTAATGAAGTTATTCCGTTCCGTTGTAAAGATCATCAATTAATGAATTAGTTCTTTTCATCAAAAATATCTTCATTTGTCTTATGGGTTTGGAACAACTTTAATTAATGACAGAAATTACATTTTGGGGCAAACTAACCCTTTAACCTGCTTAAAAGGTTCTATCAGCGCTACGTATTTTGAACGCCTAAAAGGTTCTATACAGAAACCTTTTTAAGGGGTTCAATAATAAGAACCTTTTAGGGGTTCTTTCTTTGTAACCAGGAAAAATGTTCTTACCTTTTGGGTTTATTCATTATCATTTGTTTTGTCCTTTCCGTCTTAAAAATTTCATATTATTGACAAACATCAAGACCCTAAAATGTATCTGTGAATGCATGTGAATGATGCATGAACAAAATTCAAGATATGTGGGTTAGAAAATGTATATATTTATATCGGTAGTTAATCAATATCACACGAAAAGTGCCATTTCAGTTTTCCTCCTCCAAAAATCAGCCTGATTAAAAAGTGATATTAAGTTACTACAACAGTTTAATAAACAATTATTTATTTACAACTACAAAATGTTGCAGAGTAATGTAATATATAAATGAATTATAGCCTATAAAGAACCTTTGTGCCAAAAGGGTTCTTTCTTTTTATTATAGATCCTTTTTTAGCATAAAAGGTTCTTTGGAGTTGAGTAAAGAACCCTATATGCTTCATATTTATAACCCTTTTTCTAAGAGTGAGATGTAATCCTATTGCAGGAGACCTCCAGAACAAAATTAGGAGCCTTTAAAATGGGCACTTTAATAGTTGACTGTGCATTAACTAATGTTAAGAGATAACTCTTGCTCATAAAAATGTATTGGCAAAACAATGATTTAATATGTTATATTCACTTATGTCATAATATAATAAACTACAAGCTCTTTCGATAGTGAGAGGAACAGAGTTTTACAGTAAAAAGTCTTCTCATGGTCTCCCTGGTATCTATGGTTTCCAAGAGGAACGTCTACGACAAGAAAAAATGCCCCCTCAAACACCATAATTCTTATTTAAAGGGCATATCTCTTAGAATCACAAAGAAATGTATGTGTAAATGTATGTCCCAGCACAGTTTACATTGAGGATCTAACATAATATACAGTAAATCTTCTAGAAAGTCTTTGCATCTTTGTATCTGTTGATGGATTGTGCAAGTTTTAGACTTTACTTTTTTTTATCAAGTGTCTCTAGCTATTGTGTTGTGTTTCAAGCAGACATGTCCTCACTCTCTGCTGACCACTAATTTACAGCCACATAAATAATGCTTTTAACGTGTAATCTAGCACAAAATAACTGTATTTAAAAAGAGGCAAACTCATGACAGTTTATCTGAGAGGATCCACCCTTACAGCTGATTAACATGTAGGCATTTTCTGGCATATGTTTTCTGGCATATGTAAGTATCGAGAGGCAGCTGCCGGTGGTGTTTAACTTCAGTCATTAGTCATGTTGTTGACATCATAGGGCATAATATGCTATTATCCTGTATCGCATAATTGCATGTTAGTACTGAAGCCAAACCAGGTAGACATTACGATAACAGCTTTAATTAGTTGTCTGGTGCCCCTGACTGCCCTTATTACCTGACTTACAGATGTGAGGTATAGCTGTGCCACTTTTTACACAGGTTTTCACAAGAGAAAGGAAACAGAAAAGTTGTATTATGTGGGAATAATTTTTATTCCAAATAAAAATATTAACATAAATGAGTTACGATACCACTAAAGTCTATTTTGACTGCACATTATTTCCAATAAAAAAAAAAAAAAAAAATATATATATATATATATATATATATATATATGTACAAAAAAATTATTTATATATATATATATATATATATATTTTTTTTTTTTTTAAATTGGAAATATATATATGTTCAAAAACCAGCCGGCAAATGCTTTAAAATTAATTTCAAAACATAAAAAAAATGTCATGTGACCTTTTTTGGTATTTAGAAAACCAATTTGCAAAAGAGATTTATTGGATTTTGTTGAACTGAACAAACTGTAAGGCGTTATCATCCCACATTCCAACCATCAAGGTTACATGGGAAATATGAAATGTTGATCTCTGTTTGCAGTTCCCCCTACTGTGTGTGTCAATACACAATTTTGTGGCATAAAATTCTTTGATTATTTTCTTTGAAAGCTGATTATTTTCTTTGAAAGGTGGGACTCTCTTCATCCTTTGGACACTTCAAAGAAATTTGAACCCAGCTTCAAGTTTTTTCAATGACACCCTTGTAATACCATCGCCCTTTCACCTTTTTACACCTTTCACCCAGATGCAACTCGGACACATTATAGATAAAAATGCAATAGACTGTACTTTATACAAAGAAGCATCTTTGTCCTCCACCGGGTACCAATCATCTCCACTACAAATAGGAAAAAGAGGCTACAATTTGCAAGAGCACAGCAAAATTGGACAGTTGAAGAGTGGAAAATGTCTTTCAGACATTTCTGTTGAGACATTCAGATGGTAGAGTCAGAATTTGGCATAGAATGAGAACATGGATCCATCATGCCTTGTTCCCACTGTGCAGGCTGGTGGTGGTGTAATGGTGTGGGGGATGTTTACTTGGCACACTTTAGGCCCTTTATTGCCAATTGGGCATCGTTTAAATGTCACGGTCTACCTGAGTATTGTTTTTGACCATTTCCATCGCTTTATGGCCACCACGTACCCATTCAATGTAGTTATGTACCCAATGTACATAACTACATTGGACTGTACAAGGGAAATTAAGTTGTGCATGCCTTACAAAGCATAAATTCGTATTCCTTTTGACATTTGTTGTACAAATATTTAGGTGTCTTGATCCTTTAAGTTCTGTAGGTCGTTAGGAGGAGCTGCTGTGGATCGAACTTGTTGGTCCATCACATTCCTCAGTAGACTTTCTGTTAGCTCGGACCAGATTGGGCTAGCCTTCGTTGGATAGGGATGGGATAGCCTTGGGTGCCCAACACCCTGTAGGCAGTTTGTGGTTTGTCCCTCCTTGGACAACTGTTGGTAAATTTTCACCACTGCTGACCTGGATCAACCCACAAGCTTTGCCATTTGAGAGATTCTCTGATGCAGTCGCCTTACCATAACAATTTAGCCAAAGTCAAAGTTGCTCAGGTCTTTCTCCTGTATCCAACATGTTGGATTTCTATACACATAAAGAAGCCTGAATGTGTTCTTGTTTTACAGTATTTGAACACAGCCAATATTTATGTAGCTGGATTTGTTTTAGTAATTGTTTTAGCCACTGTTTACTTTCACAGAAGCATTGTATTCTGTGTTTATATATTAGTTTTGAAAGCCATTTCCTTTCGCACAAATAGCGTGTGCAGACAAGAATAGCATGTAAGACAACCGTTTTAACAGCCATCCGGTTTGTAAACGGTTTATAGTTTTCCACCAGTTCAGCTTTCAGTCCGACGCAGCTTTCATTCCAGTTAATATTAATTTTACATTTCACACTTTATGGCCATTTTACGCAGACTAATTCTGCAACAGCTGCACCATTAACTCTTCAATCACTCATGGCGTTCGGTGCAATAAAAAGAGCTGTGAGGCGAGACGCGCCGCGGGCTTGCGGTGAGGGTGACACACGGGAAGACCCGCTGTGGGCTGACGGAGAAGCATTCAACGCTCCCAGGCTTGTTTCTGGCTGGACGCTTTTCCGAAGCCCAGCCCTCCCAGCAGGTGATATGGGTAGCTACTGTTTATTAAGCTGTTTTGTGGGCAATAAAATGCAAGAAGTGGCCTATTAGGCCGTGTCTATGTCTGACAGACTGTGGCCAAGCAGTTCACTAATTACTGCTTATAAACGCTATAATTTCATTACTTATCGCTGAGTCCAGCAAAAAGGAAAGACATTATTTGTTCAAATCGACCAATACCACTCATGGAAATCACAGTTTGCTTTCCTTCCATTTGTCCAATTACGCACTCCTGGCGCAAATGACAACCTCAGACACACTACTGTGTTAATTTGCTAAAATAACTTAAAGCTTGACCCATTCTTTCAGAAAGATTTCTTTCCCACCATATGATGACATGAGACAGCACCTATTTGCTCTGTTTACTCATATGTTTCAGTCAATGCATGGGAACAGCCACCGGCTGACATGCTAATACCATGTGTATGCATTTAAACCCATTTAAATGTGTTTTTGTCAAAACATGGAACACCCAGCAAGTCGCATATCATATAATTTAGGAATTATAACTCATTTAATTTTGTCTGGGTTTAAGTGCTTTTATTTAATTGTTTATGATTATAGCACAATAGCGCTTTGCTATTAATCAGAAGCAAATGTTGTGGTTATTTGAGGGTTAGACATCAGCAAATCTCCAGAAACCTCAAGGTTTCATATGGCATATTATATTCCAATAATTATAGTAGAAGTGTGATGAACTTAATCTGCCAGACCGTTCTGGGTTGACTGAAACCAGATCATGCTTCAAACTGGTTTCCTCTTATTTTCGTATTTATTGGATTGTGGTTCAAACCATAACCACACTTTTTTTTTTTTTGGACCGACAAAGTCATATCAACCACATTTTTAGATATAAGGGGAATTCATTATTATTCATTATCATATTTTCTAAGGTTTAACATTACTCTAAATTTCATCTTGTGGACCAATTCTGAGTGATGGTTTGCCATTGAATTTTATTTACGTGAGGTAAAAGTGCAACATTAATGAGTGAAAAAACAATATTTTTTGTGATCGCGACAATGACAAGGTTTACATAAAATACTTATTGCACAGTCTTCTATAAGCTTATTTAGTGCCTGGAAAAACTACATTGTGGGTGGCTTGTGCTGCAGGTTTTTACCAATTCATAAGCCATAAACCATAAAACAACTGTATAGTATGGTCTTATGGTGATTTGTCAAACCAAAAAAATGACAAACTCATTGTCCAGATTTCCAAATATGTCAGACATTATAAAAGTATTAAACTTTGAAGAGATCCACACCAAGAATTTTACAGACAGGAAGGAAGGACATAACATTGGAAGTAAAAGAAGAGCCAAATTAAACACTTGTCTGGCGCTGTTGGATTTTGCTATGGTTACTGGTTGGTAACCGTTCCAAAGGCTTTAAGACCATATCCACAAAAAATGAGAGCTTAATAGGCAAAAGAGGATCTTTACACAGTCCGTTGAGATGATAAGCTTGTTTCTTTACGGGAATCTCAATGGAGGTTCTTCATTATTAAAAACGTTCTCCCAGGTGAGCTCATAGCTTCATATCATCATGACTCAAACACATCACTTCAGGCGTCGGCATTTAAATGATGTCAGCTTCATCTGAGTTTTGAGAGGACTTCATTGCTTCTGGGTTGCCTGTCTAATAGCCTCTTTAGCAGAAATAATTGCAATATAAATAGGCTGTGCTGATGAAATACATACTTTTGCATTTAAAGGTGTTTCTTTTAAAGCCTTCATAAAAGCATCCAGAGCTTGGCACTCTGTTTAAGTACGTGTCAAACTCTTTGTTGCCAGTATTACAGAGCCAGACTCGGAGACGTGCAAAGCAGAATTGGGTTGCATAGGAACTGAATTCCTCCCACGGACTCATGTGGTGAAAATGTGAAAAAGCGTTCAGTTGTGTGGGTTGGAGAGCGTGTCTTTTTGATGTTTTTCTCTTTATGTTGCGCATTTAAAATGGGAACACTGTGTCAATGCTAACGATGGACACAGTTCATTTGTACCATTTGTACACCGCGGACACCGTGACTCAAGTTCTACTTGTATTGCTATTGCTCGCATTCGGGCGCATGTGAGATTTTAGAAGTTCATTATGAGTCATGAACCTTGTGATCAAATGAGGGGGCAGCTGAGGGCAGCCTTTCTTTCAACTGTTTGAGCCCATTACCCCGTCCTCACCTCAACTCAACCCCGTGCAAGTGTTTACATCAAGCCTTAATCCAACGTGTGCTTCAGAAGAAGCTAAGGGTGGGTAAAATACTAACGTATTTCAAGTGGGAAAATGGTGGAATGATCTGTTTTGGCTCAGATCATTAGCTTAGCATTCATGCTAAACATTTTCTCACACCTTTTGTCCGTTAGTAGCTCTTAAACATCACAGCATTGCAGATTAAAAACAAAAAAGCTAGCGGGGGTAGCAAAGTCCACTCTGCTTAGCTCAATGTTGTGCCGTGTCCAAACTCCTACTAAGAGCAGCTCGTTCCGCTGTGAGCTGATTTCTAATTAGCAACCTGTTCATTTTGTTTGTTGTTTTTGCTTGGCATGCTTACTGTGAGTTCTCTTTTGCTTTGACTGTGCAAAAACTTTCCCAAAATCTCAGAACGGTACAAATTGATGTTGATGTTTTATGTTTCAGCTTTTATTTAATGATCGATTCTTTTTTTTATTAACAGGATGACAAGCTGATGCAGTGTAAAGAAAAGCCAATACACTTCTTGTCAGATCGATGACGCATCTATCAAAACTCCAGACTGACTTTGGTATGTCACCTGAAATTGACATATTTGCATCCTTCACAATTGAATTAGTGTGTAAGGATTTTTGCAGAGAGCGTCCAGAAACTGATAAGTTTAACAACCTGAGGCACCTTTTCATGTTGGCTTGGATAAAACCAGTCCAGTCCAGAAAAACTATGTAAAGTCATTCCATACATACCTCACTTTATTTTTCATTTCCTCAATGATATATCTCTTTTTTTTTCAATCTTTCTTTCATATTGCTTGTCTTTAATGCAGGGGACCCGTTTTTTACCGGATTACATTGGGCCCAAATTCTTGCAATAATGTAAGTAACTGAAAAAAGAGAGAAAAGAAAAAACACACACATTTGGTTGACCATCATTTCATGAAACTGACCATATATCAATACAGCCTTTATTTTATTTGTCGGTTGACTTTACAATGCAAAGATTTGTAATATTACTCGGTTATATTTTTTTATATTTGCCAGAGTTGCTGAGTTACAATACAAACAGATCATGATTTAAAGCATTTAAACTAAAGTCAAGCTCTTACGAAAAAAATTATTAGCGAGAGAGACTGAACTTCTGTCGCTTTTAACAAAAACGTAGTTTGGACTGAAGTTATTTAAAAGGAAATCTCTCTCTCTCTGAACTGCATTCAACTGCCATCTGAGATTTGAATCAGTGAATCATTTCTTTTTGATTTGGTTCAACAGTTCAAATAAACCGATTCACTAAAGTGAATCAGACTTGTTAATGCTATACACAAAACATTCTATGAGGAAGTTTGTATTGTGACAAGAATACTTAAAACTACTAGGTTAGATTGATAATTTCAAATAAATTGAGTTCAAAAAATGAGTTTTTTTTTTGCTTACATTTTTTAAGTACGATCAATTTGGTTAATTTAGATTACATTTTTTTTTTGATGATTTACTGTAATGTAAAAACATAAGTTGCAAAGACCGACTGATCATATAATTTCTAAAGAGCGGCTACTTTTTGAAACAGGAAAGAGGGTAAACTTTTTCCTCTGGTAGCAACAGTGGCTGATGCCCAAAGACAGTTTTTCCCGATCCTTGAATATGTAAATTTGAAGAAGAGCAATGTGATCTGAAGATGGAGCAAGTGTAAAAACTAAACTAAAATTAAACTGATCATCAGTACAGCCTTTTTTTTAATTTGTCGGTTTACTTTACAATGCAAAGATTTGAAATATTACTCGGATTTTTTTAATATTTGCCTGTGTTGCTAAGTTTCAAACAGATCATGATTTAAAGCGTTTAAACTAAAGTCAAGCTCTTATGAAAAAAAAAATTGTTAGCGAGAGCGAGACTGAACTAGCTTGCTTGGTAGTTTTGACTGAAGCAATTTAAAAGAAATCTCTCTCTCTCTTCTCTCTCTCTCTCTCTCTCTCTCTCTCTCTCTCTCTAACAGCGTTCAACTGCCATCTGAGATTTGAATCAGTGAAGTCAATGAGTTCAAATAAACCGATTCACTAAAGCGAATCAGACTAGTTAATGCTACATACGAGAAACATTCAATGAGAATGTTTGTGATGTTTGTGTTTGACACATTTTTTTTGTTGATGATTTATACAGTAATGTAAAAACATAAGTTGCAAGGACCTACTGATTATATCATTTCTAAAGAGCGGCTACTTTTTGAAACAGGAAAGAGGGTAAACTTTTTCCTCTCATGGTAGCAACAGACAGTTTTTCCTGATCCTTGAATATGTAAATTTGAAGAAGAGCAATGTGATCTGCAGATGGAGCAAGTGTGCCCCTGTGTACAGAGACAGTTTTTCTCTTAGATTACACAGATTTCATAAAACAACCAAGGAAAACTGCCATCCCTCACGAGCTAAGCAAGCTGCAATGTTAGAGGAAACCCTCTGTCAGGGAATTGCAACCATCCTCCATGCTCAAACAGCCATTCATCAATGTCATTTTATATTACAATTTTGCACACTTGTATATAATCAAACACACAGGCGATGTTGTCTGTTTTCACAATCACAGCGGTTTGAGAACCTTGAATGCGTTAGCAGGGAAAATCAGAGAAAGAATATTTTAGGAAGTTTGTGGATATACACTTATGTTTGTTTGTTGAACGTGTCTATATCAGTTAAACGAGTGCTATGTCATCCTGCCCAAGTACTATTTCTTGGTCTGAGGAACACGCGTTTTTGCTGATTTCAGAGTTCCTCAGCATCTGAGAGCCACTACTGCCTTGGCAAGTGTGCAGCCAGCAAAAGCGAACATACAAAGCCTTGTTTTTAACAAGGTTATTAGCTGCTTTAGCATTCCTGATGCGATTGTAAACATGCTTGTGAATTTTCTGGTGATGGAGAGCCAAAGCAGTGGAGGTACGTTCAAGAGCTGTAGCTTAGAAGGAAAACCCAAAAGCGTATAGATTCTCACAGGGTTCGAATGTCCTCAACAGCAGTATGTGGCATGTCAGATAATAAGAATCACATTACTCTAAATACTGACATAAGTTTCAATGAATGAGTGGAAAGATCCCTCATCTGTGGGTTTAAACCAGAGCCGTTCTCCAGTGCAAACAGTAGAGCATTGTCAAGTCAAGTCCAGTCACCTTTATTTATGTAGTACTTTTTAAAATGCGGATTGTTTCAAAGCAGCTTTACAGTGAAAACAGGAAAATAATGCAACAAAGTCATGGGTTAGTAGCGCCAAGGTCATGGGTTCATGAGTTCAATTCCCAGGGAATGAAAGAGTTGATATAATGTATATTTTAAAATGCAATACTTAAAAAAGAAATAGAAAAAGGTGTCGGTAACACTTTACAATAAGTTTCATTAGTTAACATAAGTTGATGTATTAACTAACATATATATATACCATATATACCATATATATCTGCATCTCATATTGACGCTAAAGGGTGCCATGTGCATTGGATGTATACGCATTGGGTGAGAACGGGCTGTAATTACATATGTAACCCACCTAAAAAGGGGTTAACCAGTAAATTGTATTGAAATATTATCATTGTTTACCCATACGTTGGAAGTAGCGCACTAAAATACTTCCGTTGGACAACAGATGGAACGCTGCTTCGAGTTGAAAAAAATCTGAAGTAGAAAAGAAGTTGGAGAGCCATCCAGAAAATCGCTTTTATCTGTCCTGGCTTCTCATACTGAAAATCCTCTCTTGGTCAGGTCTTTTTATGAGGCGAGCAGAAGTTCCAGATGATCCAGTCCTTGATTCATACCAAGTGAACCATTGATCCATAGATGGCAAGTCTTCCCAATGAGCCGTGAACCTCCATCACAGTATTCCGGAAACCTGTGGTAGGATTGTGTCAGTTCACCAAACTGGCACCAACGAGATTGTTCCTTTCCACTATTTACCCTTGACTTTAACTATTCCCCTTTTGACTAACTGACTCTGGATTGAACTCTGGAATTCCTAAGGGCAATTTCCAAGGAACATTTTTAAAAAGGACATTTTATTTTAGTTTATTTTAGTTTCAAGAATTGAAACGAACCACCGCTCATCCGTCAAAATAAGTCTTAAAGGGAGGTGCTGCTGCATAAAATGATCATGAAAATAGTAAAAAATAGCACACGCACACTCAAAAACTTGTGCAACATCAATTTATAGGCAAGCTTTCGGTCTTGCGACCTTCTTCAGGCAAGTTTATTTTAGTTTGAAGTATTTTGTTGAACTAAAAGTTTACACATTTCAAAATGTTACCTTGGTGTTACTTTGTTATTCCTGGACTAGGTCTCTGGACTTGTTTCGCCGGCACCATTTCAAAGGTTCTGACACTTCCGTCTCCTTGTAAACTTGTCTCTCATTTGCTATTGTGGAAGTACTGATGCAATCATAGTAGTGATCTTTCCAAATTAAAGTCATTCCATTGGCCGTACGCAAGTCGATTTTTGGCCAAAGAGTGAACTCTGTCCCGACGCATGACGTATTGATCAACACGGAAGCGCAGAGGATACAGCCAAAGTATCTAAAACGAGAATTTTTAAAGAGGCGGGGTATTTTTTTTTTTCTGTGGGAGGAGCTTGAATTTGTTGTCCAGTCTTATTTGTTTGAACTGCATGTTTGAACCTACTCTCACTTAAGCTTGCACCACTCCTACATCCTACACTCTAAAAATTGCTGGGTTGTTTTAACCCAACTTTGGGTCAAATATGAACAAACCCAGCCATTGGGTTACATTTTTTAATTACATTTTTAACCCAACATTTGGGTTTGTCCACATTTGACCCCAAGTTGGGTTAAAACAACCCAGGATTTTTAGAGTGTATGCATCATGCATCGGGTCTGAGGTCACTCTTCACCTGGAACTTGATTCACGTACAGCCGTTACCAAATTTATAAATATGGATATTTTTCATACAAAACGCATCGCTTTGCTTCTGAAGGCATTTATTAGCCGTATGGATTACTTTAATGATGGATGGACGTGCTTTTTTGGGCTTCAAAATATTCACTCCCATGATAAAGCTTGCAAGAGCCACTATCTTTTTTAATATACTGTAACTCTGATTGTGTTTGGCTGAAAGAAGAAAGTCATTCCTGGCTTTAGGGTAAATGTTATGGGATCATTTTCATTTTTGTGGGAACTGACCCTTTCAGCTTCCAACAACTCTTTCAGTCTTTCTTTAAAATCATTTTCGCTGAACGTTCGGGTTATAATAGTTTGTGAGAGCGTGATTATAAACACAGATTCTCATTGCTAAGTGCCAATGCTGTTGATGCCACATAATTGAGAAATGGGTTGGATCATTTTTCAGATCAGGAACACTTAAAGTACTTAGATACTACAATAAAAGGTACTAGCCTTACCAATACAACATTATTACGAACAAGTGAACAGTCACTAATAAAATGAGAGCAAATAAACAAGCATAGATAAATATAGTACAATAGAACAAAGACAAACAGTACCTTAAGTTTTTCGGTTAGAGCTCAAAAGCTACAAAACATTTAGCTGCAGAAATTGAATAATCAATGATCTTTCTTGCTTAGCAGCTGTTTAAGCAGCCCTTTAAAATTATAGCTATTGCAAATACATATTGCCAGAAGAGCAGTGCTGAAAGTGATTCAGACTGCTGCATTCCTTGAATAGATGCTGGTTACAGTCAGGCGAATGAAATATATCTTATTCCCCATTTTTAGAATACTCCTGGCTTGATTTTCCCGATTTGGACCTCTCAGTGGAAAACCGGGGTGGATCTGGCTAAATTTAGAGTAATGACCACAGTCGACATATTGGACGTTTTGCCGTAAGTGAGAGCCGGTGTGGAAGTGAGGGGAAAAAACGCAGAGCGTCGTTTCGGGGTGAAGCATGGAAATATTTCGCCTATGCCAGTCAACCCGCTATTGACTTTGGATGTGGGCTGCATACTTTCTTCTCTCCTGACCTCTCCGTAACCGATGACAAGTCTCGTAATTTTAGCTTTGGTGTGGACCCGGCGTGCCCTATACTCTCCAAACCCCATCCACCTCAATTAGAGGTATCTTACAGAGTCCCAGTGAAGTTTAAAGTCTCTCTTTGAGACGCGCGGGATCCGGCCACATTAAAGATTTTATGGCCTTGACACTTGGACGAGGGGAGCCAAAGAGCTAGTGCTATCAAAACAAAGGTGGCGCTGGGTGGACAGTGGCAGGACCGGCGCATAATGCATCCCACATGGTCAACATCCTGCTCCAACAGTGACACATATGGAAGAACCTCATGTTCCTTAAAAAAGAGATGCTGTATCGAGGCCTGTGCTGATTCACCCCGACCAGGCACAGAGTTTGCTATTTGGAATATGCTGCATGTGTGCATACGTCATGCAATATTGTTGTTGGGTTTTGCTGCTCATGTTCTGGATTTGCACTTCATTCCTCCTATAATTCTCTTCATCTGCCTCATTTAATTTGCATGCATTCCAGTGCGCATCTGTCTGCTCTCTGAAGTTGTGCTCTGTTCTTGATATCAGCTAAATATCTTTATTTTTTTTTTTGCTCTTCCCTGAGCATGATGTTTAGTGCTTGTGCTCATTTCCTGTCTTTCGTTTCCTGTGTCCGTATTTTGAGTTTCCGTCTGTGTTTTAAGTCAGTCTCTGTGTCTCTTCCTCTGTCTGTGCTATTGAGGGAGCAATAGCAGCATGTGAACTCATTCTATCATACTTTGAATGTCTAGGAGACTGCTTTTAATAATGTTTACAGGGCATTGCTTTGTACTAAGGTGTTCTATAGGTCATTGCCAGGGCATTGCTATGTGGTTGCTAAGGTTTTGAGTGTCAGGCGGTAGTTGCTAGGGTGTTGCTTACTCAAAAGTCAAAAGTTATTGTGGTCACTCCTTCAATGCAAGATCAAAACCATTTTTTTCAGACATTTTATTGCCATTTCAAATGTCAAATTTGAAATTCTAACAGCTTAGAACAGTGATAGAACATCTCTCCTTAACAAGTCACACGATTTAGATACTTTAGCAAACTTTTGAATAGGAGTGAAAGGACAATTAAAATGATAGACCTTTTTTGATGTAGCGCTTCCTTATCAGAAACTCCAGGCAAAATTGCGGGCGTTAATACTTTGCGTTGTTTTTCGCGGAAGGAATTGGCAAAGCCTGGGGTCACATGCCTCGGGTCTTCCTGCAGACTTCCCGTTGGTGCCGCAGAGGCCTAACCTAGCAGGGAGGAGCTCATATGGCTTACAGACAACATGAACTCCCTTCGAATAAACAGCAAGGGACTAAAACAAGGCAATAAATGAGGTGAGACTGAGACTGACAGTGTCAGGTGATGATATAGTGAGAAATGAGAGGAAGAGAAAGCTAAATCCTCTTGCTGACAGAGAGAGTCTATTAGTGCTGAGTTCCTCTGACTCTGTGCGTGTTCTTCAGCGTATTAGACATGTTTGGGAGCTGCTCTTCCATGTTTAATAAAACCACAGCTTTTCTCTCAGCAGTCCCAGACCATCCAGCAGTGGAAAATTTCAAAGAAAAATGCGATGAGGACGAATCCAATTTCTAACCGCACGGAAAACTGAGACACCATTTGGGATTGGCAGCTCTCGCCATTGTAAAATTGGAAGCATCCTATTGTTTTGCTTTGCTTATGCTTATATAAACAGCAGGGAATGGGCAGATCTCTCAGGAAGCATGACTGTGCATGATATCCACAGTGCCTGGAGGTGCAAAGCGGTCAGTCCGTGTGTGTTGACCATCTACAAAGCATTGCATGTTTTTCACACCCCGCGTGCTTGATAGTCGGCATCCCGCCGCTCTAGCTGAGCTCCAGGGAGAGTCGGACCGTTTGCGGGAATCACACGTGATGTTCTTATGTACCTACACTTGGAACCACTCCCATGTAGCAGCAGGGGAGCGATAAATTCAGAGATTTAATAAACATTTTGGTCAGGAAGATGACCACCACAGAATCGATCCTTTTTGAAATTGGGAATAAAACTTCCCAGGACATTTGTTACAAACTTACTCAACATGGATACAGAGGGAAATGGTTTATCAGATTGTGAAAGACGTGTCGTTAAAAAATAAAGTCAGGCGGGTGTCCAATATAAGATTATGAGAGAAGCAAAGCAGCTGTTTAATCAAACATGGGCGACGTCATAATAAAACGTCCATTGGACATTTTTAGTCAAACTTAGCAGCTTTAACATGGATTCCCAGCACCACCCAGGAGTTGTGGTCTGGGTGGCAGTATGGGCACAGGAAATGTAACTCACACACTGAGGTTTCTAGTAGAGTGTGGGCAGAAGCATGCTGTAGCCTATACGCGTTTACAGTGACTCTTTACTGACGTCCCCATCTTTCTCTACAAAATAAACTGTACCTCAGACATGTTTACCCATCCCTCGAGTGGTTTCTCTGACGTACGTTCTGTTTCCTTGCTGACATATTTTGTGGTATGAATGGTGACTTAGCATAAAGTATTGACATTGAAAATACCATTCGAAAGTTTGGGGACAGCAAAACTTTTTTTCTGAACGAAATCAATACTTTTATTCCACAAGGATTCATTAAATTGATAAATGGTGATGTTAAAGAATGCTCTGATATCGGTATCAGGCCTGATACTGCATGTGAAAGATAAAATATGACAGAGCAATAGAATGAACAGTGAAAGTGACAGAAGCTTGTTCAGTATATTTTAACAGGCAAAATTAAGCATAAAAATAACTGATTGAAATATAAACTGTATAGAAAATACAGGTCTCGGCCTCATTCTGGAAATAGGGGTATCAGTGCATCCCTATTTATAATGTTAAAGCAAAAAAAGGCTGTTCTCTTGAATTTTCTATACAGCAAAAAATCCTAAAAAATAAAATGTATATTTTTACAAAAATGCACAATTGTTTTCAACATTGACAGTAATAATCATGTGGCACTAAAAACTGGAGTAATGATGCTGAAAATTCAGCTTTGCCATCACAGGAGTAAATTACAAAATATAATTACTATTTTACCTGTATTTTTAATTCTTTAAAAAAAAATGCAGCTTTTGATGACCATTAGAGACTTCTTTAAAAAAAAAAAAAAAACATACAAAGCTCTTACAGACCCCAAACTTTTGAAAGGTAATGTGTATGTGTATGCAGAAGACACTGGGCTTCATGGCCTGTTTTATTTACTTTTGCACCAGCTGATTTCTTTCTTTTATCTCGTTCTGATGGATAACTGCAGAATTGATCAATTCGGCCTCTGGTATATGCAACGGTATTGTGTGATAAATCTGGTCTAAAAAGATCTGCATTAATTAGCATTAGATCAAAGTCTCCTGCTTTTTTTTACGTTCTTCTGCTCTAGCCACATGTGGTCCACAGACTCGGCCCAGGCATATGGTTTTATTTAGCTTTGTGGAAAGGTTAAATAGGAAACTTGGATAAGAGAAAAGGCTCTGAATCTTTTTATATGATGAAATTTTGAAAGTTTCTGGGGCATTTTTAAAACATACATGTAAAAACGGATCAGTCTTTCAGTTTGCGAGTCGGTCTTGGTGTAGACCGATCTTGGCCGTCACACTGCCTGTTTAAACACGGTGGTTTGTGTAGGGCTAATTCTCTTGGATAAAAAGCCTGCACCAGACTCCTTTAGATACTGGCACCAGACAAATTGCACTTCTTTTTCATCGTGTGCCTCTCATTGGGTGTAAACAAAAAAGTGTATATAGTGTTGTCATATATAAAAGAGTTTGACTGAGACACACAAATACAAAATGACAAAGAAAAAATCTTTATTGGTTAAATTGCTTTTTCACAGATTTGATTAATGTCCGTTTTTGTTTGATTGCTCGGTTTTTCCACCGTCACGCTCACTGTACGACAGCGGATTCCCATGGAATGGCATTACACCAGTGTTGTTCTGATTGAAAACCCAATATGTGCTATTTACCAGATGCAAAATCTCGCCTTTAGCCACTCAACGGCCCAAACCCAAGGATTATGTGAGAGCACTGTTAAAGTGTAGTGATTTTACGCCTCGTAGTGTGTTGTAAAATAAATTAGTTACGTGCATAACAGAGAACTTCTCGTCACTTTTGCATCAAATAACACCCTAGCCAAAATCTCAGTGCAAACACCATTGTAGCTGAAAAATCCATGAGCCTCTGCAAATGAGTACCAATACTATGATGCACAATTTGAAAAATCAAAACAAAGAATGTCCATAATGAAATGTCATCTACTAGTGTTTGGTAGTTGTGGAGCTACGCTGGCATATATCTCTTAATATAACTGACTAAATATTAGTCCAGCTCTAAAAAAGCAGTCTTCTAAAAAAAAACCTCACATTTGTGACATAGTTAGCTTGATTTACAGTACTAAAACTCTATCTCTCAAGCAGCAATGATTACATTGAGTTAAAAAGGTCATTCACTCCAAAGGTAAGACATTAATTCTACTCACTCTAATTCAAAACTAATTCATTCCGTCTGCCCTCCACAAAGAAAATAAAATGACAAGAGAGAAAAAAAAGAGAACAAAAGTTAAACCTTTCTCTCACACACTAATTTCAGTAAAAATGCAGAAAAGAAAATCAAGCTGCTGTACCAGTTGGTGCAGCAGCTCAGTCCACACATAGACATTTTCAATTCATACCACCACCCAAAAAACAACAAATATCATCAAATAACAAAAAAAAAAAAAACGACACCACATAAATTCAAAGTTTATCAGGAAAATGACAGTCCACTGTGATTAATAATAACCAAAAAAAAGTATTCGCTGATGAACGTATTGCTGAAATTTGGATTATTGTCAATAAATATGCACTTGGATGGTATTAATTATGTAGACATGACCTTGAGTAGTAGTCAATCTCAATCTAGTGGTGGATATCCTGTTAATTTTTATGAATAAATAAATATTAACACCCTGTCGTACGACAGGGATTTGATGTCATGCAAACGGGTGACGTTTAACCGTAGGGCGGGGGGGTTAGAACACAAATCTACACGTAGTGTAGGAGTGCAACTTGTTAAAGTGGAATCATTGTGTGGCATTTTAATAAACCCAATACGAACAAGCTAACAAAATCAATCACATCACCAAGGCATATTCTGGCGGACAGAATCGAGAGGCGCCCCAGCTACTTGTGCCCCCATACAGCCGTTCGGTCGTTAGGGCATGTTAGCTCTGCTAGTTTCAACGTCATTATTAATGAATAGTACCTCCAGCAGTGTGAGTAATTTTATGTCTCTGTATCGACTAGAGTCTAGAGTGAGGATCTCGTGCGGATGAAATCCCGCCCCCTCAGCACAGGAGTTGAACGCGTCTCGCCGCCTGCCCGCGTCAGTCTTTTAGCGTCGGCCGGCACCGAGTCGCGCGGCTAGACGTCCAGGTCGTCGGGTCTCGCTCGACTGCTCATGCGGCTGCTGGCGCGGCTGCACGGCCGGGCGTCTATCAACGCCAGCGGCTGGAGCTCGTGGCCCGGCGTCAGTTTCTTGTGCTCGTGCGTGTCGTCGGGAAAGTCGAAGGCCTGAGCGTGCGAATTGGAGATGGTGCTTCCGGTCTGGCCCAAGCGGTTCTGTTCCGCGCTGTAGTTGGCCCAGTTCTGCTCGTTGGCCTGCTTGTTGTAATTGCGACACGAGTTGGTCCGCTCGCCGGTGGCTAGTTTATAGCCCGGGGGCGACATGGGCGAGAGCGGTGCGGTCGGCGAGGAGCAGCCGTTGTAGTAGGCGTACTTGGTCGTGGACAGTTCCTTCGGTGTAGGGCTCAAGGTGCCGGTGTGGAACTGGTTCTGTTGGCCTTTCACGCGGTCCTTGATCCGTTTGAAGAGCACGTAGAAAAGCTCTATGATGTTGAGCAAAAGCGAGACGAGCGAAACCACCAGCATGAAGATGATGAAGATGGTCTTCTCCGTGGGGCGGGAGAGGAAGCAGTCCACCCGATGGGGGCAGGGCGAGCGCTCGCACGTGTACACGGCCGACAGGGTGATGCCGTAGAGGTACCACTGGATGACCAGGAAGCCCACCTCGAAGACGGACTTGAAAATGATGGTGATTATGTAGGTGCGCAGGAGGGCGCCTTTCATCTTCACCTTGCCGTGCTCCTCTAGGCCGTGCTTGAACTTCTTGTGCTCGATCTTCTTCAGGTGGACCTCGACGTCGCCGCCGTCGTTCTGCACGGCCTTCAGCACCTCCTCTTTGAGGTTGAGCTTCGCCTCCTTGCGCATCAGGTAGAACACGTGCGCCAGGTACAGGAGCGTAGGCGTGGACACGAAGATGATCTGAAGCACCCAGAAGCGCACGTGCGAGATGGGGAACGATTTGTCATAGCAGACGTTCTCGCAACCGGGCTGCTGGGTGTTGCACTTGAAAGCCGACTGCTCGTCGCCCCAGGCCGACTCCACCGCTGTACCCAGAACTAGGATCCGGAAGATGAAGAGCACAGAGAGCCAGACCTTCCCTCCGGCCGTGGAGTAGGTCTGCACCTTGTCAAGGAGTCTTCCCAACGCACTCCAGTCACCCATCTTGAGGGAGTTCTAGCTGAAAATAGAAAAGCTCAGATGTAATAAAACGCATTCGGACAGCTTGGGACACTTCGGTGACACTCGAATATGTCTGAATGTCTTTGTGTTAGATGCAAAATATCAAAGTGACGTCTCTGAACAAACAACAGTGATTTTTTTTCTATTATTTTTAAACAAACAGTCCATCATTTTAGTGAATGTGTGAAGTTCACATCAGTTCCCCTCAAGTTCATACCAGCATGACTGTTATAACATAACATAAAAAAATGTATATTTATATAGCAGTGGCACATTTGGATTAAAAAGTCACCTGGTTTTAGAAGTTGTTACGTAATGCAAAGACATTGGTACATTTTGAAGTGTGGCTTAAGTGTCCAAATGAGGCCACTGTAGTGTATTTTTTCTGCACATAAAGCACATGATGAAAGTGTTAGTTTCAGCACCTGCTGAGGATGTTATTATGAAAATAAGCATGAAAACTGACCTCAAGATTATCATAATATAAACTACACCTGGTCTCAGAAAGCTCACATAACAAACATGTGGCTCGCACACACGTAGGGGTTAGGTTTAGGGTTGGGAAAGATAACTGCCAGCACTTGCTGTCTTTTGCTTTGTGAAATCAAAGTTCTCAAGCTGATGCTACCATGACGGTTTTTATAAAGAAAGTGAGTCGTCATCTACTGATTAAAACATCTTAAATGACTCGACTAAGACAAGGCTGACTGGGGAATTTAAAGACACGTGTTTATTTAGCAAGATGTTGGTCCCTCTGGTTACATCAGCAATGTTTAAATGCAAACAATAACTTTCACTTCAAATCTGACTTGAATTGGGAAGCAAGTCTTTGATTAATTCCCCTGTGCAGCATGGAAAATCAAATATCATAAGGAACTGTTTAAGGAGTTCTAAAGAATTTCTCGATTCATGTGGTGCAGACATGATGAAGAGCATCTCTTCAATATCCTGGACAATTTGTGGGTCTCGTGGCACTTATAAAGTTTAAATGGGGTATGTGGAATGTATATTACGACAATTACAGTGTTAACATTTATAAGAGACATCAAGGGGGAGACATCAAGAATTTTTGTCGTTTAGACATCCAATAAGTAGGCTTGTCTCTCTGTAAAAGCATTCTACTAAATCTTTGATAGGTTTGAGTATATAGTAAACTAGTAGTATAAGAACTGTTTATATAAAATTGACATGTAGGAATGCTTGAGAATTACAGGTTTAAGTTTTGCTACAGAAGGGATATTTAAAGGGATTGCTCACCAAAATGTAAATTCTGTCTTAATTTACTCACCCTTGAGTTGTTCCAAAACTGTATGAATTTCTTTCTTCTGCTGAACACTATTTTTGAAGAATGTTGATAACCAAACAGTTGATAGACCCCATTGACTTCCATTGTATTTTTTGATCTTCTTCCATTCAATGGAAGTCAATGGGGGCCTGTTGAATATTTGGTTATACTGACATTCTTCAGAATATCTTCTTTTGTGTTCAGCAGAAGAAAGAAATTCATACAGGTTTGGAACAACTTGAGGGTGAGTAAATGATGACTGAATTTTCATTTTTGGGTGAGCTATATTTTTAACATTGTAATACGGGACGGAAGAGCGCCCTCTATAGTTTGTTGACGACGCAAGCGAAACGGATCGTTTTTCACCAGAAATTCGTATTAGTTGTAAAAAAAAACAAAGCAAGAAAAAATAAAAGTTGTTTAAATTTAATCTATAAAAGAAATAGCTGTTATAATGTGTTCCAATTAAATTCATGTATTTGATTCCTGTTTACATATTTTTCCTCAAAACTTTATTCCAGACTCAAAGTTTTTGAAGTTTCTAATATTTCATTTTTGTTTTAATTATTGAAATATCTATTAAACGTCTTGTTTCTACCAAACATGACCTCCACAACAGACGTGAATAAATACAAAACTAAACCTAAATATTATAGGCTGTAATAATGAACCATATGATTATAACATATTATATTATGGCGATTCATAAACTTCTAAACCTCTAAAATCAAATCAAATATGTCAAAAGCCTTTTAAAATGATTGAATTAATTTTTTTAAAGTAACTCTCCACTATGATGCTCAGTTATAAATTTTAGTGCTGCTATGGAAAAAAAAAGTTTTGAAAAGTTGAAAGACTTTCTGTAAAAACTTACCTAGATAGAAGTAAAGAGAGGAGAGCCCTGTAGGGACTTACTCCGTCACCTCTGAAGACCAGTCACCAAATCCAAGTAAGCAACTATGGAGAAACTGAGGCACACTTGTCAAACTTTCCCTGCTTATAAGAGACTCGGAGGGAAGAAAGTGGAAAGCAGACGCACAAAGTTTGGCAAAGTCACATGACTGCTACGTCAGTTGTTGGGTCCTCCTCAATACACTCTTTCGCTTGATGGGCTTCAACTTCGTCGTCAAGAGCAGACGAACAAATATTTCTCTCGAAAACGTTATGAAATTGACGAGAATTGTAAGAATTTGTCAACAGTCATGTATTATAAGAACGTTTTCATTGTACATAGCCTAAGTGAACTGTAAATCAGAATGGTAGAATTTTTTTGATAATGAGCCTATATATGTATATGTCATTTTCAATAATAATAATTTAATAGCTCAATATCGATCCCCGTCTTTATAAGAAAATAATTAAAACAGTCGTTTTCATGTACATATTTATATCACATTTATTCTTGGTGAAAAAAAAACGTGGTTAAAGTAAAAATAAAATAGAAAAAATGCTGTAGAAAAAAGGACAAAAAAATCACTGGCCTTAGTGACAGAAGTAGTTTGTGAGTGCAACTCAAGAAGGTTACAGCGCCATCTAGTGTTCAAGTAGCAAAAGTTAGCAAAAATTTTTCATAGGCTAAGTTTGATCATAATTTATTATATTAATATTTCTTGATTATTTTTTCTATATGTATTTTCCTACAAGTGTTACCAGAAATATGTGCTAGAATGACACAAGGACTTGCCTTATAGATCACATGTGGCTCCTTCAAGACTGCCTTTTCTTTCAGTGCACCTGTTCTGAAAGGCCAAGTTTAACTCATTGTGTCTCATTCCATTAACAGCACTGGGCTCTACCATAAAAGCTGGAGGATAATGGGTTCCACCAGTGTACATTACATTCTTAGATCTCTTATTCCTCCTATGTATCAGCTTAACAAGCAAATAGAATATTTCTAGAATATTTAAGGCCACAGACAAACAAGCCACCACCAGCATGAAGATAATGAAGATGGTTTTCTCTGTTGGTCTAGACATGAAACACTCTGTTTTCGTGGTACAGGGCTTCGTGTCACAGTCGAACTTGTGCTCCATGATAAATCCAAACAGATAATACTGTCCAACGATGAAAGCCACCTCTAAAAGGATCTTTGCAAACAGCTGGGTCAAGTAGCTACACAGCAGGTGTCCTTTGATTGCAACCTTCCCGGCAGGGTCTGTATATTTTGGCTTCTTCGACATCGGGTTCTTTTTCAGCTCGTCTCTCAATTTGTTCTCTTGGTGGATGACATGTACCACGTGGCCCAGGTACAGCAAAGTCGGAGTGGAAATGAAGATGACCTGCATGACCCAGAAGCGAATATGCGAGATGGGGAACTTCCAGTCGTAACATCCGTTCTCGCAACCAGGCGTGTTGGTGTTGCATACTAAGTTGGATCTCTCGTCACCCCAAACGCTCTCCACCGCCGTTCCCAGCACCAGGATCCTGAAGATGAAGAGGACGACCAGCCATATCTTGCCGATGACGGTGGAGTGGGACTCCACTTTGTCCAGTAAAGCTGAGAGAAATCCCCAGTCTCCCATGATTGGTTGCTCAGGGCTTCCCTGGAGGATAGATAGGAGATTTATACTAAATTATAAACAATTGTTTTATTTATATATATATATATATATATATATATATAGTAGGAATACATGGTGATCAAAAATGAATTGAAGGTTGGCAGAGTGAAATGTCTTTTTTTATTAACACTGAAACAATGTTACAGGAGAACAACGGTGACTGAGATTTGACTTCAGATTGAAAACATTGGCCGTTTTGATGTTCTCACTTCCCAAAAAAGCTTTCCAGTTTCTTTAAAGCATTTTCATCTTATCCCTTATAGACATGTCATACTCACCAAATTATATGGGGAAGGAAAAGCTTTGTGCCTTGTAAGCTCACCAATATAAAATCATAGTTTTTGAGTTTTTGGTATTTGAAACCAATCTGAATCCTTTGAGGGAAAGTTATTTCCTAATTATCTATCTAGAATGTTTTCGGTAAGAATTCATACAGATACACGGTATATATATATATATATATATATATACACAGTATAAATATATATATATATATACAGATACATACACAAATATATATATATATATATATATATATATATATATATATATATATATATAATGTTTTATGAATGTATATTATATTCAAAATATATTTAAAACTATATTGCAGTGTGATAGGTTACACAGGTTTGGTGTTTAAAGGTATGAAAATTATAGAGGTAATTACTGTTGTAATTACATGTATAATTACAACAGTGTAATAGATGTAATTACAGAAATTAATTACAGATGTAACTATGTAACTGCATGCTGGCAATCAATCATAATAATTAAAGTACAATCACTGTAAAAAGTTGCTACTTAAGTACAGTCAACCTGGATGTTTAAGTCATTTCAACTTAAATTACATTAAACTGACTTAAATTCGTTAATTTTTGTATAACTTATAAAAAGAGTTGAAAATTGCTTAACTTATTTTGATTAAAGAAAAAACATAGGCTGTCATTACTTATTGAGCATAATTAAAAAGTTCACAGTGTATGTAGCATGTAGCCTACTTAATAAGTGCATTGTGTCTGATTTATTTAAATGTTAGTTACAGACACATAATATAAAGTGGGTCCAAATCTTGTTAATTATTTAAATATATTTGATATTAAATTAATACATTGAATGTGTGAATATGTAACTGTTAAAATCAGACTTCAACAAATCCCAAAATGTGCTTACCTGAATGAAGGATCCAAATGGTAATTTACCGTAAAGCAACAACTAATAATCGTAAAAAATATATATTTTAAAATCACTCGCAAGTATGTATTTTAAATAAACTTCCTTATTCCGCTCGTTGAGATTTAAATTCGACAATAAAACATCTGTATTTTTATGAAATATCGGTCGCTTCCGATGTGGTCACTCTCAGACAGGATTCAGTCATTAATCTTATACCCGTGACATGTGATTTACCTATATCTGAAGGAACATTGAAAGCTCCACCCAACTCTATGATAAAGAAAACCAGTTTTAACCAGTCATCTTTCACTTCTTTATTTCTGTTCTTCTTATAAGTAGTCAAAATGTCTTGCATCACACTTTCACAAATGAGTGAAATTCGTCTGAATCATCAGTCTTGATTATATCACGAAGTGGAAGCAACATCAATGTGATAGTGGTGGGTGTTTACTGAAGATCAGGGCTGGTAAGGTTGCCGGGTATAAGCCCTTATAGAAATGACACTCACTCCTGTGTCTTTAACTTGATTGTCCCTATAAGAAAGGACACAAGTTTCAGCTTAATGAATGGGGGGGAAGACGCTCAACATTAAACCCGAAAGTAGTCATATAACCATTGCAATAACTCCAAAGCTATTCAGTAAAAAGGTAAAAAAAACTGCATAGTGCTGCTTTACAACTGTTTTTACATAAATTAACAAAGCTTGATGAAAACTTGCACACACACACACACACAAACATACCTTAATATCAAGCTCTTCACACTGTTGTCTCCTTGGTAAATACGTAAGTACATTGACTTTTAAGACAACTGCAATAATTGATAGATGTGGTGGAAAGGCATCACAACTGAGGAATGGTCATTTAACCGTTTTTGTTTTTTTTCATATTTGTGTAAAAATGTGTGTTGTTCTTTGTTGTTGAAAAACTCTTGCCATATCCTAATTTCCTAATCAGAAACAAACTTTTATAAAACATGGATGGATGGATGGATGGATGGATGGATGGATGGATGGATGGATGGATACACTCTAAAAAAATGCTGGGTTGTTTTAACCCAACTGTGGGTCAAATATAGACTAACCCAGTCGTTGAGTTAAATTTTTACATTACATTTTAACCCAACATTTCGGGTTTGTCCATATTTGACCCAAAATTGGGTTAAAACAACCCAGCATTTTTTAGAGTGTAGATAGATAGATATAGATAGATAGATAGATAGATAGATAGATAGATAGATAGATAGATAGATAGATAGATAGATAGATAGATAGATAGATAGATAGATAGATAGATAGATAGATAGATAGATAGATAGATAGATAGATAGATAGATAGATAATTCTCTGTATGAATCACAGATTGACCCTAACAACCTTTAACACTTGACAGTTTATTTTCAAGTAAACCCTTGTGTTATCTCCTAAAAAGGAGTTTTATTTCTCAAGAATTAGAATTTTTTAATTATGTGTAATTGTGGGAGAGAGATCTGCGGACAGTCATGCTGACAATGAACTTGAGTAATCTCTTCTTGTTAAACACGGACACGGACAGTTTTCATGTCATACGTGACTGAGATCCAAAAATGGGGGCAAATGAGGGACAGCAAACATTTAAGCTGATAATCAATAACAAAGATATTTTACCCCCAAGACCTGCGAAACCTCACAGATTTTAATTTACAGCCTAAGTGATCAAAATTAATATTGTCTTGACCTGATAGAAAAGTAATCTTGCAGTGATAGATCAACTAAACCCAAAATGATGAATGGATATGTTTTTTCCTATTGCAATGTGAGAAGACCAGAAATTACATAAGGATAAGAAGAAAACAGAAGTAAAGAAGCTTTCTAAAATGTCTGTTTTTTTATATAGACATTTGATCACTGGAAAGCTGTGCTGGTCTCTGAATTGTGAGATAATCTAGTAGTTGGACACTTTGTTCCCTTTACCAAATGCTTGCCTGGCTATGTGAGACGTTAGTAGGCCAAGCTAAGATGTCTTTATGATTCTTACTTAAAGGGACACTCCACCCTTTCGCATTAAGCTTTCCATTGTTAGAAACCCAGTTATACTATTGAATGGTCGTGTAGCACTCTCTCATTTTCCCCTGAGACGAGAGAAATCTGCTATTTATCTTTATCTTTTTCGGACATGGACCTGTCCGGCTCTGAGAACAACCATTCTGCGATGTACACTTCACAGAACCGCAAGTAAAAGTAACGTTTGCCAATTTTTCTCCCACAATTATGGTTTCTGTGGAGAATAGTTGCGGTGAAACTATACAAGAGAGCTGAACAAAGTTCAAACATGCATGCTAACATATTTACATATTTGCTGTTTTAATTTATTTATTTGGCAGATGCTTTTCTTTCACCCAAATAAATCCTTTTATTAATTGGCCTTTGTACCACGGTCGGTCAGACATTGATAATAAAATTAATATAAATTTTTTTTTATCAAAACACTATATTGTATTTGTACAAAGACAAAAACAGCGTAACATATTGCTATGATTATGACCTTTGGTCTGGATATTCAATGCTTTGGATTACATAAGATATTTTAGCAAAAAAATGTATGAAATCCAATCAGTCAGACCATTCCTTTTAGCATTGTGTTTGTGCTTTTGTGATTTCGGAAAAATGCTGTCTATGGAAACGACATTTCATCACATTTCTCATGATCATGACTCATTTGTTTTTTCTGTCATGTATTGCAACATCTTGAGGCAAAGCTGGACAATGTAAAGGTTGGTGTGATTTATCTGAGAGTGTGTGATTTTATATGTGTACGTGCTTTATTGTAGCCTACATTTTTTTTATTTGTGGGTGGGCACTAAGTGAAAGCCGCACTTACAAAAATGACAAAACTTGTTGAAGATCAGATCTTGAAACGTCTGATACCATCTTTTCGCCTGCACATAATAAGAGTCACAGGACCTGTCATCATAAAAATAAGGTTGGTAACCTTGGAAATGGAATTACTTTGCACTCTAACATTGATTAAAATGATTGTTTTTTATTTAATACAACAAGTTTTCTTATTGCTGATAGGCTGCATATTTTAATGTTGATGTTTTACCAACTCTCCTGTATATTATAGAAAAACTATAGGGCTGTCAAACGATTAATCGCATCCAAAATAAAAGTTTGTGTTTACATAATATATTTGGGTGCTCTGTGTATAATTATTTAATATATATAAATGCGATTAATCACGATTAATCGTTTGACAGCCCTAAGAAAAACCCATACATTGTTTTTTTTTTCTTTCGTCAATTTTACAATTTAATTATTTTAAATGACATTTCTAAACTTGAGGGGAAATGACTAAAAGCGACGGTGATAACTAAAATACCATTTAGTTCAAAATAATAGAAATAAAGTCTAGGTATTATTTGTTCAGAGTTGTCATATGTCCATGTAATTCCTATTCTCCCATGTTGTATTTTACCTCAGAAGTCTTCTCATTTGCAGGTCAGCATGGGAGACTGGGGATTCCTCTCTAAACTTTTAGTCAAAGTACAGTCTCAATCAACCAGTATTGGTAAGGTTTGGCTGACTGTTCTGCTGATCTTCAGAATAATGGTGCTCGGGGCTGGACTGGATAAAGTCTGGGGAGATGAACAGTCCAATTTGGTCTGCAACATCAAAACTCCTGGTTGCGTGAATGAATGCTACGACCACGCCTTCCCCATTTCCCATATGCGATTCTGGACGCTCCAAATCATCTTTGTGGCCCTGCCCAAACTGGTCTACCTCGGCTATGTTCTGCAAGTCATCCACAAAGATAACAAACTGAGAAAGCATTTACAAAACCAAACGGAGAAAAGTGGTGTCAAACTACCCAAATACACTGATGACGACGGGAAGATTTATTACAAAGGAAGCCTGCTCCGTTGCTATATGTTGAGTCTCTTTGTGACTATATTGTTTGAAGCAGGGTTCATTGTAGGCCAGTATTATTTAATTGGGCTTTGGATGCCCACACAGCTAGCATGTAATGAATACCCTTGCCCTAAAATCGGCTTGCATTGTTATTTATCCCGCCCAACTGAGAAGAGCATCTTCATTATCTTCATGCTTGTTGTGGCATGTGTGTCTTTGGTTTTGAATCTAGGAGAAATATTCTATCTGATGGGTCGTAGGGGGCAGCACAAGATTAGGCCACCTGCAGTGGTTGAAATGGAGAACTTAACCCTTCCTAAGACCTTTTGCTAAATTAAACAATCTGACATGTCATTCCTGTTCTATTCTAAGATTAAAGATTCACATGTTCTGTGGGAGATAATTATTATCCCTGAATGTGCTCTGTCCCACTTTTTAAACACTTTTTAAAAATCACTTTATGTACATTGTATCTGTTTTATAATAGCTGACTTGGCAATTGAAGAACACAGTTTAATTATTATTAACATTAGCCTATTTTAGCAGTTAACACACAGTTCAGGGACTATTATGAACATAATTATTATGAATTTGTCATATGTGCAAATAAAAATACACACAAAAACAACAGCATACATAGAGTGTTGTTTATGCAAGATGAATGGTTAGCGGTATATTACGAGTGATATTGTCCAAAGTTAACTAGAAAAATATTTGGCTCGCATCCCAGGTAACACATAACGTTCCCCTAACGTTAGTTTTTGGTTCCAGTTTAGTTATTTTTTGGGGAACCAAATACTAACGTTAGGGGAACGTTCTTTTTAGGTTTTATTTTTATGTAGGCTAACCATAAAACAACGTTCCCAGAACGATGCAGGGTGGTTATTTTTAAATAACCCAAAAATAACTCTTAAATAACGTTACCTTATGGTTATTTTTAAGTTATTATTTTGAAACCATAAAACAACGTTCCCAGAACGTTGCTGGAAGGGTTTTTTTTAATAACCTCAAAACAAGACTATAGAGAAATAATTGCCCCAAAAATCTGAAATGTTTGGAATATATCACTGAACATTTATTCAACCAGCAAAAGCCTATTTTTTTCTTATTTATATTTTTTCATCTCTATTTTTGGTGTTTATTTTTAAATGAGACAAATCTGTTATTATTTTGATATCCAATATGTTTATTTTTTTATTTTTTTATCATTTATTCATTTTTTTATTTTATTTATTTATTTATTTATTGAGGGGATGGGATTGGGAATTCTGATTTGAATATATTGCCCAAATCACATTATAATTGCAATAAACACACTCAATGTGCTCCTTAAGGAAACAAAGAAAATATAATACGTGTAATCGGATATTTATATTAATTATTTACTGACAAAATTAATTAATAAACTGTTCTGTCAGATTAAGTTGACGAAAATAGACTAGCCTATTTATGAAACTGTTGTTAGGTATAATTAATAATAGTAAATACATTGACATTAAGCCCCACGTATTGCATTCCCACTGTTTTAATTATGAGAAAAAAATATGGGGACAGTTTTTTTTGCAGTCAGAATAGAGAAAAACACTCCATCAGTAAACCCCGGTGTGTTTTTAGATTAATTAATTAATTAATTAATTAATTACTTGATGTCTCATTTAATACGAGAGTAATATTACAAAAAGGGTAGGATTAAATGTATAAATAACATTTCACAAAATAAGAAAATATTTAAAATTGGATTTTTTTTGCTCGCGTGCTAAGCCCGCGAATCTGGCCGAGGGTAGGCCTATATAATGGGCTGTCTCAGTATCTCGCGCATTGCTCCCTTGGATCGGTATAGAGATATGTGAGTATTCAAGTAACCTAAATGTAGCTAATTGTTTTAAATTAGCCTATATATATGTATTCACGACTGAAAATATCAATTATAAAACCACAAATATGATAATTAACAATAGGAGACCAGCTAAGATACAATTAGACAAGGCTATTATGTGAGGGAAAGATGTGAGGGAATGTAGATGTGAGGGAATGAGCCAGATTGGTTTTCTCAACTTAAGTTATTTTAACCACTCAAAATAGTTCTCTCATTAAAGTGATTATCAAGGAACCGTTGAAAATTTATCAGTTTTCAATACGGAAATGTCGTTTTATAGTAAATGTACCACATCTTTACAATTTCTGCCGTTAAATACCGTTTGGAAGGGCATTTTCAAAAGTGTTGGGTACAAACGACTCATTTATTCTTTTTTTGTCTTTCGAGTCATGTTTTGAAAGACGATGTCCTGTAGCTTACTGATGTATATAAATAAAAATGAGCACAATGTCCAAGTATAGTGAGTATAAAGAGTGCTGTTATGTCTTTTCATCACAGGGTGGCGTGTGAAGAGCACAAATCATCAGTGCATTTGAAAATCAGGATACAAATGCATGAAACAACATTTTTCCATATTCCAGTTTTATTTTATTAAAATGCTCCTTTAAAGGGATAGTTCACCCCAAAAAAGAAACTTTTTGTTATTATTTAATCACCCTCAAGTTGTTTTAGACCATATGAGTTTCTTTCTTCTGTTTACAACAAAAGAAGATAGTTTAAAGAATGTTGGTAACCAAACAGTTGACGGTAGCCATTAACTTCCATAGTAAAAACACAGGCCTTCTGTTAGTGTTAGTACAACTACTTACCGGCATCAACTGGTGTTCAAAATTCTTTAAAAAATCGTATTTTGTGTTCAACAGAAGAAAGAAACACACAGGTTTTGAACAGCACGAGGGCGAGTATAAATGATGACAAAAAAATAATTAAAAATTGGGTAAACTATCCCTTTCATTCTTTTCTGAATTAATGAAACTCTAAAATTTTCCAATAGCTTCCCACACATATATAGCTGAGCAATACTTTAATTTAATAAGAAAAAACATAGTCTTGTTACATTTTTCACAGTTTTTATTTTCCACATTTGACTGGTTCCTTCTAGTTCCTCTTGGTTTGCTTTAACCAAATGGGGAGAGAAGAAAGTATTTAGAAAATGATGAAACTGCAGTTTGTTACATAAACTATTATCTAAGTGTAACGTCAGTTTATGACAATTACAGTCAGACCAAGTAGAGCATCACAAAAATGTAATAAAATGAGATAAGTGATAGATCATAGAATAAGTCATTATCTTAACAAAGGTTTGATATAAAATTAGGCTACCTTAAATATCATGCACCAGCATTCATTCTGCAAACATTAAATACACTCATTTCACAGCAAAACAAAAACTGTGCAAAACAAATTGATCACAAAATGCCATTAATTTTAAGTCTCATTTATCTATGTACAACCTTACAACACTAATCTTTTCACCCTTAGGTTTTGCTCGACTTTGAAGTTCCTGTGATGTGCACCTTGGATCCATTTAAATCGTTGGAGAACGCTGACATGTGTGTCCCACGATGTCTCTTTGACCTGCGGCATATCAGGTAGAACATCTCAATCACGTTCAGAATCAGAGAGATACACGCCACCACCAGCATAAAGATGATAAAGATGGTTTTCTCTGTGGGACGAGACATGTAACACTCAACCGTATGAGGGCAAGGCGATTGAGAGCATTCTATCTTAGGGATCATTATGAAACCGTAAATATAATACTGGCCTACAATAAACGCAGCCTCCAGCAAGATCTTAACAAACAGGCTGACTAGGTAACTACCTAACAATTGGCCCTTGATTATAACTTTGCCACGATCGTCGGTGTATTTGAGTTTCTTGATGCCTTGCATTTCAGCATGGCTTTCAATCTTCTGCTTCAGTTTCTTTTCTTTGTGGAGGACATGAAGAACGTGGCCAAAGTATAGAAGCGTTGGCGTGGACACAAAGATGATCTGAAGCACCCAGAAGCGAACGTGGGAGATTGGAAAGGTGTGATCGTAGCACACGTTCGTACAACCCGGCTGCTTAGTGTTGCAGATCATTTTTGATTGTTCATCGCTCCACACCTTTTCGGCCCCGGCCCCGAGAACCATGATCCTGAAGACAAAGAGGACAGTGAGCCACACCTTCCCAATGACCGTGGAGTGAGACTGCACTTTGTCCAGCAGCTTGGAGAGAAAGCCCCACTCTCCCATGCTTGTGCCTCTTGTGTCTCTACCTGGAAGACTAGGGGAGAAAGACAGCATTTTTCAGTGGTTTTGATCTGCCTAAAATGCTGAAAACAGTCTCATTTTTTACTCAACATCATGTCTTTCAAAACCCATTTGCTATTATTTTTCAGTGAACACACATAATACATTTTAGAAGTATCATTACGTGGCTCATAGAGCAGCTGCTAATCCAAAAAGGAGAAAGAGAGAGAGAGAGAGAGAGAGAGAGAGAGAGAGAGAGAGAAACAAAATCTAATTTATGGGCTTTATTCCAAAACTCCAACACTATACTACCTTTGTTGGAGGAACAGAGTTAACATTTTCGTCATTATTCGTCAATGTTAAAATAATGCATTCATACATATTAACAAATTATTTACAGCTGTGAAAAAGTATTGTGCCTAGAAAACAAAGAAAATGTAAAAATATATATATATATTTAATTAATATTTTAAATTTAATTTATTTATATTTTATATTTAATCGTGATTAATCGCATCCAAAATAAAAGTTTGTGTTTACATAATATATGTGAGTGCACTGTGTATAATTATTTTGTATGTATATAAATATTCACACATGCTTGTATATATTTAAGAAAAAAATATTATTCATCTATAAAATATTTACATTTATATATAATGTAAATTATATATAAATATATATACAGTATATACATGACAGTATTTCTTAAATACTGTATATACAAGCATGTGTGTGTATTTATATATATAAAATAATTATACACAGTGCACCCACATATATTATGTAAACACAAACTTTTATTTTGGATGCGATTAATTGTTTGACAGCCCTAAAAATTTGTTAACTTGCTTTCAAAATTCAAAGTGTACTCCACTTAAAGTTTTCATAGTCACAGTGCTTATTATTATTATTATTATTATTATTTTATCTATGTGTTTCAAGTATTCAAAACAAAAGGTCGCCTCCCTGCATGGTTTCCATATGTAAAATAAATGTAGTCATTAATCAATGATAATGCTGAATACACATCGCATGACTTATATTACTAAAACCAATGCTTGCTTACATCAATAATGTCAACACGACATATCTGCATGTACGTTTCGGCAAAAGGGTAAGATTATTAGAGAGTGAGTAAACTATTAGGTATACAAAAAAAAAAAAGCAAAAAGAAAGAAAGACACCTAACCACATTACCTTTGTGGACTGTGGCAACAATTCAATGTTCAGAAGATAAGAACGTCCAAGGTGCAGCGTTTAAAATCTGATCAAAACGAAATATAATTTAAAAATATGAATTTGAATTGAACATAAATACATTTACTTAAGGAATTATGAGTTGAACTTCAGATGACAAAACCAAAACACAACATTGATTGATGTCTGTATTTATGTCCTAAAGACATACGGCTTTTAAGTAATTACATTTGTTGTTTAATGACAAAAAGGAAATATGTAACTAATTAGTAAAGCCAACAATGTTTTAACAATGTGAATGACTGACTTTTCCCATCTAGCATTCATTTCGAAACAGTGAATGGTTAACAATCAGCAATCACCAAAATCCGTCCGTATAGCAGTACAAAATAATATAATTAGATTATAGTAAGTTTTGTGTTTAGAACAATACATATCACATATAAAACAGCAAATAGAACCATACAAAAATGTAAAATACGGAAAACGTACATTTTTACCTGTGACAACTTGCGTCTCAGTCCGGTGCTGATTGACTCTATTGCTCAATGTTGAAATGTCATGTGTCAGGTGTAAAGATTGAACTTCAGTGCACCTGATTTCACAATTTTTTTCCTTTTTTTTCCCCCTTTGGGATGTCTCGTTCCTCTTGACGTCTGATTAAAGTTCCATTGGGATAACAGGAAAAAAAAATGAGCTCAAAGTTAATTATTAATCATGTTGGAATCGAGGATAAGTACATACACATGCAACAATATCTATACACCTTTGTATTTTCACATACTCATACTCCCATAAATACACATGCTATGCAATTCACACGGGTTTGGCAAGGTATTGATTTGCTATCAGTGTGATTCATAACATTGCAGGAATTTCTGAACACAACTAATACTGGGAAGTAAAACCACTTTTTAATGTTTCACCATGAAAGCAGAATAAAAATGATCATGGCATCCACCACAGAAGGAGCTTTTATTACATAATGAATCCTTGAGGTTTAGTGGTTTAGGGTTTTCATCATCTGAGTGGTAGTTATTCTAGTCAGTAATAAGAACAGTGATAAAAATCAGCAGCGTGGCCATATTTGAGATATGCGAGAACAACATACTTCAACATAAAGATAGTACAAATGCAACTTGCAAAATGCAAAGTGAGGAAGAGTGGAGCAAAAATTAATTACATTTAAATATCATAAATTAATCCAATTTAAATCACTTAAAACTATATAAAATGCATTCATAATTTTAATATTTTAACATATTTTAACATATTGTGCGGGGAACAAATGTTGATACTTTATTTGTTTAAATGTTTTACCTTTTTTTATTGGATCACAGGAACTTACTTGATAGTTAGTGGCACTATAAAACTTTACAATAAAAGGAAAATTTTATAATTTTATATATTTGTTTCTTGTTATATTATATATAAGTAATTAATTGAAGGAATACTAGGTAGGTTGATGTCTAACTTAAAAAAAAATGATTGATTAGTGATTGGTGTCCCCAAAGACCCGAGGTATGCTTTTAAAGGTTAAAATATGTTTTTTTTAGGGTGAAAAACAATGAATAATATGAATAATTAATATGATGAATAAGATATTAGCAATTAAGCAAGACTGATTTGGGATTAGATGTATTTTCTGATTATTTATTTATTACTCTGAAAAAAAATATTGTCATGATTTGTAATCACAACATTTTTTCTTTTGTCAAATCAACTTAAATCATTTATGTGGTTCATAATAACATAATATTTTGAGTTTCTGATGATTAAATCAATCTCCTTTATCGTATTTACTCAATTTTTCCATTTCAATGAACTTAAAATTTTAAGGCAACCAGGTTACTTCATTTTTTTAAGTTAAACCAACAATATTTCTTTACAGTGTATAATGCTTTTTAAATAAACCATTTGCCACTTCATGAAACTGCATTCATTATGTGCTTTTAAGTGGTTTTAAACTGGATTATTATATTATGAAATAGGAAACTTTGGTTGTTTTAAAAGTTTTATTTTAAACCAGGACATTGTCATTCTACTGTCTGTTTTGTAACGTAAAATGTGGCCAATGGAAATGACAGCATCAGACAAGACATGTGGACATTAGTGCTTAAGTCTCTTACTGACTCTTTGAAATATTTACACACATTATATACAATCGAATAACAACAGTAAGCATTTTTATACCATAGTACATCAAAACTATCCAAACATGTACAGTATTATGCACAAAATAATCATAAAATAATTAAATAACACAATCCATTTTATAGAGTTCTACCATACCAATACACTTTGTTTCACAAGTATATAATAAGGTTACATTCTCAAGTGTGTAAAATACTGGACAATCAGTTAAGAGCTTTGGAAATGAACTGTAGGGATGTTTCTCTTAAAACTTGGCAGATTTGCTACATTTCTGAGACACAAAAGTCCAAATCTAATGGTCTTCCATCAATTGTTTTTCTTCTTTCGCCCCATCCAGGCTTCCTCCAAGACTCTGACCGCTCTCATACTGCTTGTTCATTTTGTTCTGCCTCAGAGCGTCTTCCGAGGTCATCTGCCAGGAAGAAGGCAAACTGGCGGGGTTTCTTGGCGAAGTGATGCGATGCGAGCGTTTCTTGCATCCCACCCGGGTGAACAGCAGGTAAAACACCTCTATGACATTCAGTAACAGAGACACACAGGCCACCACTAGCATAAAGATGATAAAGATAGTCTTCTCTGTGGGACGGGACATGAAACATTCTACGGTGTAAGGACAAGGAGATTGGGAACACGTGAACTTGGCAATCATAATAAAGCCGTATAAATAATACTGTCCAACGATGAACGCGGTCTCGAGGACGATTTTAAAAAACAACTGGGTCAGATAACTGCCGAGCAGGTTTCCTTTAATCGTGACATGGCCACTTTCATCTGTGTATTTGGGTAACTTCAACCTGTGGCCCTCGCCAAGGCTTTTTATCTTCTCCCTGAGTTTTTTCTCTTGGTGAATGACCTGCACCGCGTGGCCGAGGTACACCAAAGTTGGAGTGGACACAAATAGGATCTGCATGACCCAGAAACGGATGTGCGAGATGGGGAACTGCCAGTCGTAACACACGTTCTCACAACCGGGTTGCAACGTGTTGCAAACCAAACTAGATTGTTCGTCACCCCACACGCTCTCCGCCGCCGCTCCCAGCACCAGGATCCTGAAGATGAAGAGGACGCTCATCCATATTTTGCCGATGACGGTGGAGTGAGACTGCACTTTGTCTAATAACGCTGAGAGAAATCCCCAGTCTCCCATGTTTGCTGATGCTCTGACTTTCCTACTAAAAAAGACATAGAAAAGGGTAGGAAAACAGATGAATGGCAAAGTCCACTTTAGGTTGAACTTAATCAATAAGCCTTTAAATGAGGCTTCTTTAATGGCGTACTCTTAATAGATTAATATACTTAATAATTAATAACACGTTTAGTTATTGTGCTTAGATTTGCACATGTAGAAAAGCAAAACGAGAAGAATTTCATTTCATTTATGTATGTAGGACAGTGCACATTAATTAACTTTTCTGTAAATGTGCCAGTGTTAGCCAGCAGGCTAATTTTCAGCTGTAGACCATTGGCAAGATGTTATATTAGGCACGTTAAATCACACAGCAATTAATAAACGACAATAAAACATAATGCCGTAGCACTTAAAATTAAAAAGTAACCATCTATCCATACATCTAGAATACATATACCATAAGTTACAGGATTGCTAAAATATAGAGGCAGATGTAAATTAAATGTTATGAGAGGTGTTCACATTTTTGTAAGCTCAAAAGCCATTAAAACCAAATGAAATGCATTAATGATTGTATTACATTAACATATGGTGCAGGCAAAACAATGAATAAGAAATATTGATTCAAAATGTACAGTGGTGTTCACAGGAAACAACTTGATCATTCTGAATCTTATTCATTGAACAAGCATTTGTGGCTAAATATAAAATATGTAAATATTGATTTAATAGAAAAACATGTTAGAATTATTCT
Organism: Cyprinella venusta; assembly: GCA_038021265.1. NCBI lineage: Eukaryota > Metazoa > Chordata > Actinopteri > Cypriniformes > Leuciscidae > Cyprinella > Cyprinella venusta. The sequence continues at coordinate 27,572,046 of CM075876.1, forward strand.
CTGTGATGTGTGTAAAAAATGTACTGTCTTAAAACCTTATATGTATTTAAGATAAAGAACAATTACTAAGATAATTCATTAGATATTAGTAATAAGCACTTTGCCTGACAGTCGGAATATAACACAATTTATTCTTAAATTTTTTTTTTTTTTCACCACAAGGTGAATATCTTTTATATTTGTGACCTGAGACAATGTATGAACAGAAGCATACAAGTAATGTAATATTGATTTCACACGTACCTTTAGAGAGTTGCACCTCTTCCTAATAGAAACTGAGCCGCATACCAAGTGATAGTCGAGAATAGTTGAACCTTGATTTTTGGGCTTTACTAAGATTGCGTAATAGCTGAAAGTGTCCTACTGTCACGTTGTCCAACGGTAAGCAATGAAAAGAACTAGATTTTGAATGCTGATACACAGGAGTGTCACATTAATGATTGAAAGGCTCTAACAATGACATAGGCTACCACACTTAAGTGCCTGACCCACAACAAATATTATGTCTTGTATTTTAATAATACTAATAATTCATTATACATTAATTATATGTGTGTGTGTGTGTATGTGTGTCTATATATACAGTATATATATAAATTAGGCCTGTCAAATGATTAATTGTGATTAATCGCATCCAAAATAAAAGTTTGTGTTTACATAATATATGTGGATGCATTGTGTATAATTATTTTGTATATATAAATACACAAACATGCTTGTATATATTTAAGAAATATTTTCATGTATATGCTGTATATAGATTTATATATAATTTAAATTATATATAAATATAAATATTTTATATATAAATAATATTTTTTTCTTAAATATACATGCATATGTGTGTATTTATATATATATACAAAATAATTATACACAGTGCACCCACATATATTATGTAAACACAAACTTTTATTTTGGATGCGATTAATAACAATTAATCATTTGACAGGCCTATATATATATATATATATATATACATACATATAATGAATGTATAATGAATTATTAGTATCATTAAAAATAAGAGATATATATATAATGAAAAACTGGAAAAACTTGAGGTCTCGAATGGTACAGTTATTGATGAGAAACTTAATTTTGAAAGTAATGTAGAGTACATCCGTAAGGCAAGACAACGCCTTTGTCTTCTTAGGAAACTGAGGAGTTTTAACATTAGCTCGCACACTCATTAGATCAATGATTAAAAGTATTCTTCAATATAATATTGTTTCATGTTACGGTAATCTAACAGTTTAAACAGAAGAACAAACTTTCACAAATAATTAATCAAATCAATGGACACAAACAACACCCACTTCAGGGCTTATTTGATTGTCTTATGGAACAAGATCATACTCACCCCCTTCATTCTACTTTTGAAATGCTCCCATCTGGGCGTAGACTCAAAAAATTACTTTGGCCACAAGAAACGTGTATAAAAAAATCGTTTGTCCCTGTGGCAGTGATTATCTTAAATGGTAGGCTACTATTTTATAAAGTAATAAAATTGAATGGCTGGCATTATAGTGTTTTTTTTAATGGATTCTCTCTTTTTTTTAAATGATGGAACTGTTTAATTGCTCATTTTGTTAATTCTGTGTTTGTCACCATGCTGTGTCAAAGACAAATAAACAAATAAAATGGACTATAAAGTTCAGCCTGAGCACAATTTTAATACATCTTATACTGACCCTGAAATAAACACAACAAAAATAACTGAAACCCAAAAACACAGTTTATTTAACCTTTCTACAAGTACAATTTCAGACTAAAATGACAGAAGAAGCAAAACAGAAATTTCAGCAATACATTATTGATTTGTTAAACAGAGAGAGAGGGTCATAGTGTGCTTGGAGTTGTGGGGTCTTGACCATGCACGAGTTAGTTGGATCAGTGACTGTTTGCTCACGTTGACCGTGTGAAAGACTTTGTGTACAGAGGCCTGCTGATCAGATATGGACCTCTTGCATATCAGCACTATGGTCCTCTGAAACCACGCTCTTGGTTGCCTCATTGCCAAGCTCCCTCCTCTGAAGCTCACAGTTCACCCAGTTCTGGATCTGATCTGTGTTTTTGATTTCTTTCCTGTTCACAAGCGGGGTCACGGAGGTGATGGTGTAGTCCTTTCTATGGCTGAGACACTCGTTGATCTTCTTGACGCACAGATATAGGATCTCAATCACATTCAGGAGTAAAGAGACACAGGCCACCACCAACATGAACCAAATGAAGATGCTTTTCTCAGTGGGCCTCGATAAGAAGCAGTCCACCTTGTGAGGACACGGAAATCGGGCACAGACATATTGGGCCTGAAGGGTGAAGCCATAAAGATAGTACTGGCCCAAGATGAAACCCACTTCTAGAAGTATCTTACACAGCAAGCTCAGAATGTAGCTTCTCAAGAGACGCCCCCGAATGTTGACCTTCCCATTGTCCCTGCTGTACTTGGGATATTTGTAGCCTTTCTTGAGGAACAGACTGATTTGCTCATTCTGATGCTCTTTCTTCATCATTTTTCTCACTTTCTTCTCGACGTGGATGACGTGGACGACGTGGCCCAGGTAGGCCAGAGTAGGTGTGGACACAGAGATGATCTGCAGTACCCAGAAGCGGATATGCGAGATGGGGAACGCATGGTCGTAGCACACGTTTTCGCACCCCGGCTGCTCGGTGTTGCAGATGAAGTCCGACTGCTCGTCGCCCCACACTCTCTCTGCACCAGCACCGAGGACTAGAATCCTAAACACAAACAGGACGGTGAGCCAGATTTTCCCCACCACCGTTGAGTGTGTCTGGACTCTATCCAGCAGTCTTCCTAGGAAGTCCCACTCACCCATCTTTACTTGTAATCGAATTCCTGAAAGAAAAAAGACATTATTAATTGGACAGAGCATCACTGTAAAAAAATATTTTCAAGATTTGTTATCACAACAATTTTTCTTTTGTCAAATCAACTTAAATAATTTATTTAGTTGAGATAACTTATTATTTGGAGTTTCTGATGATTATATCAATCTCCAGGTTACTACTTACTTTTTTAAGTTAAACCAACAATATTTTTTTACAGTGATGTGCACAAATACCCATCATTTTATTACACAAATTTTATGCTAGCACTGTTGATGGGATTGTCAGGTCAGGAGACACACCAGGTTACAAAACATACACAGGAACCAAGGTTTTTGCCCTGAAAACCCAAAACATTGATAGTGACAATGGGAATACATCTTCAACTCAGCTTGTCGCTTTTTTGTAATCATATGACATTTTCAATATTAGTCTGCTCTGGGATATAACATAACATTTACATTTTAGATCGCATTACATATGCATTTGTTAGAGGCTATATTTTACTGAAATATGAATAGATGAATTTTTATCAGTCCAGTTTTCAGTGTCACATCATCAGATATCATTCTAATATGCTGATTTGCTGCTCGTAAAACATTATTATTATTATTATTATTATCAATGTAGAAAACAGTTGTGCTGCTTACTAATTTTTGTGGAAACCGAGATACTTTTTTTCACGATTCTTCGATGAATAGAAATTTCAAAAGAACGGCATTTTTTTTAAATAAAAATATTTTAGAAAACCATAAACAAGCATATAAATGGCATTGATAGATAAATACAAAAAATGACTCTTTTCACTTACCAAATTTAAGAAGACTGAGAAGAAGACTCGCTCGCTCAGTGAGGACTCGAGGGATGTGTGTAACAGGATTTCTCAAAGCCATCTACTTCCTATCGAAGCAGGCAGCTTTTGAAACAAAACAAAGATTGTCACATTATCTGTGTATTCCAATGTTCAGCCTTGACATCTGGAATTGAAACATTTAGCCAGAATAACAGGTGTGTTTCTCATGCAAGATTATACGCCATAGCATTCAATTTCCCTTCATTTATGTACAGTATTATACTTTAGTTCTGTCTGGGCCCTGTTGTATAACGCTTAATAATGAGGTTATTTCTGCACAAATGCTGTCCGAATAGCAAACCAATTGTTTTCAATCAGGGGCCCGTACCATGATGGCATTTAAACAAACTCAGAGTTACACTTACAGGATTAGTTTAGGTGTGACATCAGTAGCCAACAGCCAATCACATGCTGTGGAACAGTAAAACTGCGATTCACTTTTCTCTTCTGCAGAATATTACGAGAATATTCTTAACAATATTAAGAATTGAAATAAATTTACACAGCAATAAGAAAAGATCTATGAAAGAGGACAACTAAAACTTATATCGGTGCAAGTAAAATTTGTGAAGTTTGAGATTTGAACATTTAAGTTTTATTTATGATTCTAAAGCGTATTTATATTACCTTTTTATGTTTATATTCATTTAAAATAAGTGCATAATAATTAATAAACTAAAATTATACATGTGTAATTGACTATGGGTAAAATAGTTACATCAATAATATCTAAATCAATCAAAATTATTTAAGCATTGCTAAAAGCTAGACGATTTGTCTTTTAAAAATAATTTGCTATGTAGAGACATTTAAATTGGAGTAGAAACAGGGGGAGTGACTTTATTGCATCAGACATGTGTGACTTTGTTCACAGCCGATTGGTCCAATTTGGGTTTGAGATCTCTTACCTGGAACATAACTTGCCCCGGCAATAAACACCGTTAAAAGCCAAACCACTTTCATGGTGCCTAAAACCCAGGGTTGGCACAAATTAAACCAAAACATATCTGGCTAGCCACCTAAACCAGCTTCATGATATAGGGACCCAGGTTTCCTAAACTTCTTCCACTGGTCAGATAAACAGATAGTCCCACCCCCAAACTTATAACATGTTGAGCCAATGTTTCCGTGGCATAGTAAACTGGGAAAAGTATTTTTTGGAACATAAAACTACACCTTCATACTTATTACTTACTTAAGTATTATTCAATGTATAAGTCATTAACTCTTGACTCTAATTCCGTCTATTTCTGAAATAATTCTATTCTCCAACTCCATACAGACTTATTTTTCAAGGTTTCTGTTTTGACTTCACTGGTGGATGCAGTGTTGAAAAAAAAAAAGTATGGTATGGTTTTGTACTTCTGTTAGTGTTAATGCAAGTGAGATTAAGTGAGTAATGTGCATTATGTGTTCTTTTCAGACACAACATATGACCTTATCAGCTCATTCAGAGATAATACTGTGTCAGCATGACTGAGTGAGCTTATACAATGGAGAAAATATATCAATTTAATTTTGAACATTAAAAATCAAACAGTCTTTCACTAAACGTCCACAAAATTAATAAAATAAAATAATACTTTTTATAGACATTGAGGATATTTATTGATAATTTCACTTTTGCAAAAATGAGAAACACTGCAATAACCAAACACTGGCTACACAATGGTACAATGAAGATATATCAATGCAGAGTATAGCCAGTATACTCCAAAACACTTGGAATGAAAATAAATAAATAATTTACAAAACTTTTTTTCTAAATATATTACTATGAGCTTTGCAAAATGGACAAGGAGTGGATTTTTTTAATGGATTGTTCACCCACAAATTGTTTCAGAATTTACTCACCCACAAGTTGTTCCCACAGTTGACGGCACCCATTGACTTCCATAGTAGGCAAAAAATCGAGGTCAATGGGTGCCGTTAACTGTGTGGTTACCAACATTCGTCAAAATATCTTCTTTTGCGTTCAACCAAAGAAAGAAAGTCATACAGGTTTGGAAAAACATGAGGGTGAGTAAATGATGACAATATTTTCATTTTTGGGTGAAAGTCAATAAGCAATAGTGTAAAAACGTAATACAATTGTCATCATGATCCCACCATTTTTTTTTTTTTTTTTTTGCAAACAGATATTATCTGAGGCATTTATTTTAGAAATCAGTAGGAGGGGTTAAAATAACAGCAGTTGATTTTAAGTTTCAACTCTTTAATCACACTTAGTTCTAAGATTGGTCAAAGTAAACTCTGCAACATTCAATTGAAAAACCAAGTCTTTCACACGGAGGGAAACATCCCTATCAGGTGGCCCTTGTGAACACACGTGATCCCAGAATCCATACCCACTCTGGCATGCACTGCACCAGTCCAAACTGGAGAAAAAGTGAAACAGAAAAGTAAAGAAACACTAAATATAATGCACATCTTCCCTAAAAGAGGAAACTCACTACAGTGACTTAAAATGTACCTGTATGGTGTGAGGCCAGTATCCTGTGGTTCTGTGAGAGATGCCCAGCGTTAAAAGAGCATTCCTGGCATACACTTCTGGGCTTGGCACCAGCCAGCCAGCAGAACTGTTACCCTCAGATCTTTGAGATGCAACTCTAAAAGGCAGCAAACTCTGCACGAAGACTCCTCGATTACCATATTCATAGTGTAGAGAGCGACTGAAGTTATCGAAAAAGGCCTGTGGGGAATTGAAAGCACCTGAATCATAAGACAAAGTAAAACGCATATATTTGGATGGAAATTTGGTACACAAACAGACAATCTGACCGTGGATGCAGAGAGAGGAGCCTTTCTAGGAGTCGGACAAAAGCAGCGCCCCGCAGAAATGTTGACCACTGCTCCTTTTCCCCTCTCCACCATAGCAGGCAGTGCCAGGCGGGTGACAAGAGTGGCAGCTACTACATTTCTATTGATAGTGTCCCACACTGCAGATTCAGAGAGGTCCGTGAAGTCTTGAGAGGTGTCCAGAGACCCGTCCAGACTGTTAATGATGAATCCGATATCTTTACCAGCGATGGCATCTCTTATAGGTCTGCAGGCCGTGGATCCCTGACTGAAATCAGCTTCAATCCAAATGGCTTCTACCCCGTGAGCGTCTGAGATGGCTTTGGCGGTGTCAGCCACATTACGGATGTCATTACTGATCAGAATCACAGAGATGCCATGCCTGGCCAGTTCCTCTGCATATGCTTTAGCTATTTCCTCTGAAGCTCCTACGAAAAAGCAAGTTAGGAAATTATCTGTAAAATTTCAATTGCTATTGAAGCTTCTTTCCAATTTGGAATAGGGTAATAAAAAAGGCTAATTGCGTATTTTTATCTTACGTTGTTGTTGTTGTTTATGCCACTGAATTAAAAAAAAGACATTTGACATTTCCTTGATCTCACAATTCTGACTTTTGCCTTCACAATTGTGATTTATATCTCATAATTCTGACTGTTTAATCAAAATTGAGAGAATTGTTCAACTTGAGATAAACTTACAGAGAACTGTTAGATAAAAAGTCGCAATTACTTAACTTTTAAACATATATATTTATTTATTTTTCATTCCGTGTCGGAAAGAAGCTATCATATTATGCAGTATTATTACATAAATCAAGGTTCAATGCATAGATTAGATGACACCTACCACATATGACCGCCCATTCTCCATATTGCTGACTAAGATCTCTATGGCACACAAGACGAGGAATAAAATGAACCCTTATCAAACTATAGCAGTCTCTCATAAATATAACAGCCTTGCAGGCTGTGTAACACGCACCCACGAGCGCCAGCGTTTCCACATAACAGTTGCATGATCTGGCAATTTCTCTATACAAAAGCTGGAAGCTGTCAACAGCGGCCATTATAAGCTGAAATCTCTACAACTGTTTACTCGAAATTAGCTGCCAAAGGAAAAAAAAAAGCTTTTATATTCAATGATTTAGTCTGCACTTAAGAAGCCTGACTATGTTTGTTAATACAAGCACAATTTCACCAGATTCTCCTCTTCAGTCTCTTGTCACATCATCATGTGTGTATCGGAAAACCCGGAACATTTAAAAGTCACGTGATATACTCCCGTCACGTGATCGTTACTGGCGTCTTCAGTCAGCGCCAAACACATGAAAACATCACCTTTCTTCTTATATCTTTGGTTTCGTCGTCTTAATTAGTAATATTCGCTGTCGCAAATATTGATAGATACGGAATATATTCACACGGTTGTGCCGTGAAGCGTCTTTTTGCATTTGACAAGTGTTTTGTAAGCGCTTACTGCGGGTGCTTCATCTCATCTCTGCTTGTTTCCATAGAAACGAGTGCTAGTACTGCTAACGGATGCTAAGCTGAAAATATAACGTTACATCTCTGTGCGTCCGATTATGGATGATTTCTAATGTTATGGAAGCGATGTAACTCATCTGTTTGGACATGATGTGAAGTTATTGAAGGTAATGTTTTGAACTACCCGAGCTGTATACTGTTAACGTGAAGAAAATATAGGCTGAAGCTTAATGCCAACACTTGAATTCTGATGGTCTCAGTTTTAATATTTAATGACGTATAGCTAGCCTGTGATGTAACGTTATTACTCCGATATAGGGTCCCATGTTATTAATAATGTAGCTATATTTCGTATTTTAGCTTTATTAAGTTAGCCCTCTAAGTTATACAGGGTGTATTTAACGTTAACGTTACTGTATTTAAATTGACATGCAGGCACACTTGACTTGTATCTTTGTTTCTCGTGATTTTGAAGTTGCTTTTATGGGCAAATTAGTTAATTTGTTTGTTTTATTGTTTAATGAGTTAGGCCAGATAGCTTACTGAGGAAAAGCAGGCAACAAGTATCCATCATACATAAGGTCAGTGTTTTAAAAGCATTCCAGGAATCTAAACTTTGTGGGAATATACGTTACTTCCCACCACTGTTACTATAAGCCAAACACACCTTACTTAACACCTTGCTTCTCTAAGCAGGAGATCACCCGTAGAGAAGAGATCACACATCCCGAGGAGCGATGTCTCAGTTCTCCAGCGAGGATGAGGCAGAGCTCCAGACCCTGCTGCGAGAGCTCCTGAAAAGTGTCAAAGACAGAATCTCGGGAGCACCATCGGTAGAATGTGCCGAAGAAATCTTGCTTCATTTGGAGGAAACTGACAAGAACTTTCACAAGTGAGAGATCTACCTTTTACAGTACCTGTTAAGCCTGATTGTGATTTCTATTTGTTTGACCTGTTTTTGTGGCCTCCCTCTGTTTTTCAGCTATGAGTTTGTGAAGTATCTGCGGGAGTATGTGGAGAGCAGTTTGGGAGCGGCTATTGAAGAAGAGACTGAGAATTTTACCAGGGGTGATAGTCATGCCATTGGGTCCGGACAGGACAGTCTGGTTCACTCTGTTACCAAGAGGACTAGGGAGTCCACACAGTATGTGTTTTTATAATTCCGCTTACCATGTGTTTCTTTATATGATAAGAGGATTTTGTGGAAGTTTGCTTACTGCATGATGCAAATGAATCTGCATCAATGCAATGAACAAAGTAAACATTGTCAGAAATATTTTGAAAATGAAATTAATGATGAAATGCTGTGATGAAAGTGAAAGTACCATGTGTTTTCAAGTAACTGGATGCTTTCTCATTGCATGATGCAAAAATATCTGCACCAATGCAATTTTGAAATTAGTTCTAGTAAGTAAGTTCCCATTTTAAAAAAAACCTAAAAAAAATCATTAAAAAAACTCTAAGCTGTGAACCGAACCAAACCAACCATCTCCAGGATAAATCACAATATTACAACCACTAGCCTCTTTCACACAGTAATCCCGCTAAATTTACGTAAAATTAGCAGAATTATTTTTCGGTAAATACGCATGTGCTGTTCACACAAGCAACAGCGTTCCATCTTTTAATGTAATTTATTATAAAATCAACTACTTATCCCATAAAGCTTTGCTTTAAAACTTCAAAACAGTAGAATAGGAAATTACATATTTTAAATCATTATATGCACCATGCATGTTTTAACTTTATTTCAAAATACACTACCCTTTAAAAACTTGGGATTGGTAAGATTTTTTTAAGTTAGGCTATGCTCGCCAACCATTTAGTTTAAGCAGTAACATTTTGAAATATTATTACAATATAACTCAATCAAAATATTTTAAAATGGAATTTACTCCTTTTATTATTATTATTTTATTTATTATTAATACATTTGAAAATATTTGTGCTGCTTAATGCTTAATATCTACTTAAAAATGTTGGCAACCACTGCACATTAGTAGTGTATTTCGATGTATTCAAATACATAACTTGATTATGGTATGATCAATGCTTCATGTGAGGGGTTTCTTTTTTCCTTGTTACATCAACTTTTCTGAGTATGGGTAGTTTAGTTTATCGCCATAAATTTAGTTAGATGTTTATCTGTCTTGAAATGTTTGTTTGTTTGTTCAACGATATGTGGTGTGTCCAAATTGCACTGTCTGAGTAGATACTACATTTGACTACATTTACATTTGACAACCTTTAAAAAATTATGTTCTATGTAAAATAAATTTGGGAAGTATGAATGAAAATTGGATGTATATCCACTGTTACTGTCATGTGACCTACCAGCATCAGTTGCGTCGCTTCACTGCCATTCATAAATCCTCTCCTGTGTCCTCACGGGTTAGTAAAGTGCCCAAGTACTTTTCACCTGGTGTTTTTCGAATACTATGTATTCAGACATACTACTCTGTTGGTGTACTGTTATTTCACAAACTTGAATAGAAAATGATGTTAACATGATTTCTTTATATATCTGTAGGTATAAACAGATGATGCAGACTCTGAAACAGACCATGATGGTGGTTGTGGAATCACTAATCAATAAATTTGAGGAAGATCAGCTTAAGAAAGAGGAAATGGACAGGAAGATCCAACATGAAGAGTCAAGCAACCATTACACTGACAACTGCTCTGACAGTGACTCTTCATTCAATCAGGTTGTTGTTGTATTAGTTTAAATAAGTTACAGGGGCTCCAGTGTTTTCTTTGACATAGCATATCACAGTGTTTATGTCAGCTTTTCATACCATAGACTGAATCACTAACTGATGTCTTTGATTTCTTCACGTAGAGCTATGCATTCATCAAACATGAACAATTGCAAGTCATCGCTGAGAAGCTTGACCCCGGTAGACCACGAGAGGTGAAAGCTCCTTCTCTGATATACCCACTTGCCATTGTTTCAATTATAGAAAGGAGAGAACTGTGGTTTTGAGTCAGCATGAAGCAGCCATCCTGATGTGTTTGAAACTGCAGGTTCGCTGGGAAGCTTTGCAGTCCCTGTGCTATGCCCCTCCCTCTGATGTCCTGAGCTGTGAAAGCTGGACTGGTCTGCGCCGAAACCTGTCTGCTGCACTCACTGACCCTGACCCTGAGCTCAGCGTAAGAGCTAATTGCTAAATAAACACTGAACCCTTGCTGCTTAATGTGGAAATATGAGGTCCAACATTTTCAAGCAGTTTACAGAGAAGTGGTTTCATGTGGAACGGGAGGCCATGACTTGTTCCAATGTTAGTATTGAATCCCACAGTATGTGGGAGTTTATTAAATATTTTGAATCAGGGTTATTATAGCTAACTAAATCCATAAAAACTATGTTTATCACTTCAAATAAAATAAATGTGAACTGAAATAAAATTAAACACAAATAACTTAAGGCTGGAATACACAACACAACTTTTTAAATCTGACCCGATTTAAAAACACTAGTGGCCGGTTTCACAGACTAGGCTTAAAAAAATACACTTTATTTCTAGTTGCACTTAACAACTCTTAAAATATGTCATTGCCAATGTTTTGTCTTAAGATGCACACAAGTAATGTTTTTTGAACTAATTGAACTAAGGCTTTATCCTGGCTTAATCTAAGCCATGTCTGTGAAACAAGGTCTAGGCATAGCCAAGCGCATTTGGATGCGGTTTTGGGTGGGTAGATGTGATTGTAATGGACTTTACAGATTACAATGGGAGTTAGAGGTGAATGGCGTGGTCAGTTGTTTTATCTGAGCTAACGAGTCAAATATTGAGTCTAATTTACTTGTGTTCTGTTAATTTGCTTTTTTATTGCTATTATATTTGTATTTTATTTTAATGCAACTCTGGTAGATACAGGACAGCTTTGGTTTCAGTAGCTACCATTACGATATATATTCTAAAATCGGCTCAAAATATCAAACGTTTTGATATCCTTCAACTGGATGGAATCGTAATCTGAAGCTAAAAAACTCCAAATGCCCAAAATCTGCAGAACGACGCAGACTTTCTGCAACTATTTTCGATTCGTAAATCTGAAAATATGAGCAAAAATCTGAGCAAAAGACGTGCAGTGTATTCCAGCCTTTAGACATATTTTCTGTCAGCTAGTTGCCAATCAACATTTCTCATTTTAATTTAGTTTAATTTGATGTACTAAAATAATTAAACTAAAACTGAAATAAAAATTTTAAAAGACAAAAAAAATAACTAATAAAAATGAAAACACAATACTAATTTACTAAAATGAACTTAATTGAGATACATTAAGAATGAAGATAATTGAGATACATTAATTAATATCTTAATACTGTCATGAACATATTCTGTTTTCACAGGATAAAGTCCTCCAGTTTTTTGCAAAAACCTTTTCGTCTTCTCCATTAAATGTGACCAAGGATATATACGCTAGCATTGGTAATAGTTTAAACTTACTTTAGCATGATGCAATATCCATTAATATTCAGTATATATGAGAATCAAGTCAATTCGTTCTCATGAAGTGTCACCATTTCTTTTCAGCAAAAAGCTTGGAGGCTCATTTCCTGTACCACAAGTTGAGTTTTCCCAGCGGTTCTTCAAGTATTGATGCGAACAGACCAGATATGGCCCGTCTCCTCAAACAGGTATATGTCATTTCTTTTCTCCTTGCATATGAATAAAGTTTTGGTAGCTTGGATATAGATGAACTTGTTTCTTTTTGGTTGTTGCAGATGCGATTAATGAACGACTTTCAAAAGGAAGTGACAACATTTTGGATACGACATCCTGAGAAGTGAGCTTTCACGTTTCAATCCCATTTCTCAAATATGGTATACTATATCTTGATTGTGTCAGATTCTTGAAAATAAATGATTTTCATCCTGTGTTCTACCATAGGTACATGGAGGAAATAATTGAGAACACCCTCTCTCTTCTCGCTCTGCATTCTGAACAAGGCATGAGCAGTCCCGGCTCAGAGAAATCCCTAGAGCCTATACACTTAATCTCTCTGCTGGATATCAAAGCCACCTGGTTCAAGAAATGGATGGTGAGCCAAGTTTTTATCAAAGAATAAACAAAAACACAAAACAAACCAATGGCATTTTCTAAATTAAGCCGTGTTCACACTGCCAGCGACATGCAGCAACAAAGCGACACGATCCCAGTCATTTCAATGGAAAAGTGATTTCAAGTCGTTATGAGCAATATATATTGATATTGAATGATTGATCGACATTGATTGATGTTCTTGGTGTGAAGCAGGCCTTTTACACTAAAAATAAGTAAAACACAAGTTTTGCTTCTCAAGTATGTATCTTCTTTTAAAAATGTTTAGGTATGTTTATTGGAAAACATGACCAATACGGATTTAAAAAATGATTTCTCTACTCAAACGATCAGAATACCATTAAAATTGATGTCTAAATATTGTTTTCTAGCATGGCTACTACAGCAGAACCGTTGTCTTAAGACTCCTTGAGAGGAAATACAAGTCTTTGGTGAGTTATTCTATGTGGTATGCACAAACCAATGGTTGTGAATGCTAACTTCTAGAGTTAACCATAAAATCCAGGGTGAATGGAATACTAGCATAGTGAAAACTGGATTTCTTTTTGATAATACGTATAGCATTACAATAGACACTTTCACACAATATTGTACTGCATTGTTGTCACAGGATCCCCATGGCTTCTTAAAAGGTCTTAAAAAGTCTTACATTCAGTTTTATTCAATTTAAGGGCATAAATATATCTGTGTGTGTGTGTATATATGATTTAATCAATGATGCTGAAACTGTCATCCATGCATTTGTCACATCATATCTTGATTACTGTAATGCCCTTTTCATTGGCCTATCTGCTATCTCCAATTCCAAACACATTCAAAACCCTACTGTTAGAATACTTACTCACACCAAACGTTCTACCCATATCACCCCAATTTTGTACAATCTTCACTGGCTTCCAGTGGCTTACCGTATTAAATTCAAAATCCTCCTGCTGACTTTTAAATCTCTGCACAGCTTGGCTCCCCCCTATCTCTGTAACCTGCTCCACCCCTACACCCCGACTCGCTCTCTACGACCCCTATGCCTTCTCGTTGTCCCACGGCATCGCCTACAGTAGCTTCAATGGGGGGGCAGATCATTCAGTGTCGTTGCAACTCTCTCCTCTGATCACTCTGTTGTGTTAATACTTTTAATGAATGCTCAAAACTAATTGATTTTCTGAATGTCACCATTCTTAAGTTGTACTACATTTCAATGTGTCTGAGTGTATGCTGTATGCTGCCCCATCTACATAATTATCATTCACTATACTTTTACTCCCATCTACCTACTGTTGTTTTGTTTGTTGTCATTGTCCATTGCCATTATTAAAAAGCCTTATATTTGTATGTTTAGCAGCATCAAATTAAAAATATGCACACTGTACATTGCAATTGTTTAAATACTTTGTAGCATGATAATATGCTATTCCGAAGATAATCAATATTCACTGGCTGGTTTAAATGTGTAAAATGGACAGTTTTTCAAGTGTCTAATTATTCTATGTGTTTAAGTGATTATTAATCCTTTTTCCCCAGATTGTTAATGCTCTGCAGCAGTGCATTTATTACTTCGATTCCTGTGATTCAGTAAGAGAGGAAACCTTGGAAATTATCCACAGCCTGGAACATCAGCAGATTGGTACGGCTGAACTTTTGCCCACAATGTTCACATGCAGTATCATACTTTATCTGTCAACCTGGCTTATGTTTTCCCCTGTGTGCTGTTACAGACTGTCTCATGGTCAACTAGCTAGATTATCATTGCCAGAGATAATTCCAAGGGTTTGTGGACTTACAGTGAAAAACCTTCCCAAAATGTGGGTTCTGTATTGTAGCTGGAACATTCACATGAAAAAACAAAACACCCAAACATACACATAGTATTGACTGATTGCGTTATCTTCTGCTGCATAGACAAGTCATGGCTACCAGACTTTTAAACCTCCCACAGCTGTAAAATATTCATAACACA